>OZ010675.1:21965866-22345866 GCA_963932185.1 Troglohyphantes excavatus | reverse complement strand
AAAAATTCTAGAACTTTGGTTAAATAAAAATAATAAAGTAGTATCCTCTTTAGAAAAAAAAAATCTCAATGTTTTTATTTTGTTTTACAAACGCAACACATTACATCATCCTATCAGGAAAAAAAAATACTACAAAATTCTTTAAATCCCAATATCGATACTCATTCTTTTGTCCGATGCATTTTGAAGTTCAAAGTTGATATCGATTTCTTCTATTCAAATGCCCTGGAGTGAAACGACAAGAAATTTCTAATGTCGCTGCAGTAGGCGAATGGGGAACGAATGCATTCAGGTCTGGAATTGATTTGCTAGTGGGTGGCGATATTCTTCATAAGGACTTTAAGCGTTAATGCAAACACCCGCTAATTTGTTAATAGCGCGTGGTTAAAAGAGAAACACTTCCGCGTATGGAAAGGTTAAAGAATGTGGGAGATTTATAATTAAAAAAATATTTTTAGAAAGTTTGCTTTTGTGTTGGATTTTGAAATAATTTAAAGTAAATTTATAATTTGTTTTATTGTTTGCGTGTGCGGGGGATTTTCAAATTATTTAAATTTCTCATAATGAAAGTGAATCGTTTAAATTTATCTTCTGGAATATAAAAGAAATCTACTGATAAGTATTAAAAACTTTATTAATGAAACATGCTTTGCGTATATAAAATAGCACAATTTTTATCGATTGGTTGAATTAATGTCATACTTCAGCTTGACAATGATTATTGACAAAGTGTGGAATTTATCCAAAAGGAAGGACCCGTTGTTTTTGGTCATTTCAGTTAATGGCTTGATCGACTTAGATGACTAGATGAAGACAAGTTAGATCAAGACAAGTGAGACCAAGTTAGATGGCTAGCTCGAGACCTACTCTCCAAACTTTCACCATACGACCAACTTGATAACATTTGGACCAGATATGAGTTTACCTTCTTTGAATTTCAGTTGCATGACGAGAACTAAACTCTCAACCCTCCATTTAGGAGCTCGACACTCTTCCAAACAGGCCACCGAGCCCAATTTTTCAAAAAAGAAAAAACTAGTAATTTTACTTTCCCATATGCGAGATGAATCATTTGAGCCGTCTGCTTTCAAAACCAAATCGATCCACATTTTTCGAAAAATCGTTTTTGTTTTATATATTTCGTATTTTTCACACGTTCTCTACATCATCTTGAAAAGCGGTATTGACCAAAAGTGTCTTAATCCAATCTACAAATGCATTCAAAGCCATGAATTTAGATTGAAAAGTGAGTGGTTGTCAATCGGTTTTGGCGTCTACTGTAAAATTTATGAAAAGGGATCTATCTGGTTTTGAAACTAGACGTCTCACCCATATGTTAATCGCCCGTGTTTTTGAATTAACAACACTTTTTATGCAGCTCAAGTTTCTGCCAATGACTGTTGTACCCGAACAGATTTTAAACAAAATATTTATATAAAAAATATTTATATAAAAAATATTTATATAAAAAATATTTATATAAAAAATATTTATATAAAAAATATTTATATAAAAAATATTTATATAAAAAATATTTATATAAAAAATATTTATATAAAAAATATTTATATAAAAAATATTTATATAAAAAATATTTATATAAAAAATATTTATGTAAAAAATATTTATATAAAAAATATTTATATAAAAAATATTTATATAAAAAAAATTTATATAAAAAATATTTATATAAAAAATATTTGAATACCCTGTGAGCAAAGTTTATCAAGCACGACCCCCTTTTTTCCTTATAATATACCCATTTTCTGCTCCTTGAACACGGCGCCAATGTTCCCCCTATCGGTGAATTTTATAACTATTTTTTTACATATATCTTTTCTCCATACCTTCAATATCCTTGATAGGAAATTTGGTGTTCATTAGTTTCAGCTACAGATGCCTCTAAACAGGGAAACTTATTTTAATACCACCCTCTAAATTACTAGGAAAATATAATAATAAAATACTCCAGTTAACCAACAACCGAAGTTTAACAATAGAGAGTCCCTTTTCATTTTGATTTTCGAATTATGAATTCCTAATACAACGACACCCACAAAAACATCCACGCAAAATACAAAAATAGAACCTTCATTTGCCTTCCGTCCTCTGAAGCACCATCAAAGCAACTGCTGCTCAGCAGAGCCACTGAAACTCTCTTCAAGAAAGTCTATGGAAGGACACTTCACGCTTTCCAACATACCTCATCCTGAATTCAAGTGCTACCTCGCCAGTCTTAAGGTGCGGTATTCTGCAGGAATGCGAAACCGTTATCAATGGTGTTGGTTTCCGAAACTTGCGTGGGCGGTGTAGAGTGATTTTGTATTTTAAGGCGAATAGAATGTTGGGATTTATTAAATTAAATGTATCATCTAAATCTAAGGAGGTAATTTAACCACTTTATTGAAGTTTGGTTATGCATCATCTTGAATATGCAGAACGTTCTGGTCACTTTATCTTAAAAATATATATTGATTTGTTAGAACAGGTTCAACATAGGGCTACTTAAATGATTCAGGGTACTTTGGGAACTTGGAGATAGGCTTAGAACTTTAAATATCTATCCACTCGAGAAGAGGAGGATTATAAGGGACCTTATTCAGTTATTCAAATTTATCAAATTAGGAGATGTGGAGGGATCGATATTTAATATTGCCAATGTGATTAGGGGTCATGGATTCAAATTATACAAATCACAGCTTTATCGGGATGTTAGAAATCTTTATTTTTATAGGATTCTAGACAAGTGGAATAGTTTGCATGAGTATGTTGTTATTCCTTCAGGAGTGGATAGTTTTAAAAAGCAAATGAATCAGCATTGGGGAATCATGAAAATGTACTAGATAGAAGAACGAATCTTGTTGGGCCTAGAGCCTGTAGTTAGCCGACATTATTTGTATTTAATATGTGCAATATTTCTTTGTATAACATAGGAAATTTTATATAAAATTTATGGATCTGAAGAGAGCTACTATAACATTTCGTTCGCTATCTGAATGTTTACTTATAGCTATCGTATTGGTGTTTTTCATTTTTATATAAACTTGACTGTTTTAGAAATATATTTTTACTTAAAAGAACAAATATGGTTAATTAAAATGTTTTTGTGAAAGGCTTTTTTAAGTTCATGAATCCCTAACTTTTGTAAAAGAAGCGATACATTTTATAACTATCATCAAATTTGTGATAGCGCAGGTATTACTTAAAACACATTAAAATTTCTGTACATGAAAATTGAATAACTCTGAAATTTTGCAGGTTTTTTTTAAAGTAATTTTACGATGAAAAGTTCATAAATGAAGGTATATGTTCAATTAAACTGCTGTTTTGATTAATTTTTCTGAAAATAATATTTAACGATTTTTATTGACAGATCAGAAATAAAACTAAATTCAAATTAATGAAAAGTAATTATAAAACACCAAATGACTGTCTATTTTCAAGTAATAGACTATTTGCCACCAAATATTAAGTAATACGTAAAGAAGCCAGAGGTGTAATGAAGATGAATATAAAAAGATATCTTTATTGACAATACTATACTAATAATCGGAAGAAGTACATATCCCTTACAGACTTTCATCTTATGAAAGGTTTCATATTATTATATGAAACCAGCGGATCTGCTATCCAGATAAATAGACTAACAAAGACTTCGTTAAACAAACATATTTTTCGGAAGCCATGCTTCTTAGAATATCAGATTCTTAGAAATATTAGAAAACTATAAACAGTTCCAAGGTCAAGGTCACATATGAAAACAAAGATATTGTCATATTATAATTGCAATTAACTTAAACTATATTGTTTTTCCTTAAATCGAACAAAACTCGTGTTTAGATGTTTTCATTTAGTTACTTCTTGTTGAAAGAAATTCCATTAATAAAAAAATATTTAATTGTATCATCTAAATCTAAGGAGGTAATTTTACCACTATATAGAAGTTTGGTTATGCATCATCTTGAATATGCATCATCTTGAATTTTTAAATAAATTTAAATAAAACATTGTGTAAGATATTTATATTTTGTAAATTTTTCAGTGCAATATAACATTTTAGTGTATTTTGTAAAAAAGTATTTTAATAGATGACTAAATCATTATTTAAAAACATATCAAATTCAAGTAAAATAGCAAATATATTAATAACCTAAATAGTTTCAGAAATGTTAAGAACTTAGTTGATAACCTTTTTTCCAACACGAAGCGATAATTTCTTTGGATTTATTTAAAGTTTATAACAAAATACTTGAGTTACAAATTTTAAGATATTAGAAATATATAAGGAATATTTTCGTTTTATTAATTTAAAAATGGACATTGCAAATGGTTAATATGTGTATGATTGCAGATAAGTACTATCGCAATAATTAAGCTTTCTCATAGATTAAAAAAAGATTCTTAATTTTGTTTTTAAAATTGAAATTTAATATTATAAAATTGTTAATATAGCAATAACAAAGATTCATTACCATTTTAGGAAAAATAATAACAAAGATTCAATACCATTTTAGGAAAAATAATAACAAAGATTCATTACCATTTTAGGAAAAATAAAATGTGATCAAATTATTCTATTATATGTAAACAATATGACAATTATAAATAATTAAGTAGATAAATAGTGTTAGTAGTATTTTTTGATTTTTTGCTGTTATTATTAAATTTCAGATCAAAATTATTAGTAAAGTTATTATATTGTGAGCCACATTTAAAGATTTAATAATATTTACCATTAGGTAAATTTTTTGTTATTCTATCCATGTTTTTATTGTACTTTTGTCTCTTTTGATTTTCTATTGTTCAACATTTTGCCTCTATTAAACTTGTGTCGAGGAACTTTATTCGAAATATATTTTCTGCTGGATGTGCCCACCTGATGAAAGAGTCAACAGTTATTTATTTATTTTTACCCTAATTGGTAGTTTTCATTAGCCTCATGAAATGTTGAATGATTTGATTCAAGATTTTTGTTTTAGCCTTAAGCTTATAATTTTTATCTTTTATCCATTCCACACTAACCTTAAATTACACACACACACACACACACACACACACACATATATATATATATATATATATATATATATATATATATATATATATATATATCCATTTATATAGAAATCTAAAATCTTTTATTTTTATATAATTACCACTGAAATGCCTCATTGTTTTTTATTATGCTTAAAATGAAGCGAAATGTTGAAACGGAATATAAATCCAGAAAAGACATATGAATTGCATATTTTAAAACGAACAATATTCTCTTTACTAATTTCAAAATATAAATCCCTTTGCATATAATGGAATAATAAAAAAAATAATAACGTAATCCTTCACCAGTGCGTATTCTCAGAAAAACCTGACGTTTAGGCGGAGCAGACGTCCAAGTAATGGGGAAAATAAAAGCGTGAAATTCAAAAAAAAATAAGAATAGATTTATTTATTTGCGTTGCCATCTCCAAATTGAGGCAGATCGAATTTGTGATTCCCAATTCCAAGGAATTGAATTTTTATTACTACCTAGATTGAAAAACTTTATTCCCGCCAGTTTATGTTTTCTCTTATTTTATCTAAAAGATTTTATAAAACGGTTTGAATTGAAATGTAAAGTGGATACAGTTTAAAAGAAAACACGCAAATTATTTGTTATGTATATTCACGGTCTATGTATATTCCCGGTGTGTATATGTACGATTATCTTCTTTAAAAAAAAAATTCAATCGCTTTTTTTTTAAAAGAACGCAAGATACAATTCGAACAATGTGTAAATTTCAATTGTCAGTATTAAAAAAAAAATAAAGGACTTTCTATTGTTATTTAAAATTTAAATATGAATGAAAAGAGACATGTGAGAAAAATGATGTAAGAATAAATGCATTTGTCAAATGAAACTAAAGTAAATATCTTCCGTCAAAAGGACTTCATATATGAAATTACTATTGAAAGAAATTCAAATGGTTCTCTTTTGTAATAATAATAATACATTAGCATATTTAAAGATATGATTCTTTTACATATTTATTAAACAAATATAAAAACTGGTTTGATTTTTTTTAAATAAATGCTAAATTGAAATCTTAGCAAACTTAATAAGAAATTACAAAAAATATAAATTCATTTTGTAATGAACCAAAACATGGCGTTTGACGCATGGTGAAATCATACTCATTTGTATTATTTTCTGCTGAATTATAAATGAATTGATGGGACATCCTTTGTTAACTTATGCATTGTACTATTGCCAATACAGAACAGTAGCTCCACATACTTTTAAATATGATAATGTGAAAACCAATAAATAAAGTTATTTTTGTAAGTTTGTAATAAAGTTCAATAATCACATTTCTTACTGTTAAAGTTTAGATACAAATAGGGCAATATATAATATATAAAGACTGATATTTTTATATTGATATAAGTAAAATGCAGATTGCAAAGTTAAAAAGTTCCTTACATATAAAATATCAATTAATGCGGTAGAATTCTTATTATGCAGTTAAAGTTACACTTCCCTTTTAAAATATGTAACTGGATATTTACACCCTAGTAACGTAGTGTCAAATTTAAAATGCTAGTATTGTATTGTTTCTGTTATAACTACAATTTTACCTTCCCTAGATAAATATGTAAATTAATAGCAATAAATGTTTAAAACAATTTACCCGTTAAAAATCTTAGTAGTATTAACGTCGTCGTTTAATGGAATAATTTCCAAACAATAATACTATAAAGCATCACTGTAAATAAAGGTGCTAAAATGAGTACATGAACGTACTCGTTTTTCTTTGAGTACAATTGCATTGTAAATGAGCGATGACGTATTCAAATTTCAGTAATCTAACTTTCGTAAAAATGATGATTTAATATTGTTAATCTCAGCTTCTGTTCAAGCCATCTTAACAAAGAGACCTGACAAACTTAAAATAGTTGTACGGAAGATGGTTTTCCATACTTGTCGATTGTTTAAATGAAAACTGAGTTATTAAAATTCAATTATCTTACTTACCAATCCTTTGACACATCATTTTAACACTACTTCTGTTTATAATTTCTTCAAGTCGCCCTGGCAGTTTTAACGGATGAGACACTATACAGCGGTGCCTGCAGATCTGGGTTCGATTCCCGGTAAGTCTTGGTTGAAATTGTCGATATTTGTTGAAAGTAATTTATGAAGGCAGCGTATGTAGGCGAGCATCTGCTATTTTTTTTCATGTTTATCCATTGTACTCATTTTCATATACATGTAATTTTCAAAATTGAAATTATGTATTCAGAGACATGATAATCGTCAATATAATTCAAAAAGAAGTAAGTTTTACTTAATTTTGAACACCTATTTTTAACAGTGATTTATTTATTAATATTTCCTACGTAAAATACAAATACAAATAGTATTAACTTAATATTTCATTCTAATACAATATTACATAAAGTGCAGATAATAATTATAATTTATTGTCGAATTTATTTAATGTCCAAAAATAATTTGAAATTTTGAAAATTATTCGATTTTTTATATTATCAATTATTTGTTCTTTACTTCATTTTTTTTACAAGTTAATTATCACTATAAATTGATATGTACTAGCATTAAAATCTTCCCAAATCTCCAAGTACCCAATTTCCACTTGGTAATGATCTCGGTTAACAAAATAAAAATAAAGATTTAAATTCATGTAACAACTTAAAGCGGACTTTTTAGTAAAGTTCTCATTACCCTGTAAAATATATTTCAAAAAAGAAAAATACCGGATTAGTCTCTAAGATATAAAGAACTATTATACCTGCAATTTATTCTGCCTTTTAAATCTTGGAAAAAAACAATGGATTAACTATGAGGAATTTATACAATCGTTAAGTTTGAGGCGATGAGTTTTATTTCTCTTTGGTACTTTTGCAAAAACTTTTACAAAAACTCAGTTTTTCCACAACTGTTCAAAAAGAATAGAAATATTGTGTCTATATAAAAAACAAGATATCTAAACTAGTAAATTCCCCGACTTTGACCAGGATTTAATTTTTAAAAGTATAAATATTATGTAATGTCTGTAACTTCAAAGAAAACTGACAGTTTTTAATTATTACACAATTTTAACCTACTCTATAGTCATCGTATCAACTGTTCATCATCTATAGTCATCGTAACTTACTCTATCAGTCATCGTTTTGCAATTTTTCAATTTTAACTTTATGCAATATGTCTTATCAACTTCAGACTTGGCATACATACAGAATTAATGATCAAAAATGACTTTCACGCTAAATAAATAATATCCCAATTTATATATTTTAGATTTTGTTAAGAGTACTTTTATATTTCAAAGTAAAAGTTATAAAACTATAGATCAAAATTAGTAAATTCCCAGACTTCGACATGGAATTAATTTTTTAAATTATAAACCGTATGTAATGTCTGTAACTTTAAAGGAAACTGACAATTTTTAATTATTACACAATTTCAACTTACTCTGTAGTCAACGTATTATCAAGTCGATACGTATACGTATTAGTCGAACGTATTATCAAGTATCTTGCAATTACTTCAACGTTAGCATTACGCAATATGTCTTATCAACTCCAGACTTGACATACATACATACAGAATTAATGTTCAAAAATGACTTCCACGCTACATAAATATAATTCCAATTTATATATTTTAGAATTTTATTAAAAGTACTTTTATATTTCAAAGTAAAAGTTATAAAACTATATATCTAAACTAATAAATTGCCCGAATTTACCAGGAATTATTTTTTAAAAGTATAAATAGTATGTAATGTCTGTAAGTTCAAAGGAAACTGACAATTTTTAATTATTACACGATTTCAACTTACTCTATAGTCGCCGTATCATCAAGTCTTGCAATTACTTCGATTTTAACGTTATGTAATATGTCTTATCAACTTCAGACTCGGCATACATACAGAATTAATGATCAAAAATGACTTTCACGCTAAATAAATTTTATTCCACTTTATTTATTTTTAAGATTTTATTAAAAGTAATTTTATAATTCAAAGTAAAAGTTCAAAGGCTTAAAAATATTAAGCCGTTTATAGTAAAAAAATTTAAATTTTCTAGTTTTCCGTTAATAAAACTCACAAATGACTATTGGCATACATTTTATTTGCCTTTAAAATGTGCCATGAAATACTTCATTTGATTTTTCTTTTTCGGTGACTCACTTTAGACCTCCTGTTTTAATAATGAGTTCTTTTAAAAGGCTTTCATTTTCAATAAAAAAAAATAATATCGGGTTTTGTGTACTCAATATAAAAGTATGAATAAAACATTCTTTATTGGGGGAAACTGCATGTAACTGTTTTAATGTTTAATGTTTATTTCGTTTCAAGCCATCATTAGATTATTTAAATAAACTTTGTAGCTATGCATGGTTTTTCGAGTTTTTAAATCTCCTGCAATATATTATGCATGTACATAAGTAAATGTAAGGGTTAAATTCAACGTTTGTTTGTTGAATTTTAACAATTTAATTATTTGAACAATCTATGAAACTCTGTACAGTATTTTAAAAGTATATTATTTTTAAATAAGGTAAATATGCACACATTTAAAAAAAAATAGATATTTGTTTTATTCTTTAAGTTTGCTTTTAATTTATTTAATGATTTTTACTGCCAAAAAAACCAAACACTTTCACAATAATTAAATGCTATTAATATCTTTGCAAGAACATTTACACTGACGCTATATTAACATATCAATATTAGAAATTATAGAGTTATTTTTTTTATAAACAACTAGTCTTCTGCCAATTTATTTCTAGGAGATTTAAGATTCCTAGAAATCTAGTTACTTTATCTCGAGACATGAAACGCAATGAACCTTTTACTAAAGTAATTTCTAAAAGACTGATCCGATTTACTCGGAAAAGTGTCTGGACCTATGTGTGTGGTATTGAAATATAGATTATCTTGTTATTTTTAACAGATGGATAAAAGGTCTTGAGAAAACTCATAGAGTTTACATGAGATTTATTGGGATAGTCACCAAAAAGTTAAGACCAAGTTACGGAAAGCATAAAATTTTCTACGGCAATAGAGAAGCATTAAATTTAATGTTTTGTTTTATAGTTACTTTGTAATACTTAACTAAAAATATATTTTATAAAATAAATCTCTTTTTAAGTATTTCCAGATATTTTACCGCCCACACTTGTAAATGTCAAATTTTTTTCTATTTTAATATCCAAATCCTTATTTTTTTTATTTAATTGTTGGAATATGGTGGAATATTATTAAGAAAACTATTAGCTTTTAAAAAATATTTAATTTTTTCCAATAATCCTGTTTTTTGTTTGTTTATTTTTTGTACATTTCTAATTACATATTACCTTTTAAAAAAAAACAATTTCATTTTGAACAAAATTGATATTTTAACAAGAATAAATGTTATGAGCTATATAAATATTTATTTTTATTTTCATCACGCTTTAACTAAAATGAACACAACCCAAAGTGTCTAAATCCAGTCTAAACAAACGTTCGAAGTCATGAGTTTAGGTAAAAAAGTCTCCTATAACGTTTGTGAAAATGGGTCTTATTTGCATTGGAAACAAGAAGCCTCAACTCGTTTACAGATTATTATAGGTAAAGCAACAGCCTCACATACCAGAAAGTTATTTCCTCCTTATTAAAGTCCTTTTAACCAATCATATTTCTTTCGGAATGCGCCAACCTCGTGTGTGTTTCTATTAACATATACCAGAAATTATGTTGAAATCAAATGTACACTGTTAAAAATAGGTACTTAAATATAAGTAAAATGTACTCATTTTCGATTACATTCGATGCTTATCATAGCTCCGAATACATAAGTTTCATTTTTGGAAAAGACATGTATTCAAAAATGAGTAAAATGAATAAAAAGAGCAGGTGCATACCTACATAGGCTACCTTCATAAATCACTTTCAATAAATTTCAACAATTACAACCAGGTCTTACCGGGAATCGAACCCACTCTGCCTGATGTCGTCCGCACCGAAGTACAGGGCCTTATCCGTTGTACTACCAGAGCGACGGGGAGAAGTTATAAACCGAAGTAATGTTAAAATGGTGTGTCAAAAGAATGGGAAGTAAGATATTTGAGTCGTAATAACTCAGTTTCCATTTAAGCAATGAACATCAAATAATGTGGAAAACCATCTTCTGAAAACTATTTTAAGTTTTCCAGGTCACTTTGTTAAGATATCTTGAACAGAATCAGCTAATATTAGCAATATGAAACCATACTGCACGTTTTTGCGAAAGTACGATTACTTAAATTTGAGTACGTCATCGCTCATTTAAGATGCCATTGTACTCAAAGAAAAACGAGTACGTCCATGTACTCATATATAAGCACATTTTTTTTACAGTGTAGCTTCAATTTGGTACATCGCATAATGCTTCTGAGGAAGTGGTTTCTATATTTGCATGCACAACTTTTATATACATAATTTGAAACTAATTCTATTTCAAATTGATTTTCTTTGTATTCAGAGTTCAATTCTATTCAACAGAAATAAAAACGATTTGAACTGAATACTTTTTTTTCATTTTCTCACTTCTAAAATCATATTTTTTACTTGATTTTGTTTTCAATTTCAAAATGATGAATAAACAAAATTAGTTTTCATACGATACTTATTAAATTCTTCCAAATTTCAGTAACTGTTGCTCATTTCACTCTCAGAAATAACACTCATTTTTGAGAGATCTACGATCGTCAAGCATACTTTCGTTATATTTTTCATACGTTTCGTCAATGAATAACGTGACTTTTGACGAAATAAGAATCCTCAAATTTTGATTGGAATTCATTTACTCTGTTTCCTTTTCGGCCCTTTTTCTGGGTCATCAGCTCATTTTTGGTTTTTATACTAATATTTTCAGAATAAATTCAATCTACTCTTATTGGCCGAGTGGATAGAGAGTTGTTCTTTGGAACGAGAGGTCTGCGGTTTGAGTTAGCTCGTTGATATTGGATTATTTTATTATTTAAAATCGTCCTCAATATTGACGAAATAAATTTCGTTAAAAAAACGACGAAATTAATTTAATCAGTTACACGACATTTTTATCGAATCATACAGCAAACGTCTGTTTCATCAAAATTGACAAAATTTTCGTCAAATATGAGTGCGAATATTTAACAATGTGCTATATAAAATCCCAAAGGTAAATATAATTATAATTAAATATTTATACTTAAACATAATAAAACCATTTTGTTTTACAATATGGCATTGAAAATAAGTCAGGGTTATAAAATTATTAATAATTTAAAATGATCAAAAACATTTCAAATTTTTTTTAAAAAAATTAAAATTATAAAAAAAATTATTCATATAAAATAACATTATCAATAATTTAATTATAAATTTAAATGATAAAATTAGTTTCATGGAGAAACCGAAAATTTAAAAAAAAAATAATAGGATCCCATTAGACTTGATAATAAATAGCAAAACGAGAAATCTATTCCAAAACACACCATTTATGTTTTTGAAGCGTCTTCACTTTTTCAAAACCTCCTCCGAGAATTCTTTTTCTTAAGAAAAGTCAAACAAAAAAGAAAACTAAAGAGTAGAAAAATAAAAATTACACGCATAGCGAAAGACATTCATTGCTAAAATTGCAAAATTCACGTGATCTTACACTTTGTGAAAAAAAGGAAATGCCTTCAGAGATGAATCGATTTTCAGGTTTCTTGTAAAAGGCGAGATTGCGGAGGCGTCATTTACAAAGTTCTGGATAGAGAATTTGTTGAGATAAAATTTAATACAATAAAATTTGTTTACTATGAGCAGTATACATAAATATCAAATTCGAGGAAAATACTATAGTACTAAATACTCGTGCGATAATTACCCCCCCCCCCCCCCCCCCCGCAGAGATCCTCACCATTCGATAGAGCAAAAAAAAATATTATAAACGCAGCTTTAATAAAACGTTGATAATTATATATTTATGAGATGAAAGTACGATTCTTAACTGGTCCATGAAATTATTTTTCTTTTGAGAATTCATGTGTCAAGAACAATTATTTTAAGTTTGTCAGATCGTTTTGTTAAGATGTCTTGAATAGAAGCTGAGGTTAGCAATATTAAATCACTCTGATTATTTTTGAGAAAGTACAGTTTCTTGAATTTCAGTACTTAAGCGTTCATTTACGATGCAATTGTACGCAACGCAAAGGAAAACCGAGTAGGTACAGGTACTCATTTCTAAGTACCAATTTTTTAAAGTGTAATAGTTAATCATTAAACTCCATTAAATCCCATTGCACATTTTTGATAAAGTACTTTTACTTAAATTAGAGTAAACTAAAAAAAAACGGGTAAGTTCGGGTACTTATTTTTAAGTAACTTTATTTTTACAGTGTGACAACCAGACGTCACAGCATTTTTTTTCAATTTAAACATTTCCCGTTGTACAAAAGAACTATACAAATAAAATATTTTTTTTAAAGCTCAGATTACTTAAAGTTACCTTACAATTGAAGGTGAAAAGAGATGAAGGTGGGAGTAACATTTTTGAAAAAAAATTGAGGTATTGTCATGGATGAAGAAGGAATGTGTCAACCTGTTTCTTGACACTTAGAGAAGCACTGTGGAAGCCTTATTAACAGATATATCAAAAAGGAGGTGTGTGCCAAAAACCAAACACGAAGAAACTTTAAGGTTAAATATCGCAAAACTTACTTTTTGTTGCGTACCTCCTTCTTCCAGTTACCCCTTCAATTATATACTTATTCTAAATTATTATATTTATATTTATATTTATACTATGTAGATTTTTTTGGTTTTGGTTAATTAACGTCGCACTAGAGCTGCACAGTGGGCGCTGTTGGTGACGGTTCGGGGTCTATCTCGAAAGAAAGACCCGGGAACACATACACACGCATTCATACATGCACCTCGTTATTTTAGAACCATGGTCAGATGACGAGGAAACACCTGAACTGGCACCCAACGCCTTCTATAGACGTCGGGACTTTGGACCCCGATCAGATTTATCGTGCACCAGTCCCGTATACACGCCGTTAATTTTTGCAGATATTCTGGACGACTTTTCTAGTATTTTGTAGCAAATCTGGCAACCCTACGGTCACAAGATCACTACTTTTTTTACTTTTCTTTGCCAAGTCCATCGCCTAGGATCGAACCAGGAATCCTCGGATTCCAAGTTGATGCCTTCAACCGCTCGGCCACGGAGGCCTCTTACTCTAAGTAGAAGCATACAGAATGTTCTTTTCAATCAGTAGAAGCATTCAGTAGAAGCATTCAAAAGCAGTATAAAATTTACAGAAAGCATTCATAATCATCTCTTTCGGTGCAGCGTTAGCGCAACAAAAAAAAATTGTAACTCAATCCATTTTTCTATTGATGCTAGAAAAATTTATCCATATCAAATCAATGAGTTTGAAGTATATTTGAATATATTTCTAATAATCATTGTAAAATTAGCTCAATATCATATATTTGTTTTTCAATCCTAAATAACTTGATCGTTTAGTGTTGTATGTAATAGCTATGTCGGAAAAAACGTGTCTCTCTCCCAATATTTTCCGTGCTTCTTATATGATTTTTTAAAAGTAATAAGCATCCTTAACATTCTCATCTTGCTCACAATACACCTACCACAATATTCCCTTGACGTGGAAAGATTGATGAACTCTAAATGGAAGAGTGCCAGCTAACCATGCTGAGGCAGGTGAGGTAGCGCATAATAAAGTATGGCAGGACATACATCAATTCATGAGAGATAAAGAAAGCGCTGATCAGCCGAACACAACAAGAAATTCGATTATTATTAATACTTTTTAGCTAGCGCATTCCATAACGACACTAGTAAAATAAAATTAATAATATCGCTTCAAGCTAGTTTAGAAATATAAAACATGTCTTAACAAATCTTAACTATTCGAATAACCATTTCATGATTCGAATAACATTTTACAAGTAGCTATTGAATATATATATATATATATATATATATATATATATATATATATTATATAATTGAAATTGGGTTGTACTCTCTAGTTCTAATATCTGAAATAGTTCCTATTTTATTTTTTGCAGATGTTCCATTAATTTTAAAGCTAGATATTACTTTAGTGTTCTATTTAATGATACAATAAATAACTATAACAGTTTTTTTTTATTCTAAAATATAAGTTAACTTTACAATGTAAGTGTACTTAATACTGTAATGAATTTTTATCATAATAGTGGCTAATAAGTCGCTAAACGTTCAACGGACATATAATGGGAAGAATTCGATGGAGGGAAAAGCATCATTCTTTTTGTATTTTTTGTAAAGTGGCATAAGTGCAACCGGTCATAGTTGTTTTTTCATATTTAAACTACCACTGTGAGATAACTATAAAGAATGCTGAAACATAAATCAGCTCACGCTACTTGGGGATATTTAACTATAAGAATTTTCAATTTTCTCTCATCTACTATTGATTTTCTATTTTTTTTTCTTTTTCAATGTCCGCTGGTAGTCGCCAATAGCCCATCCCGTCGCCAATAGCCCACTGTGCAACTGTAGTACAACGTCAAAACCACGGTCCTGAAACACTCATATTGATTTTATACCTTGTTATACCTTGAATTGTACTGGTTCTTCCATTTTTCGTTTTGTATTTTTATCTAAAACCGAGTGGAACCTACAAAGTTTCTCGTGTGTGAAAGACGGGCGATTAAAAAAATGAGCAAAATTTAGCAGGTAGTTTTTTTCTCAAGAATTTTGTTTTAATTTACAATATTAATAGTTTTTAATTACAATTGTTATATTTCCCGGACATGGAAACACTTTACATAAAATTTTAATATAATTTTTTTTTCTTAAAAAGCTTGATTTTTTTATTATTTGGTTATTTAACTAAACACACTTCTAAATCAAAACTTATACCTATGCTGAAAAACACTATTTACATGAATCACACTTTTTTAGACTTATTAAAAGTTATGTGAGGAGAAAGCAACGGGAAATGTCAAATCTCATCTGTTATACATATATAGTCTTATAATAATAAAATAATATTTGTCTTCCAGCATGAATGGACTGTAGTAAAGCGAATATGACGTCATCATAGTGATGCAAACATCTCAGACCTGATAGCACAAGACACGTGACTTACTTTCAAAATTTATGAATGGAAAGACGTTCGCGATTGACTTGTGATTTGGAAATAATAGTAAATGTGTTACTTCATGAAGTACAGGATATTTTTATGAATGAACTAGAAAATATTTATAAATGGATGACGTAATAAACCACCTGTCCGAGGTCATACATGTTGGCCTCAGTTTGATGTTAGCGAGATTAAAACTTTATGATTTCTCTACTATGAGGGATCCATGCTTGTAGATATTTGTCTTAAACTAATAAAAACTTCCAAAAGTATATATTAAAATCTAAAAAGTATAAATTAAAGTATATATATAACGGGGTTTTTTGTTCTTTGGCAACACTTTAAATTTCTGGGTTTATTTATATTTTATTACACACATACTTTACATTTTCCGCTGATTAAGGGTGTTGTATCTCCCGAAACATGTCCGAATTATACGGATTTTTATTGCGTATTTTAACGTTGTATTTGTATTTTAATGTTCTTAACGCAATGTTCTATAAGACGAGTTTTTATCTTACAAAAGTATATAACAATCACAACTCGTGCATCTAGTTATTCCGGTGTGTCTTTGAGAAACTTCAGCAAAAGTCTTGAAATTCAAGTCCCTCTACATCGATCCTCGATGTCCTCGAATCAATACAAGGAAGGAAGACTAGTCATTACAAATAGCTTACAAGAGTGCCGACGGATTATGTGTGGCGGGACAATTAGATTATGCGCTCTCTTCTGAAATGCAAAATAGTGTGCCAAGGACGCTCCCGTGGGAAATTAGTAGGACATTTGAATGTAAAAGAGCGAGGGTGTCCCTGAAGGAAGACAATTTATTTTGCATAAAAAGATATTTGGAATTCAGTTTCGGTGGCTCAGAAGTGTGATCTAATTCTTCCTTGAAGGGTTAATAGTGACGGGAGATGCGAGTTAGCGGATATCGTCGTAATTAGTTGGTCGAGGTTGCGTTGATGAAACAGAGTTATTGAGATTTTCTTAATTTTTCAAGTTTATCAGACGTTTGGAATTATACTGCTAATCCAAACTTTATTCTCTTTCCAATTATAAATGTATGTGTACAAGTTTTCGGCAAGGTTCTCTATTTAATTGGTTATTTCGAATATTTTGTTACAAAGTTTTATTGTTTCATAATGGAAAAAAGGTATTTTGTTTTAACTGGAGTAAATCTGTTTCAGATATTCTATTTCTTTTCGTAAAACTCGTTGGTTGATTCAACGTTCAATACCCACTCACAGTTTTATATTTCCAATATTTCTTAAAATAAAAATATTTTGTTCTTCGATCTTTATATTAAGTAAAATGATAAATGTTTTGGAGCAGATAAAAAGCTTTACACTGATTACTTTTATACGTCAACGTTTTTTTTTTTTTTTAATATTTTTCACAGAATTCTCTGTCAGTCATTTAAAAGCGATCCATTTCTTCATGGATGTTCAAGAGAGAAGATATATGCATGTTAGTGTATTTTGTGACAATCAAATATATGAGACTAAATTGATAAAATTGAACTTATTATAGTATAAAACTATCATTTGCAAGACTCTAAAAGTACTTGTGACCATCAAACTAGAGTCTGAATTAATTTCTAGTCTATTTCTTAATATAAATAAAAGACTTACGACATATCTCTACTAGGAATAGACATGCATGACTATTGCACCTAATGTTTCAGAGTATAAGGGTTTAATTTTGCTGTTTTGTTTTTAAACTCTTCACTTTATTTAAAACTATCTTAAGTTTAATTAAATCATTAATTTAACATTCTTAAAATCACGTCAATAACTGACTGTAATTTTCCAATAGAAATAAAAAGCTGATTTTGAATTTTTTCAAAAATCATTTCTTCATAAATAATGCTATAAAGAATAGGATTATCCTATAAAATCTCCAATGTTTTTCTCAAATAGAATAGGAAAAAATGATCTTGTTAAAAGTCAATGTTTCAAAATTGCCTGAAAATTCTGAAAATTGCCTGAATTCGAAAATCCTGTACTCGCATGATTATCGAAATTCGTAAAACCTATATTGATTGCAATTTATTGGGTTTTATAAATTATGGAATGCCAAATTTAAATTATTAATTTATTTTAAATGGATCAGTTTATTTCAAATCTATAACTGAGTAGGCATAATTGAGTACAAAGGATTAGAAATATGAATCTATAATTTAAGTGTTATCAAATAAATTCATTAATATGTAAAGTACGGAACAAGCCAGCGACAGACGAAGTTACAACTAATGTTTTCTGAGGCAACTGAGTTTATTAATATGATGGGGAAACCATTGATTGAAATTTTTGTACATGTCAAATAGTATGATAATTAAACAAACAATGACCAATATATTGCAACAAGAAACTATACACATCCAGCAAATATGGACTTGAGAAGCTAAAACGAAAACTTTCAAATCTTTGCCTAGCAGTCAAGCTTTTTTAAAAGCTTTCACAAACTCTAATTTCTACCAACCTATTAATACATACAGTTTCCTATTAAATTCTAGTATTAATTATTTTGTTCTAGTACTAGGTATAAGATTAAAAAATACACAACCAGGAAAACAGAAAGGGAACATAAAAAAGAAAGAAATATTTTAACATTAAAAGTCCGCATTTTATTAAAAGAATATTAAAGATGTGTGACATATGCTAGATTTTGATACCCTCAGATAAATGAATCTGTATGAATTATATAAATATGGACATGAAAATGTAACTAATTTAAAACAATTATTCAATTAAGAGTTGTACATGGAATTTATATATATTCTATTGCACTAGAAAAGAAAATGCTGGCACAAACGAAATTTAAAACAAATTAAAAGTATAATTAACTAGAAATTAACCCATCCCAGAGTTTAATTTTTAATTGTTGATTTTAGCTGGTGATCCCCAATTCTAGTACCAGTTATTTGAACATCATGTCATTTTAACACTGTAGTTCATATATTTGTATTGACAATGATATAAATACAATAAAATATAAACATGAGTAATTAATGAACAATAAAAACTGTAAAAGTATCATGTTAAAAACAATCTACTTACAATTATAACTTTACAGCCTTCCTTTAATTTCAATTATGCCGTAAAGGTTCACTAAGATTTGAACAAATCAAGATTTTGTATAAATAATCAAAAATGAAACTATTTTCTCAGTTTTGTTATTATTGGTTTTGACCCATATTAAACATAAACGCCTCGAATTTTGAAATAATTGGATGCATCTCCTTGTCCCATTTACCACTGCTATAAATACCCTTATAAAAATATAAAACACACAGGTAACACCGTAAGAGTACATTAGTCATTGAAACATGATCTTTATATTTATCATATCTTTAAGACTTTTAAATAAAAGTAGAACCTATATATTTTCCCAAAGCCATTTATTTCTAATCCTACATTAAAAATCATATTACCTATGCTTTTGCGAATAGTAGTTACGACATTTTTCAATCTCAAAATATAACAACCGGAGTAATCTTCATTCTCCCGATCACTTACAGGAGTTGCAACGCGAATACCTTCGACCGGTTCCCATCAAAGCTTTTAAAAGCTATTGTTGAAGCGCATTCTAATATCCACACAAAGCAATAGACAGCCACTTAAATAGCTGTCGCTCAAAACCTTCTTGAAGGTTCGAACGAAAAAGGGCGGAACGGCGAGATTAAGAAAAGGGCGGTATAACACTCGCGTTTTTAGGTTCCGCCCATATTACTTCACTGGAATCATGTCAAGTTAACCCCTTCGGGCTACAAAATGTAGCCAAAATAAGGGTTCAATGTTTGAGGAAGTGTAAATGGAAAATGGCTCTAAGGATAAAAATATCTTGAAGATCGAAAATTTGGCAGCAGAAACTGCTTTGGATTTTTAAACTGTTTTTAATATTTTATTTATGTAATTTGTTTAGTGTATTTTTATTCTTATTATGTGTCAATATTTAAAGATTTTTTTTATTTATGGAATTTGTTTAGTGTATTTTTATTCTTTTTATGTGTAAATTTTTTTTTTATGATTTATGTAATTTGTTTAGTGTATTTTTATTCTTTTTATGTGTCAATATTTAATTTTTTTTTTATTTATGTAATTTGTTTAGTGTATATTTATTCTTTTTATGTGTCAATATTTAAAGTTTTTTTTTTATATTTTATTTATGTAAATAGTTTAGTGTATTTTTATTCTTTTTATGTGTCAATATTTAAATATTGTTTTAATATTTATGTAAATTGTTTAGTTTATTTTTATTCGTTTTATTTGCCAATATTTAAAGATTTTTTTAATATTTTATTTATGTAATTTGTTTAGTGAATTTTTATTCTTTTTATGTGTCAATATTTAAAGATTTTTTAAAGAAGAAAGAAAAGGGGCCTAAAACCGCACCTTGTAGCACACCACTCTTAACTTCTGACCACTGATAGTAATTACCTTTGATTTGTACACACTGACTCCTTCAACTTAACCAATTTCTTATCCATTGTAAAATTGCATCCTCAATCCCTAACCTTTCTCATTTCAACAGCATTGCTTCGAGAGGAACTTTGTCAAATGCCTCATGGAAAGCAATGTAGACTCTTTTTTCTTTTACGTCATTAGTCGATATTGGAATGGATTCAACAACAAACTATCAAACTGATTTCATTGTCTTGTACAAAAAAAGCAGTTTTGCTCGGGGTGATTTAAGTCGAAGAAATTTTCTTGGGTAAAGTATAACCAAAAAGAGTTACAGCACAATATAACAACATCGAGGGTACTATCCACTGGAATAAAATTTATTTCAGTAGAATTCTCAAATATCTTAACAGCATAGATAGATGAAGTTTAAATCCATAATTGGTCTATAATATGAAAGTTATCAAAATCTTTAACACAATTTTTTTTTAATAATATTATCCCGGAATGATATCTAAGAAAGGTAAGCAATTTTCGTAATAAATGCTGAACCAAATCCGTTGTTTAAACTTCCTAAAGAATGTGTTTCAAATGGTTTTAGTTTTCATATCCTAACAGAAACAATTGCCTGTTCCCAACTAAAGTGTGTAAAAGCTTACGAAGCATCCAAAATTCACCTAATTATCCATATTTAATTCTAAAGTTCAAAAAGATTTATTGGGAACTTTATATCAGAAAACAACGTTTTAATGCATTTACAACAGCAGAAAATTTAAGTGGAAATAATATATCACCGTTCGACGACTTTTAAATAATTTTTATAAGTAGAAATTTATTAGTTATAAACTTACGAAATATTACATACATTTAATTTTTATATTAAAACTGAAATTTTTATCAACGAAAATATTTACAAAAATTGTTTTTTCTTACTGACAAAATGTTTGACATAATTCTAACAAAAATAAAGCCCATTTTTGTTAATAACAGCTTAGAGATTATAACAATAAAAAATAAAGAAGAAAATTAAAAGTACTCTCGATGAATTACCATTTCAGCACATGAGTTATCCATAATTTCTAAAAACTTTTTTTTATAATTTACAAAAAAAACGTTAATAAGCTGATATATCCATTAAATGCTTTTTTATATAATTTTAAATCACAAGTTTTTGCAATTTTTATTTTATTGTGTTCACCGTTTAGATAGAAAATACAGCACTAATACAAAAAATGCCAATTTGTAATTAAAAAAATTAGTAAAAAATCATTTTAAAAAAAGCTTCAATTTCTAAAGCTTTCTTTTTATCGTTTGGTCATTAAACTGAGTGTCTCGACATCTTGTCTCGAAAAAATTTATTCCGCGAAAGACAGAAAATTGTGTTGACAGTTTGTACATATTTTGACCTTGAATAAAATGATTGGCTTTCGAACGTGACACGTGGCAGTAATCCTCCAATAACGAGCGGATAAATCCCAACTACTCAACTTTAAATCGGATTGCGAAAATTCTAAAACTATCATATTAAGGCTGATTATAATCTTTATAATCTTTTTTTTCCATTCAACAGAGAAGAAAATAATGAGAAGTTAAATTCAATAGCAGATTTCGAAGTTACTTCTGATATTATTTCATGTGTATTTTTTTTTAACTTTATTAAATCTTTTTCAGACAATTAAAATAAATACTTAGTATTGAGTAATCTGCGTGTATGAAACAGATTACTTTTAAGCAAGTTTATTCGAACTGAATAAGTAGAATCTTTTATATAAACACTGTTAAAAGTAGGTATTCAAAAACAAGTAAAATTTACTCATTTTGAACACATATGGCTCCGACCAAATACATAAGTTTCAATTTTGAACACATTGTACTCATTTTACACATTGTTCTCATTTTTAAGTACAAATACATGTACTTAAAATGAGTACAGTGTAAAATTGAATAAAAAGAGTAGATGCTGGCCTACTGCATAGGCTAACTTCATAAATCACTTTCAATAAATATCGACAATTACAACCGAGACTTACCGGTAATAGAACCCATACCCTGAAGCACTGCAGTTCGGTATCTTATTCGTTGTACTATCAGGGCGACGTGAAGAAGTTATACAGAGAAGAAATGTCAAAAAAAGGTATGTTAAAAAATAGGAAGTAAGGTAATTGAGTTTTAATAGCTCAGCTTCTATTTAAGCAATCAGCATCAAATGTGTAGCGCGTTACACACCATGAAACCATCTTCTGAACAACTATTTTAAGTTTGTTATGTCGCTTTCTTAAGATGGCTGAAACAAAAACTGCGATTAGCAATTTTTAATCACACTGCTCATTTTTGAGAAAGTACAATTACTTGAATTTGAGTACGTCATTGCTCATTTACGATGCAATTGTATTATAAAACGAGTACGTTCATGTACTTATTTTTAAGCACCTTTTTTTTACAGTATATTAACCCTTTAATTCAAAATGTCAAAAAAAAAAATCTGTTAAAAGTTATATACATATTTAAATAAAATATACACAAAAAAATAAGAGCTCTACCATTACTAAACATTTTAATATATGGTTTCCAATGGGAGGATTTCTTCATTTTATTCCAAAGTTACCTACAAACTTAAAAACTATTTTTTCTCAGTGATGAACGTTACTCCAAACTTTAAATTGAACTTGTTAAGTTATAATTGGCTGAAACTTGTATACACATATTTTTCAAATAATTTATTTTTCGTTTTTTGCATTAATGATTATACGTATTAAAATATCCTCGTATTAATTTATTATTTATTTTAGTTTTAAATATATTTTATGTGCTTGCTTAAATGGGAAGCAGAGGTTTCGAACTGGATGCGCTCAAGTTGGTTACTCTTCCATTTGAACTGAGGCCAAGAGGTTGTCGCCAAAACACTTGAAGCGTGCGCTTTCAGTGACGTCAGAATGACGTAACAAGAACGATAAGGCAGAGATTCCATTCATAGAATCAAACCGCGAAATGTGTCTTAAAAGAGTTCCATTTACTAACGTATTTTCTTTTCTTTGAGATACTCATATATGATATGAAAAGAATATTGAGACAACACTGTAGGAAGATGGGCATGGACGTACTCGTTTTTATTTGAGTACAATTGCATCGTAAATGAGCGATGACGTAACTCAATTTCAAATAATCGTACTTTCTCAAAAAATGAGCAGTGCGTTTTAATATTGCTAATATCAGCTTCCATTCAAGCCATCTTAACAAAGCGACATAACAAATTTAAAGTATTTGTTCAGAAGAAGTGTTTCCACATTATTTGATGTTGTAATTAAATAGAAACTGAGTTATTACGACTCAATTATCTTACTACACCTTCTTTTGTCACGCATTTTTAACATTGAATTGGTTTAAAATTCTTAGCGTAGCTTTCGTAGTACAAAGGATATGGATCTGGTCCTCAGTGCGGACGACATCAGGTAGACGAATTGGGTTCTATTACCGGTAAGTCCTGGTTGTAATTGTTGAAATTCATTGAAAATGATTTATGGAGGTAGCCTATGTAGGCAAGCAACTGCTACTTTTATTAATTTTACTCATTTTTGAGGATATGTCTTTTTCAAAAATGAAACATGTATTCTGAGCTATGATAAAAATCGAATATAAACAAAAATGAGTACATTTTACTTATTTTTAAGTACCTATCTTTAACAGTGAAATAATAAAGTTACGTATAAAAATACATATATACTTTTCTCAACCATTGAACATTACAGATGTCAATGTTAAAAAAAAATGATATTCTCTTAAAATGCATTTGATGTTCTGTAAAAAAAAACATTTTGATGATCTGTTTAAAAAAATAATTCACTGTTGGAAAATGTAAATATGTTCTTGTTAATTTAATTTACATAAAAAATACTTCATCAATATTAGTAGAGTTGAATTTATGAGTTTATGGATTTTTTATTTCTTAAAACAATTATTGTTTTACTATATAATATTGTTTGTAAATATAAAAAAGAAGATAAACTTTCGCAAAGAAATCCGAATTGAATATTCTATAGTTTTGAGCCCAATATTAGTTTCAAGTTTTTGTACTATAATCGATAAACACTCGATATAAAAAAAATACAAAAAAGTATTTAATATTTTTTTACAAATCATAATAATACAGTATCTACAAAATAATTGTCAATGTAATAAAAATATATTTTAAAATACAAATACAACGTTAAAATACGCAATAAAAATCCATTATGATGGATTTTATTGCGTATTTTAAAGTTGTATTTGTATTTTAAAATTCTTAACGCAATGTTCAATAAAACGAGTTTTTATCTTAATAAAAAAATAGCAAATTTCATCTAAACTTTTATAAGTATTTTTTAACTAAAATCCCATTCATAGTACTTACGTACTGACAAACGTCAAAATAAACTATAAAATATCACTTAACTTTAAAAGCAACTACACTAAACGGTGAAGCACAAACCAATGCTATTCACGAATACAAAAACTTATTTAACCAAAATTCCCAATTTCTCTTTTAATAAAAATATATTTCTCAAACTTTTTCCAAGACATAAAGGCTACTTAAATTGGGCTTGATGCACCGCAGATACGACAGAATAATAAAATGCACACATTTTCCTATCTTACTTCTTCACCAAAGTTCCATCGTTCCACTTTCTTCCGGAATATAAAAAATCCCAGTTAGATTCTGGAGCCCTACAAATTCCATTGAAACAGGTGGAAAACCCTTCGATTTTTCAATGGGATATTACCATCTCTTTAGATGCGTTATGCGATGCCCAGCGGAATTCCTCCTTACTTCTTCCCAATCTCGGAAGGTTATTTAATCTCGCAAACGTGCTTTGCTAGAGGCATATCAGTGTCTATCAAAAAAGAGATATCAAAAGACGTTGGGATAAGAAGAAATAATTTTTTTTTCACTTGAGTTCCTAGGGAGAATGGACCAATGATTAAAGTTTTGCGGAAAACTTGGATTGTAAAGATGGTGTTCTGCTGGAGACATACGTCAGTTTGGGGTCTTTTTATTCTGGGGTCCCTGAAATTGTGTGTATGACAAGCGCCAATGCCTTTACCCAGTAGCTGTAGCTTTGTTATGGGTATTGAAATGCAGTGGTAGGGATAACTCATGAATGACGGCTTGGTGCCGGTGGGCTGTAAGAAAGTATGCCGAAAAGTTTTCTGAGGATTAATTTTAAATATGTGTGAATGGACTTTTCGATTAATCGAAAGTCCCCGCCTGAATTATCCTGTTGAAATTTTTAATTTAATTTTTTGTAACGAGTTTTTGAAAATTTAAATTTTCTACAAAGAAAAACTTTAAAAATGTATTTATACCTTTTACCAATGTCGTATGACACTTTTAAAATATCATAAGCTTTAGCGACAATTGACATCCAAGCAACATCATCAAGTGAATTTATTTTTATTTTGGCAGAAAGCATTATTTTCTTTATTATTTTACAAGGCTGATATTAGTAAACGGTTTTTATTCAATAATTTGTAGGTTTTTTTTATATTAAATAAATATCATTTTGTGAAAACGTCAGTTTACATAGACCCGATAGTATAAAAAGTCGTGAACATAAAATTTAAAAAAAGTGAAATTTCAGGTTAGATATCTCGAAAGCCATTCAAAGTAATTGAATAAATCGTGTGTTTTGGGAAACTTTATTTTTCACAAGTTATAAAAACCAATAAAAAGCGATCAGCGAGATATATATATAAAGTACCTAAAAAAGTCGAGTATTGCTTACTTCTCAATTTGACCACGAACAATGGGGGCAAATAGCTAATTACACAGTGATGACTAGGAGTTGGTCACCACTGTATGAAGCAAACTTTACACAAGCAGAATGTACACTGCAAAAATTTAATTCTCATATTTGACTAAATTTGTCTCATTTTTGACGAAACAGACCGCCTGGGGTTCACTTCATCTACCCGATACTCCCGCTTAGGCGAGAGTGATCCCTTTTGGCCTGACTGGCAGAGTATCGGCTTAGCAAGCCGAAGTTCCTCGATTCGAGCGTAGCCAAGTTGTGTCTTACAGCCACATTGGTGACCCGGATTGCAGTTCAACGCAACCTTCAAAACTAGCACTTGTGTGACCACATCGAATCAAACACTTCTACGTGTTAACACTTCACGACATCAACCACTGCAACGTGATAACGCTTCACGGCATCAACTACTGCCCACGTGGTAACACTTCACGGGCATTCCAATCATTCGTTCGTCCGACTCACTGAAAGGGGGTACTGTGGGGTTCACTTCATATACACTTCATCTACACGATACTCCCGCTTAGGCGAGAGTGATCACTTTGGCCTGACGGGCAGAGTATCGGCGTAGCAAGCCGAAGTTCCGAAGTTCGATACCAAGCGTAGCCAAGTTGTGTCTTACAGCCAGATTGGTGACCCGGATTGCAGTTAAACGCAACCTTCAAAACTAGCACTTGTGTGACCACGTCGAATCAAACACTGTCACGAGTTAACGATTCACGGCATCAACACTGCCATGTGATAACACTTCACGGGCACTCCAATCATTCGTTCGTCCGACTCACTGAGAGGGGGGTACTGTGGGGTTCACTTCATCTACACGATACTCCCGCTTAGGCGAGAGTGATCACTTTAGACTGACTAGAAAAGTATCGGCGTAGCAAGCCGAGATTCCTCGGTTCGATACCGAGCGTAGCCAAGTTGTGCATACAGCCACATTTTTGACCCGGATTGCAGTTCAACGCAACCTTCAAAACTAGCACTTGTGTGACCACATCGAATCAACCACTGTCACGTGTTAACGATTCACGGCATCAACCACTGCCCACGTGATAACACTTCACAGGCATCCCAATCATTCATTCCTCTGTCCGACTCACTGAGACGGGGCTACTGTGGGGATCACTTCATCTACCCGATACTCCCGCTTAGGCGAGAGTGATCACTTTCGCCTGACTAGCAGAGTATCGGAATAGTAAGCTGAAGTTTCTCGGTTTGATACCGAGCGTTTGCCAAGTTGTGTCCTACTGCTTACTGTGTTATATGCTCCGATTTAATATTTCATTCATTTTGTCGGATTTTTAACGAAATTAATTTTTTTTTAAATGCACTGTTAAAAATAGGTACTCAAAAATAAGTAATATATACTCACTTTTGAGTATATTCGATGCTTATCACAGCTCCGAATACATAAGCTTTATTTTTGAAATTGTCATGTACTCAAAAATGAGTACAAAGACTAAAAATGAATAAAAAGCGCAGTTACTTGCCTACATAAGCTGTCTTCATAAATGACTTTCACTAAGTATCAACAATTACAACCATCGACTTACCGGGAATGGAACCCAGATCCTCAGACACCGCAATCCAGTGCCTCGTCCGTTGTACTACCAGGGCGACGACGTGAATAAGTTGTAAACAGAAGAAATATTAAAAAGGTGTGCAAAAAAAATGGGAAGTAAGATAATTGAGTTGTAATACCCCAGTTTCCATTTAAACAATCGACATTAAATAATCTGGAAAACCATCTTCTGAACAAATATTTTAAGTTTGTTAAGTCGCTTTTTTTAAGATGGCTTGAACAGAAGCTGAGATTAGCAATATTAAATCCCACTGCTCATATTTGAGATAGTACGATTACTTAAACTTGGAGTATGTCATCGCTTATTTACGATGCAATTGTACTAACAAAAAACCGAATAGGTTCAAATACTTATTTTTAAGTACTTTTTTATTGTGTGAGGACGATTTTAAAAAATATAATAATAAAATACACTCAAACTTGTTTTTGTGCGGTGGATGGGGACCGCATAAAAAAACGCTTAAAAAAATCGCACAAAACTTCACGAGTAGCTATAAAAAATAGTTTTCGCAACACAATTAAATTTTTTTTTATGTGGTGAATAGGGATCGCTTAAAAAAAGTCTTATGTAGAAAATAACTCAAAACCTTACGAAATTACTAGGAATTGCGTTTTTAAACGAAATCAAGACACGAGGCTTGACAGCTACTTGGAATCTCGACAAACCTTTTGGAATCTGATTTAGAAAATACACATGCGAACATTTTTAAATATTTTATTTACATATGTACTTATTTAACACATACAAAACTTTTCAAAACGTATAACCAGTATCCTTCGTAGTCTGACAATACGCGAACTTTCTTGTGATAAACTGGTTCAAAATCGCTTTCGTCACTTGAAGATACTACCTCGCACTAGTTTAGAGTTGACTTTTTTTAAGTTACCATGTAGTCAGTGATCAGTTTTTGCGACGACTGTTGTTTCACTAGACGCTTGTATATGTCTCGGTAGCCATATAATCAATTATGTTCCAATTTGATTGAAATGTTCGTATACCGCACAAAAAAAATCGCACAAAGAAAATCGCACAAAGAAAAAATCGCACAAAAAAAGACCGCACAAAAACAGGTTTGAGTGTATCATCCAACTGACTTTAACAGTACATCTCTCGTTCCAAAGTCCAACGCTCTATTCATTCGTCCTAGACTTCATTAATTCGGACACTATAAGAATAAGAACCGAACATGATCTGATGATCCAGATAAGGGCTGAAATGGGATCTGAGTAAATTACTTTGTCAAATATAACGAAAGTAGTCTCAACTATCGCAGAATTCTCAGAAATGATAGTATTATTTATGAGAGTGTCACAGACTCTCCTACACAGTCTATAATGAGCAACTTCCCAAGAAAACTCCACTACAAAAATCCGTTTTTAAAATTACCTCGGAAGTTTTGAATAGATGATGGATTCCACCCTTCATCAAGAAAGAAAGTTGGGGGCTCTGCACATTAACTCTCAGCTCGGCCATCTTTCAAGAAAAGCGGGTCAAGGGCAAGGCTTCTCTGCTTTACATTTAAGGTGGGCTTCCGTCTCATGTACATCGATGCTTCTAACCGATGAGCTTCACTTAAAATAGAGAACACGCAATATTTGGGTGCGTTTTTAAAAATCTTTTGAGTCATCCATTACTTCCGGGCATAACTTGATGCTAAAAACTTACGAGGGAAATAACTTTTCCGGGTAATGTGTTTTGATTAAGTGTTTTTGAGATATGGTGGTTTCTCAAATTTATAACTTGTGCCCGGAAGTATAGGTTTTGGGTTACTTTGATAAGGTATTATTTTTATAACAAATTTATGACGATGTGTCAAAGGATATTTCTTAAAAGACGCGTTTTAAAATAAAAGTAATAATTGTTCTTAGGTATAAAAGTAGTTCATTTAAAATAATAAATGTGTTTTTTTATTTAACAGTTCAGAACTTTACCAATTATCGTCCTACAGTGGTAGAGTACTGGGCTGCAACGCCGTAAGTCCTGGTTCGAATTTCGGTTATGACATGGATGTAAAATATCATGTAAATTGAATGAGTGAAATTAAAGAGGAAAATATTCGACGGCAATCCAATTGGAATCTTTTACTTTTTAATCTTACCCATTCAGTATATTGCAAATATGTTTTGTGTTGTTTGAATAAATTATAAAATATAGATTATCTATTTATAAAATATAAATTATTTATTTATAAAATATAACTTATGTATTTATAAAATATAAATTATGTATTTATAAAATATAAATTATTTATTTATAAAATATATAAATTATTCTTATAAAATATAAATTATTTATTTATAAAATATATAAATTATTCATATAAAATATAAATTATATATTTATAGAATACAATGTATCTATTTATAAAATATAAATTATAAATTTGTAAAATATAAATAAATTATATATTTATAAAATATAAATAATCTATTTATAAAATATAAATTATCTATTTGTATAATATAAATTATCTATTTGTAAAATCTAAATAATATTTTTATAAAATATAAATTATCAATTTATAAAATATAAATTATCAATTTATAAAATATAAATTATCAATTTATAAAATATAAATTATCATTTTATAAAATATAAATTATCAATTTATAAAATATAAATTATCAATTTATAAAATATAAATTATCTATTAGAAGCAATTAAAAAAAATTTTTAAATATTTTAGAGTTCTGAAACTTTAGAGGTTTATTTTTTAATTTAAATACTTTCAAGATACAAACTGATTGAAATGTCTAAGTTCAATTACTAAAATAGAACATTCGTTTTGAGAATATTTTTTCTAAAATTTTATCTAAGATATTCTAACTAGCGAAAATACTAAAGAAGTTATACATTACACATTACAGAACACCATACTTTTACAGAAAAAAACATTAAATAAATAACTAAAAAGAATTTTTATGCAGTAATATACAAATTTAAATGTTCACAATTATAAATACTAAAATACTCAAACACTGTTAATTTACAAATTAGGAATTCAAACATTCGTTTTCCTAGTATCGATATAAGTATTCTTAATATCAAATAAAACCATAGAATCTGGTTATTGCATATAATCATTGAATACTGATTAATTTGTTAATAAATAATAAAGTATTAGTAACATTGTTGATCTAAATCTACACTTGAATTTCAGTTATCCAAGATCAATTGGGACCAGATCCCATCCAGTTTATTGGCTAATTCACGAAAAAAGTTTATTCTTAGTACAAATCGAATTTTGCTGTAGTATGTAATGCAATTTAATGACTAATACGAGACATCGCCTCCTGCACGTTGACGCTCGTAATTGTGTTCGCATCGCGAGCATTAATGGTTCACCAAAATATGGCTTCCTGCGTTTTCAAAATATGGGGACATAATTCCCTTATGGGAAGCCACTACATCCAGAAGACATTTAATATTAAATCATAGCCCTATCCTTACTTTTTGGCCACATAGTGACACTACTTTATCTTAAAAAAACTACCATGATCTTAACATATTCGTTTTTTATTAAACTTTTTAAAGAGGACATTACCGTAGATCACAAAAAGTTACAAAAGTTATTTATATACAATGTTTTCCGAAGTGACTGTCACAAAATAATGGCTCGTCTATTAAATATATAGATTAGAAACAATATCATTCACCGATAATAAACTTTTAAAATATGCATTTTGCTTATTTCTTTTTTTCTTCTCAAAGAGATCCAGATCCGGACAATTGATAATCCGATTTGTTTGATCCGGATAACTGGAGCTGTACTTTATGTATTTTTTAACTTAGGTCCAATAAAATAAATTATAAAATATAAATTATCTATTTATAAAATATAAATTATTTATTTATAGAATATAAAGTATCTATTTATAAAATATAAATTATCTGTTTGTAAAATATAAATTATCTATTTATAAAATGTAAATTATCTATTTATATAATATATTTTATAACATATAAATTATCTGTTTGTAAAATATAAATTATCTATTTATAAAATGTAAATTATCTATTTATATAATATATTTTATAATATATAAATTATCTATTTATAAAATATATATTATCTATTTATATAATATATTTTATAATATATAAATTATCTACCTATACTTCTTCACATTATGTATGTTTTTTTCTATTGATTTATATATTACCACATTTCATTGATAAAATCCAAGTAGTGTTCTAATTATTCAAAAAGAATATTTTTGACGTAGATATAGATAAGAAAGTGATATTATAATTGGCCCACATTTTTTTCAAAGCTCCGAGCACTAAAAATATTTATCCTAAACACACAGATGCTTCCATTCACAAACTTTAAAGGTGTGTTTTCCTTCATAAAAAAAAGCCTTTTAATAGAAGACATATTAAACCAGGACAATGCTGGGGCATATATTGGCAAGCTATCTGACAGGCTTATCCAGCAAAATAATAAAAGTAATCGAGCGAGAACGACAGCTATTGCTGAGGAATCACCAGGGGCAAAGTAAATAGCTTGTGAGAATTTCTGTCATTTACAAAGGACGACATTAATTGCAAACAATGAAGGTGAAGGTCAATTATTTTTCCAGCTAATATACATGCCCCGAGAGAGAAATATATTGAGGCATTATGCGGATAATCTTATAAAAAGATGGGGAAATTATTATATTACTTCCGACGATATTAATCTGTCATTTTAGCTATTATTTATGCAGCACATATATAAAGTTTAAACTTAATGGAAAATACTCAGTTAACTTAGAACTTGAAACTCTATTGGGGTAAGTTAAAACTATATATGCATGACAATTTAATTTATATTTTCGATCCGATATACGTTAAGGTAACTTATAATTTTGTGCATTTAGCTATTGTTATTATTCTATAATTTTGTGCATTTAGATATTATTCTAACATTTTACCTATTATTTATGCAGCACATATAAAAAGTTGAAACTTAGAATGGAATTATTTTAACTTAGAACTGAAAATTGTTTGGGGTAAGTTAAAACTAACTATGTCAATTAAATTTATATTTTCGATCTAATATACTGGATGGTAACCTATATTTTGGTGCACAAATTGATTAAAAAAATTAGCATGGATATTAAAAACACATTCTTGCAAAGGTTTTTTTAAACAATTACAGAACATTGTTTTCCTTTTTCAAGCATTATTTTAAGTAACTAGATTCCTCCGTCACTGATTCGATAAAACACTTGTGATCTCCTAAAATATTGCTTTTTACACCTTTATCGGTTTGCTTGGCAAACCCATGCTCGCTCGGTTCAGGGGTGGATTTAGTGATATAGAGTAAGAGGGGATCACTTCTCTTTGGATAGGGTGGGTTTGTGTTTCTTTTATATATATACATTTTTTGTATCTCCTTTAACCAAATTTTTAGGTAATTTTTATTCAAAACTACGAAAATTGAAGAAACACAATTGAAAATAGAGCATAACCAAAAAAAACAAAGGCAAATGGAGAATCCACCATTTATTTCTTATATAGTTTCTTAGTGAAGTGGTTTCGGTAAGAAAAATAATTAGAAAAACCATTTTTAGACACATCTACTAAACCATGTTGTGAATTTAAATAGACATAATCAAATTTCGCATCTTAGTAGCATTTATTTACCACTTTCCCTTTAATATCACGAAGCAAGCCTTTAATATTTAAATTCAAATTTCCGTCTCTGACATAACATAATAATAAACTTCCTCTGATCATGCAAAAGCTACTAATAATATTATATCTGAAAACTAAAAACGTGATCACAAAGTAAAATACGTATTTTTTATTATTATTATTTTTACTAATTTCAAATCTTCTTTTGCATCTATCATTGACGTCATAAACGGGTTTTACTAATTTATTCTACATTTTTCAAACAACTCCTGGGATTGCACTCACAAAAATAAAATATTATTTATTACATGTAATTCAAAAATCTCTATATTTTTTTTATTTAAGACTTCTATAAAACGAACCAAATTTTTTTATTAGTTATGAAATAAAAATATTATAGAGCTAAATGTTACTTCTGAACTCTAGTTTTAACATTTAATGAAAAAATTAATTGATGTCGTATATCCAATGCATGAAGTGCAAACTAATTAAAATTTAATTTTCGGGTCACAATTTCAATATTAGTGAGCGTTAACACTGCAAGTAAAGTTGCATACATATTTCCTCAAAGTTTTACACTTTTTAGGCCATTTCTTACACTAAAAAAATAGTTTTCAATAATTGTTATATGTTTGCATTATTATATAATATCTCAAAAACAGATTATATTACAATTGACATTCAATAAACTAGTTACTAGTACCCGTGGGGTATGACAAAAAGGGTGGCGGCGCAATTGATTATTTGAAAACCGTTCTATCGATTCTGTTAGAAGTTACGATATAAATATATTTTGAAGTGCTCTTTTGACAGAGATCAATGAATTCACGTAGAAATTACTACAGTACACTGTTTGCAACTTAAACTAACTTTTTAGAATTTGAAGCAAAGTTTGCACCACCTTAGATGTAATCTCAAAAATTTTTAAATTCAGAGTTTTGGTAGGTGTTATCTTTACAAAGGTAAATTTAAACTAAACTCTTTAAAACACCAATGTATTGTATTCTTCCATCAGTATAAAATAAATAAAGTAAATTAATTGTTCAGTAGTTCTCTCTTGAGATTAATATATATGTTTTTGCTAGAAAATTTTTGTTAAATTATTTTAATGTAAGAAATGAAACGTAATTAGTATTTTTCTTATTAATTTCGTCAAAGTTATGATATCGTATTTTAAAAATATTTTTTTTTTCAATATCCCCCGAGTCCCCTTTAAAAAATATTTTAATTGGTTTTGTTTATCTATTTGTGTTTCGTTGAACAAAATGTCACATGATAGAATAAATCCCAAATTGATATACAACTTATTTATTGCCTGCCCAATGCATAGAATTTAGCAACAAGAGAAGTATAAAAACTGTAAATTCGGAAAGAAAGCTTTTTTGCGTCATTGTTTCAGGAAGTTCAGTTTTTCTATGAAAATTACGTTTTTTCTTTTCTTTCACATCAGGAGGGCACAGCTAACGGGATATATTTTTCAATAAAGTAATAATACTTCATAAATAATTTTAAACTGAGCAATTAGAAATTAAAAAAAAAGCTAAATGTTGAACAATAAAAAAACTTAAAAAAGAGATACAATAAAAACTGGGAAAATGTAATGAAAATGTGGCACATATTCTGATAATCTAATCATTTTACTCTTAAATTGAATAGAACTGCCAAAAATTATTACTTTTTTAAAACAAATTACTTTATATATATATATATATATATATATATATATATATATATATATATATATATATATATATATATATATATATATATATATATATATATATATATATATATATATATATATATATATATATATATATATATATATATATATATATATATATATATATATATATATATATATATATATATATATATATATATATATATATATATATATATATATATATATATATATATATATATATATATATATATATATAAATGAAGAAAACGTGCAGTGATTTTTTTTTTAAATGCAAATATTCACAGCTACAAAATGCAAATTAATATTTTTTAAGCTATTTAAAAAGTATGTAAACATCTTTTCAGTCACTTTAAATTAACCGTTAGGTAAATATTGGACTTTGAGATTTTCTTTAACTCAAAAAAAAAAAAAATTACAAGCTTCATCAATTACATAGTACTAAAATATCAAATCTACTCTACACAAATATCTTTGAAAGGCGCTAATCAACCACAACTATAAAATAAAAGTATTATAAAAGTTATGTAAGCAAGCTAAATTATATATATATATATATATTTATGTGCGCGAAAAGTTGATTGAACACCACACACACTCCTTTCGAATAAAAAAATATGGCACTCAGAATGTGTTCCTGGAACAGAATTGGCTGAATATCAAAATATCCTAAAGGTTCCATTGTTTTCATTCTTCTAATTGATATTTTAAGCATTGGAAGGCGGTTTCGTAGAGTTGAAAGAAATAATAAATGCAGTGCATTTTCCATTAGAATACTTTAACTAGGTATGTTACTATATTTTATGAGGAGTAACATTCGAAATGTGTATACGTATATAATCTACTATTATTTCCGTAAATTGTTTAATTTGATGTTTTTGTATCATATGATGATATTTACGTTATTCTTAATTTTCTTATCGATAATCTAATTATTGACATATTTACCATTGGCATTAATGTATTATATTTATAAAAATGTTGATTTTTATATTATCGTCTGTGTAGTTTAAAATCTTTAAATTAAATTATAAACCTCTGCCAAATATTCTATCAATTTGAGGCTTGGCAAAATAACTTTTCCAGTTACAAAACCATTTTAACTGTTAAATGACTTTTAGGATATAATAGTATAGGATATATAGTACGTCGACAATTGTACTACGTAATTACCAAACTTAAGTTATCAATAATTTTAGTGTAAACAACAAATTCCAACGAATTTTAAAACTTTGACTATTTGCAAAAAATTTATGCTTACACTGAGGAAAAAAGTTACTTAAAAATGAGTATCTAAACCTACTCGTTTTCTTTACGTATAATTGCATCGGAAATGAGCGACGACGACGTATTCAAATGCATGTACCTGTATTTTCTCAAAAAGTAGCTATGTCGTTAAATATCGGTAATCTCAGCTTCTATTCAAGCCATCTTAATGAAACTTGTCAAATTTAAAATAAAATTCAGAAGAAGAAAAATCCTTTGAGTTGATGTTCTTTGTTTAAATAGAAACTGAGTTATTACAACTTAATAATCTTACTTCCTATTATTTTAGCATACATTCTTTTAACATTCCTTCTGATTATAAATCTTGATAGTGAAACGGACAAAAATTGGACTACGGTGCTAAGGATCTGGGTTCGATTCTCGATAAGACTTGTTTGTAATGGTGCATGTATTTAATATTTATGTATGCTTATCAATTGAAAATTATTTATGTTGAATTAAATATTAATGACAAGTTTGGTAACTGAGCTAGAGCAGCCTACGCAGGCAATCATTCACTCATTGTACTCATTTTTGAGTACAAGTTTTTTTTCAAGACTGAAACTTATGTAGCACCGAATGTAATCAAAAATGAGTACATTTTACTTATTTTCAAGTACTTATTTTTAACAGTGTAATTATTTGCAATAAACTTTAAAAGAAAAATTGTATTTTTAGAAAACTGATTAGCTTTCTATCTCAGAATAAAAGATAATTTGCTTTCGTATTCGAATTTCGTAAAGTAAAAACGTCCTATTATATTTATCAGGACAATGCCCTAGACGAAGAATAACAGATTTGAAGGGGAGGTGATTGTTACAATTTCACCAAAATAGACGTCGCAGTGTGAAGATTTCATTCGTCAAACGAAACAGTTCATGCGGTGCAGTTACGAGATTTTCTTTGGCCAGTTGCCTTATCAAAACGAAAACGTCAAAAGCGTACAACTACTTCGCACTCTTCTACTTTCAATGACAGAACACAACGGTGCAAAGACATATCTTTTGACAATGGTTTTAGATATCAATAGCACATTGATTGCCATGGAACTTAACGGTGAAACATTGATTGCCATGGAACTTAACGGTGAACGGTACATTAATACTTTATAAGCACTGTGGGGATCATAGGTGACTGGTAAACAAACTTATCCTTACGCTATCGTTTAACGCTGCCGGTCACAATTTTTGTGTATTTCCCTATGTAAAGCGACCGGCGACGATCTTCCGTAAAGTGCTGCAACTTCACCTATATTGATATTTATTGACCTAGATATATCGATTGACCTAGACATATTAATATTTAATGACCAAGAATATTATTTGAAAGTCACATAATATATGTTCGTTTTTTGGTAAAGAATGAGATGACGCACATCGGTGACCGTCTCACTGTTATAAATTTATTCTCATAATTGACGAAACTTCTGAAGTTTTTGACGAAAACAGACGCCTGCTAAATGATCCCATTAAATATTCTGTCAAACTGAGGAAATGAGGAAATAAAAGTTGTACGTGTTTTAATGAAATTTATTTCGCTAAATAATGAGGACGTTTTAAAATAATATAACAATCCAATTTAGAAGAGCTGACTCAAACCTATTTTCAATTTAAGTAATCGACATCAAATAATGTAGAAACCAATCTTCTGAAAAATTATTTTAAGTTTGTCATTTCGCTTTGTTAAGATAACTTGAAACAACCCTGAGATTAGAAATATTAAATCACACTGCTTATTTTTGATAAAGTTCGATCACTTAAATTTGAGTACGTCGTCTCTCAATTCCACTCAAAGAAAATCGAGTAAGTTCAGGTACTCATTTTAAGTACTTTTTTTTACAGTATATTGTTGTGTAAAAAGAAAAAAATCACTAACAAACCAAAAATGTTAATACCATAATTATACTATATTTTTTAAAATAGATTTTGCTTAAAACAAACATTACAGTATTTTACCCAATTACTCAATTAAAGTAATCAGATTACTAATATTATTAAATCCATTATGTACATACCCCACAAAAAAAATATAACTTACTAAATGCGCAACGAAAACTTGATTAAAGAACAAACCATAATAGAAGATAATTAGATAGGCATTATTTTCGTAATTGTACCATTTTAAACTGGATCACCAATCAAAGGAACCGGTACTTAATGACACCCTGCTGAAAAAATTCAATTCATCCTACCCAACTTACCTAACAAAGGCTTCTTATATCCTATTAAGCTATTCCGCTCACGTCTGGATAACGAGCGGAAGGTTTAAATTGTTTTCTGGAGATCATGTTGCTGAGTTGTATACCGGGAGGTCTTGTACGTTGCTCTCGGGCTGTTATTATAGATCAATAGGACTGAGGGGGAAGTTCACGATTGCTCATAACTTGGTTATTGTTTATCATCGATTGTGGGATGTCTTCAGGGTAATGAACGATATTAAGTGCTGGTTATACAAAGTGATTTTTTTTCTTGGGATATTAATGATGAAGAATAAAATGGGGGATATTTATTTGTGTCTGTTTCGTCTGTAGATGTTTTATTTGTTTTATGTGTTGTGGCTGTGTTTGCAAATGGTTAAAAAAACAATTGCAAAAAAAAATTGTTTTATATTTTTTTTTTAAAAATACCTAACATTTTTCCCAGGTTTCAAAAAAATATTAAAAACTGTATTAAAAAAATATTCAAAGTTGCTCATTTTTACAAAATAAAAAAATTTAAAAACATTTATTAAAAAATCATAATATAAATTTATATCTGTGTGTGAAAATTTAAAAATGTTCAACGATTAAACTCTATAACGTCCTAAATATAAAAAAAACTAAGCTTTTGTAATATAAAGTCAGTTAGAGATCAGTTAAAGATATAATTTTCCATAACTAAAGAAATGTGCAGCGGATAATATTCAATAAATAAAAAAATTAAGAAAATTATAGCGAAAGCTTTCCTGGTAATAATTAAAATAAGTTTAAATCCTATTTCTAAAGAATTAATTTATTCAACATTACTTTTACCAGTAATTTCGAATATTTAAATTGTCTTTAAAATATTTTAATTACATTCTATGCATTTTAACTTGTTTTATAGCTATTTGCAGTATATATTTCATTTAGTTATAAACTATCAATATAAACAAAACTCATTGGTAACACTTATGAAAATCTAACCACATAAATAAGTAAAAAAATAGGTAGCATATGTATATCGGGACAGTCTCAAGGTTTAAGGCATAAGACGTCAAACTCAATAGATGGTTTGGATGCAAATTTAATTAATAAATAACCATGCGATTAAAATACATGTTATAAAGCTTTAAATAACATTTTTGTAGATTATTGCACCTTTTCCCATATACTTGTAAGTTCTTTTGAATTTCCTTCTCCTTACCATTAAAAACTCGATTATTCATTTTATTCTGATTTTATGAAAACATTTTATAAAATAATATAGAAAGTTACTTTATTATCTGTCAATTGAAATATTTCTAAACCTTTTCAACTACCATTAAAACTACGCAGAAATTTAAAAATCGAAGAAATTTTGCATGCCCACAGAAGGCCACACTGTAAAAATAAAGGTACCTACATATACATGAACTTACTAGTTTTTCTCTGAGTACAATTGCATCGTAAATGAGCGATGATTATTCAAGTTTAAGTGATCGCACTTTCTCAAAAATGATCAGTGCGATTTAATATTGCCAATATCAGCTTCTGTTCAAGCCATCTTAACAAAGCGACCTAACAAACTTAAAATAGTTGTTCAGATTATCGTTTTCCACATTATTTGATGTCGATTGTTAAAATAGAAACTCGGTTATTACAACTCCATTACCTTTCTTTCCATTATTTTGGCACACCTATTTCTTTTGTTTATAACTAATTTACGTCACCCTGATCCCTAGGCACTGGGCTGCGGTGCCTAAGGATCTGTGTTCGATTCTCGGTAAGTCTTGGTTGCAATTGTCGATATTTATTGGAAATTATTTATGTAAGCTAGCACCTGCTCTTTTTATTTATTTTTACTCATTGCACTCATTTTTGAGTGCATGTCTTTTTTCAAAAATGAAACTTATGTATTCGGAGATATGATAATCATAGAATGTACAGAAAAGAAAGAGTATATTATTTTTAGTGCCTATTTTAACAGTGCATATAAAGCAAGTAATTACATGTTTTCGTTACTACTTCCGTTACAGTACACTTTGCCCTACGCCTTATATGCATCTCCAACCCGTCAACGATTTTAAAGGGACTACAATTTAAAAAGTTTCTATCGTTTTAAATTCAAGTTGTGACACTTTAATAAGAAAAAGACTATTATAATATTTATAATTAAAACGCTTAATTATACTTTACATTTTTAACCTTTTTCTTCTTAAGCGTTTTTCTGGTTGTTAGGCCTCAACAGAATGGATATTTCATGAATTATTTATAACGACTATCTCCCCTAACTATTACTGAAATTAAAATCTCCAAAAATATTTGATGAGGTTTTCTATTTTTTTATTTTGTGTTCTTAATCAGTGAACTAACTAAAAAAGTATAAAATTAAAAATTACCATTCGGTATCTTAGTTATTATTTTAATGTATGCTAATGGATGTTTATGGTCGGAAAAGCAATATTATCAATATCAAATAAATATATATGTTAAACTACTTCTTTGTTAAGTTTGCGTTACACTACATTTTTATATTGAAGACAGTCTACTATGTATTGTTGGTTTTACAATGCTTGCATATTTAAAATTATAAAAAATATACACTTTAATAAAATAAAAATTTCTATAAGTCCAAATAAAGTGGTCCTTTAAATTTATAAAATAACTACTTTGAAGTTTGGACATATTCTAAATATGCTGAATATGCTCTTCTAATTAAAATGTTTACAAATAATCAAGATATACCAGATTATAAAAAAAAATTAAAAACACGTCTAAACTGTTTTCGAATAACACGTTTACGTTAAAACGCTAATTTAGACATAAAGTCCATTTCATTGGACACGGTAAGATAAAGGACGTTTTTCTAAAAAAATTAATATTAACATTTTTAAAAGTATAAAACGAATAATGAAAAATGTAAGTTTAAAAAATGTTAGTTTGTAAACTCTTTAAAAATATTATATTTATTCAAATTCATTTAATGAAAGTTTTAAATTTAATTTTAAACACAAAGTTTTAGTATGTAGTATTAATGATAGTTACCGAAAAAAATATGTTTTCGATATTTATCAAAAACTTTTCAATATCTTGAAATTCACCCAATGTCTAAGGTATAGATGCTTATACTAGTAATATTCTGTGTGTATAGCTATACTGAAACTGACATATTCAATAATGACAGCTATATACGCTTATACAATAATATGCAGAACTACCTGAATAAATTAAACTCTAGATACATGTCCCTATTTAACTTGACTGTATAAGATCCAATACCAGAATGAAGCTATTGAATAGGTTTGTTATTGACACCTGCAATTAACAGTAGATTATTTTCTGTGAACTGGAAAACCTCTAATTGTATACATTTATGAGAACAGTAATAAAATCACGCAATATTAATCTGCTTAAATTAAATTTATTTTAAAATCGATTTAATTGTTAAAATAAAAATCAATTAAAATGTATTTTTTGGGGAAATTTTATGAGGAAATATTGATTTAAACACTTCAGACTTCGAATGATATCTTTATTTTATTTAAAGAACTTTTTTATCAAATTAAAAAAAAAAATACAATGGAATTTATTCAAATATAATAAGATGAATAAAAATGTGTTTACAGAAGAAATTGTTTTAAGCTTCGAGAATAATAATTCGAAATGATTTATAACTGAAAAACTTATATTGAACCTTTTCATTGTGCAGTGATTAAATATCCTTAAGAGCCTAACATGTAAAAGTAAATAAAATATTGTGTGGGGTTAAATATTTGTATTTTGTTTTATGAGGAAGTATAATATGTAAATAAAAGCAAATTAAAAATGGAAATCAGTAATCGACGGCGAAATTCTTATTTTAAATTGCTTATTATATTATCTTTCTATTTACTTAATAGAAAAGCTAAAAAATAATATTTTATATAAATACCCATTTTTTAAATCGGAATAATTCTTTATTGATTAACGATCCTTCAGAAGAGTTGTAGTTCGTGTTCTAGAAAAACACCACTACTTTTAAATGAGGTTTTTTTGTAAGAAATAAAACACTTCTCTTACTTAAATACGATATTCTATCAATATTGGGTTAATCATATTTAACTTTTACATACTTTATATTTTATTATGGGTGAACAATTTATAAGTCTGAGATATGAAATGATCTATTAATATGCTAATATATGACGACTTATAATGAACTTTGAACTGAAACCGGATATAAAAAAATGTCATTGAAAAAATATGGTTATACGGAAATTAAAAGTCAATTACATCATAGGAAAGGAATTAGAGTACAATAAAAACAGTTTTTAAGCTGTCTCTAGGCAACCAAATTAAAACAATAAACAATTCATTTCTGCTTTTTACAAGAAACTTAAAATGGATGTCTTAAAAACTGGAGAAAATATAAAGTACGCCTCGTGAATGCCAAAATAAGCCGCATAACAAAATTTATTTCGAATTCAGAGATTAAATTTATTTTCACATAATACGCTATTCACGGAGAAATGTCTTTAATAATAAAAGTTAAGTAAAACAGTAGTCTACTTTGATTATTAAAACTGAAATAGTTTTAAATTATTTAAATAAAGTAAAATAAAAATAACTCCTTTTTAATCTTAACCCTTTAAAAAATTATACTAAGATCATGAAATCATTTAAATTTATTTAGATTTTCGTTAATTTTATAGGTAGTAAAATATTATTTTAAAACTAACAACAAACAATCATAATGTAATTTTAATACCAAAATGTTCGCCATTAATACTTCATATAATACCTTGCTAGTTTGCTCTTGTAAATCATTACACGATGTAAAATATATTTATTTATTTTATTACTACTTTAATATTTAATATTCTAATTATTATAATTATTCTATATTAAGTAGGGATAAAAGAAAAAGTAATTAATATAACTCTTTCTTGTAGCCCTTACATGAAACCTTAAGAAGTTCATGTTTTGCATAAACACATTTTTATATGTTATATTTCCCTCACATCGCATTACGATAATTTTCCTCAGTACTATATTTCTACTTATTTAATAACCTACTTATAAAAATTTAAAAAATACATTTTTAATGTGTGAAATATTTCCAAAATCAAAATATTTTTCCAAGTATTTATTAACATTATTCAGTTTCTTTTTAAATACGTGTTATTTACTTTTCTTACGTATATCGGTGGCTTAGATAAAGATTGACCCATGTCAAAATTCCCAATTTTGAGAAAAATGGCTTCAAAATTTGAGGTTCAACCTTGTGGCAATTTTATGGAAATCAAGGAATTTTTTTGATTAAGGGTTATAACAGCCTGACGGAATTAGTTTATATTTAATTTAGAAGTTTAAAATTTATATATTCAAAATAGTTTTTAAAAAATTGATAAAATTGATATTGGTCATTTTGGTTCCAAGCACCAGATATTAGGATGATAATAAATATCATTGCACTCCTGTAATTGAATAATAATGGGATAAAAGTATAATTAAAAAATCCATAAAACATGCTCACCTGCTGCGCTGACTGCTTTAGAACTTTAGTTATTAAGGTATCCACAGTCCAAACGCTGGAGGTCTTCACCGAATCACTGTGACTTCTAATGTGAAGGGTTGGCTCAGACATCGTACCACTAACAGACACAGGCACACATAGGGATTCTTGTTCGTCATTGTTGTCTACAAGAGGAAGATTAGCGCTGGTCTTTCGTTTCGGAGAACTTTCTACAATTATTGAGTGTGTCTCATCCAGGGAATGGCTGGATGAACGCAGCAGAGGTCTTTGCCTAGTTGGCTGGGTAGAAGAATTGCTCGAGGTCGAATGCACAGTTTCTAATTCCTTAAGAAAATCCAAATCTCTGGCGTAAGAAGGCCTCGGCTTGTTGAAGGATTTGCTCATTTCTTGCTCAAGCATCTCACCGTACGGACCTCTGAGCCTTTTCTTGTAGAATCTCTTTTGTTGAGGTGGAGGAGATTTCTGCAGGGGAGAAGAATTCCGATTCATTTCTGTTACGGGGACTGTCATGGCCCGCAACCTTGTCGGACTGTTTCTTTCCATAACGGAAAATATCGATGCTTTTCTAGTAGTATCTGGAGATTCAAGGCATTTTCCTGGTGCCTCGAATGACATTGAAGATTCATTGACTTCAACCGAGTCCAAATGTGTATCGTAATGTTCATTATTTGAGTCCAGGTTTGCATTATTGCGCTCATTCTCTAGCTTTGAAGACTGAATGAGCTTGAGGAAGAGACTCTCTTTGCCGTCGAGTAACTTTGCAATTGTTCGAATTTCTTCTTCGAGGGGATTTGAAAATGAAGAAGGTAAAACTGGAACGCTTTTTGTGTCATCTATAATGTCAGATTGGGTGGCGAACTCCCTTTCCTGAATTTCTATTGTACCGTTGTATTTATTTTCTTTAACATTTCCTTCGAAAATAATAGTTTCTGATTTCAAACTGTCTTTTACAACCTTACCAACAGATGGAAATTGGTTCTTTTTAAGTTGATGTCTGTTTGAAATATCCGATGAATTCTGGTCTTTTTTTCCTATGCTTTTCCTTCGATCGGACCGCGATGTGGTTAAAGATCCAAATTTAGCGAAATTGAGATCAAATTCTGCTTTTCGAGATGAACTCGAGTTGCTTTTAATGCTTCCCCTCCTACTGCTATTATTGCTGCAAGTTTCTAAATCGTCTTCGCCTCCAGATTTCGTTTTGTACATATTTTCATCTTCGATCCTTCCAATTTCTTCCTTCCGTTCTTTTTTATTATGTCGTTCAATATTTTCCTGGTTCAAGTATTGCTTTTGGGGTAAGATTTCATTTCCATCCGATGGATTTCGATTGGTCCGAATCGAATCGAAATTTATGTTCAGATCAAGACTCGCCAATGTCCTTGGTTCGTTATGAACTTCCGAGGGCTTCCTCCGTGGTAAAGTAGCGTAGCCCGTACTGGCAATGTTATTTTTTCTAGCTAGTTTTGGAATCTTAGATGACTTGTTCTTCGAAAGATCCTCGACGGATATACCAATATCTTTTATTGGGTTATCAGTTTGAGAATTTTGCAAAATCAAAGAGTTGTCACTGGGTAAAGGCTCCATCCAAAACGAGAAACTACTGGTTGGCGGTGCTGATCTAGGAACTGAATATTTAGGTTTTCTATGGGGAGACGGGGGAGCTGAAGATGGCCTTAATCTCTCAGTGAGTTCTTTTAATTTGCTGTTTACTTGCCTCCGAGAATTTTTTACGGGGCACAAATCCAAAGAATAGATCCTTTCTCTTGTAAAATGTTTTGTTTCTTTAGTGGGCGTATCAGCGGACATTTCCAAGATAGATTTAGTTTTAGGCGGAGGAGGTATACTACCCAAAAATGGTTTATGCATCGAATTTTTGGCACTTTGCGTGGTTTGGGGCTGCACTGATAAACTACGTCGTAGCGGATGGTGCATGTTATTGTTTATGGTGTTATTTGGTGACTCTTTAGGTCCCCTCAGATAGTATTTTGCCAAATCCATACTGGAAAGTATTGAATGAATTTCCTTGAATGCATCGGCATGAGATGATGAATCCCTGAAACAAGGATCGTCCTTACGAAACTCTTCGTCGGAGACTTTATTGCTGAATTCTTTCCTTCCAAGTGTCCAAAAGACGGGTTCAACTCTATCTTTTTTTAATTGACTTCGAGGGGTCGTCGGGGTAGAAGGCCATGAAGGGGATTTAATTATTTTTGGTCCCTTCATGTCTTCGAGGCGCGTTATTTTTCTGAGTTCTGGCGTGAATGTCAACTGTCTGTTGTCACCATTCTGATTTGCAACATAAATACTAGATTCCATTTTCAATATAAGATTTTACTTTGAACTTACTATACAATAAAATGTTTTTGGAATCATATATACTGTGTTGTTAATATATTAACCTTTGTTTAAAACGATCAGAAATAAAACTTTCAAATAATTCAGTTAAGTTTCTCGTCTACTTGGCATTGAAAATAAATATGTTTTACGTTATTGTATATTTAATTTTTTTTAATTCTATATTTTACTTAACTAAATAAATATGACATATTATCTTCTATAGCTGGCAATTAAAAACTCTTATCTTAATTTCCAATAACGAAATCTCAATACTCTAATACAGATGAAATACATTTAAGTTAAAATGCGTTATACATTTCCAATTTAACTTCTAAAGCCATCTATCAAAAAAAAAAACGTCAACTCGAGTAGTTTGTATAGTTTAAAAATCAATGAATATGTAGATTTCCAAAGTTAGTGACGCTTCAATGCAGCATTTGATTGAATTCCTTTTATCAGTGCAACCACAAATTGAAAAGCAATTCCTTTTTCCCTACTCTATGCTGTAAAAATGAGGGAAATTCAATTGGTTCGTAACTGTTGGTAAAGCGGCTATAAGAACGAAATATATAAATTTATTTTACTTAGAATATAAGATATTCCATTTGCAAATACAAACAGATTCTAAAAATTAATAGTATTTTCTTGAAAAATCAATTGATAATTATAGATGTATTTTTCAATAATTTAAATCTCCTCTATTGTAGTATATGCTGTCATTCGCCCTAACCAATAGTATCTTTAACAATACATTATATCTTATAAATGTATTTCAAGCAAATGAAAATAAATTAAAACTGTGAACTGTTACATTATCTTTAAAGTTGTTTCTTAATACCATTATAAGAAGTCACAGTTCCTCACTTTCGAAGAATCTAAAAAAATTTATCATTTCGAATCCAGGTAATCTTCTCGTGTACTTTTATTCCTGGCTGTTGACCCGACTTTTCAAATCTTCACAAACAACAGACGAAAATAAAAAGAAAACGAAATGGAACAAAAACACAACTGCCTTACCAGTCCGGAAAATAAACACCCAGTCTTCCTTTCTCCCACTCAGGAAAATCTCCACTCCAATGGAACATTATCTCGGAACAACTTCCATTCCATTCGATCCCTAGACATCCAACCTCAGAACATCTCCTCAATCAGAACAATAAAGACTTATTCACCACCAAATCCTGTTGTTCCTGGACATTGATTTCTGCGACAGCGTTTGAGAGTTTCGAGCAGCAGCCCCCAGGACTTGTCGACTCGTTCTATTTCAGGATCGCGGGTCTTTCCGTGGATTGGTGGCGGAAGGTGTTCTCGTCACCAGGGCAGGCTGCCAGAAAAAGGCTGTTTCTGAACTTTATCTTCTTCGCTTAACCCTGACATCGCAAGCGACTCCCGGGCTTCGGAGATGTCAAGTTGCATCCTGTGGGGAGAGGTGAAAAAATATCAATACCAACAAAACACGAAACAGACCAGACTTATTTTAGAGCGGTGGTTCGCTGTGGTGGACACGGAACACCATGTTGGAAAGTTCACCACTTTCTAATAACATTATATAAAATTTATCATATATAGATTATCACCAAATATTTTATCACTTTTCCTCATTATCATTTTATCATTTTATTACCAAATATTAATCACTTTACATCTATAATAAAAGAGTCTGTCTGTGTGTCTTTGTAGTATGCGAAACACAATCTTGCACTGACCGGACATTTCTGAAAAATTATATATATAGATACTCAACCTCAAATTTGAGGGTTAAAATTTAAAAAATCCGTTTGATTTTCGGTTTATAACAGTTTTAGAAGCTATTTTTAAATGAACATTTTATAGAAATAGTGTCTAAATTGTTATGAAATTACATTGTTAGAAAATCATAAGAACTTGATAACCATGAAATACTTTAAAATAAATTAATATGTATTTATTGTTTTAAGTTGTTTGTCGAAAGTTGGAGATCAAAAATTTCTTTGACAAAATAACGCTTAGTGACGATTATGCTTCGACGGGAAAACTAAAGAAAAAGCTAATTTTCGAAGATGTACCAGGGGGTGTCGGAGCAATAGACCAGTTATTTTGTCTTCGGGGAAAAAAATAAATAAACGGAGAGAACAAACCAATTGGATAAAAAAAAATTAACGTGTGTGAAGCCGCGAGTAACAGCTTGTACTAAATATAATCAGGAGTCAAATCTTGTGATCTGAATATATTTTCAGTTATTATCAAATAAATTAAGTATGAAGAAAAAGGTTTGAATACATAAAATAATAAATATCAAAAAGTCTTTTAAAAATATTTTGATGATAAGATAAGAATATTACTGACCACTTCAGAACCTCTTAAACCCACAAGTAGTCCACGGACCACGGTGTATATATATATATATATATATATATATATATATATATATATATATATATATATATATATATATATATATATATATATATATATATATATATCACTAACTAACCTTTACATCATTATAAACAAATGGTTCATTTTACACACCGTTGTAGCAATTGTGTAACCCAATTGTATAAATTTTCATTCAAACCAGCATTTATTTATTGGGTGACAATATGCATCTTTAGCTGACTAATAGATTCACTCAAACAGTTTTGTGTGCATTACGTCTTTTGTTGTAAACTGAATCAAATTTCAATATATTGTTAAATATTAGTTTAAATCGAATATATAATGCGTTTATGAACAAATACATTGAAAGGTAAGAATTGATTGGAAAAGTTACTGACAATTGATTGGAAGAGTTACTTACTAAATATTTATGAATGGAAAGTATTCATGACCGAAACCATACAAATAATGCATGCCATTCATGAATATTGCTATTGGAGGGCTTCATAAAGTAAATAGAAAGGAAGAGTTGGCATTTGCTCCTCAATATTATATCCAATACGCTATTCAAATTATGTATTGTATTAATAAATTAATTTTATATAAATCGTACCATATTCCACATAGATATGTTATTTTTAAAAAATTCAAGAAAATTTATAATTTGACATAAATATGAAGTTCTAACATTCTAAAAAAGGTAATTAAAAATGAGTAATTGAAAATTCTTGTTTTTCTTTAAGTATAATTTAATCGTAAACGAGCGTATGACTTACTCAAATGCAAGTAACCGTACTTTCTCAAAAATAGTAATGGGATTTAATATTACTAATCGCAGCTTCTGTTCAAGAGATCTTAATAAACCTTAATAATTATTGAATTGTTGTTGAAAAATATATTATTAAAACAGAACTTTTTATTAAATTAAAGAAAATATAATAAATAAAAATCCTAAGTTGGAGCAAGTATATCGTACGACTGAAATTTTATTTTAAAATATAATTAAAATGCATATAGAAACCATTACACGCAAAGCAACCAATATACTCTTTTTAACGCATGATTAACACACTAATTCTCAAATCTCACCCACGCAATGTGTAGTTTTTGAAAAACCTTAAAGGCAAAATAAAAGCATTTATCTTTAATTAATTCGTATCTACTGCTCAATTCCAAATCCATCATTTAAGTAATTTCATTATAATCTTCAAAAATACTCTTATTTGAAATAATTCCTTCGAAATACATATGACAAATAATTTAAAATATAATCCTCCACAAGGAAAACACAAGCACAATTTTAAAAGCGATTCATACTTATGTCTCAAAATGCGTTTCTATAACTTGAATAATGCTCTTTCGTTATTTCTGAAACTAAAACACCGCCCACGGCGTAACCAAAATAAAGTTCTTGTAAGTCACACTCGTTCGAACGAGACAAGCTTTTTTATACTACCTGTATAATTTAAATAAGTAACTGAACTAGGAAATTAAACTTTTCGGTGTGGGCGTTTGCGTTTAGAGAAATAGATTTTTAACTTTATATTTTTTTTCTTTCTTTAACTTACGATTTCAATATTCAGGAAAACTGAAAAAAAAAAAAGGGATAGCGAATAAAAGGAAACGATAGAGTGTCATAAAAAATAAATTAAATTGTTAAAAAAAAATAATGGGAGCTTCATATTACATAATTTATTTGCCTTTTGTTTATTTTCTTATTGGTATTAAATTTTGTTAAGGTTTTAAACTTGTACCCTGAAAATTTTTCTGAATGATTACGAAAATGTACGTTTGAAATGGAACATTTGTAATGTTTAGTAACTCTTGTTGTTAAATAGAAAAACTATTTTTTTGAGTAAAACAGATACTTGCTCATTAAAAAATCCATTATATTTTTTACTTTTATTTTCTTATAGGTATTAAATTTCTTTAAGGTTTTAAACTTGAATCTGTAAAAGTTTTATGAATGATTAGAAAAATGTTCGTTTTAAATGGAACATTTGTAATGTTTAGTAACTCTTGTTGCTAAATAAAAAAACTATTTTCTTGAGTAATACAGATACTTGCTCATTAAAAAATCTATTTTTTTTTTTAATTTTATTTTCTTAGAGGTATTAAATTTCTTTAGGGTTTTAAACTTGAATCCTTAAAAGTTTTATGAATTATTACGAAAATGTACGTTTTAAATGAAGCATTTAATACTGCTCTTGTTGTTAAATAAAAAAACGGAGGTGTTTTTTTTAAAGTAATATAGAAGCTTACTCATTAAAAAAATTATTATTTAAAAAAAACATACAATAACTTGTTTAAATTTTTTTTTAAATATGTTTTTTAATTCGTAATAATTAACTTTGTTATTGATTTATCTAGTTCTAAGTTCATAGATTAAAAATAAGTATTGTAACATAATTAAATGTAATTAAACTTTAAGAACCTTTAAAAATACTTCTAACATAAGCTATAAACAATTCCTTTGAATATTTTCTTTACACAAAATTTCTTTAAAATCAGCAACACGGAGCTTCAGATAAAAAACTATATTACGCAAGTGAAAACTCGTTGAAGGTTTAGTAAAAGATTAAAGTTGTATAAAGTTCTGTGCAAAATAGTTTACTTTATACTTCCAATACATATATATTAAAAATTATTTAATTTTTATTATTTTAATAGATAAAGCTTTTAAAAAACACCTCAACGCTTTAGATTCGAAAAATATTTCAATATCGAATATTTTTATGAATTAAAGTCATGTATATTGTTAGAAAAACTGGAATTCGACGACAAAAGTCGACCAGCTCAGTCAGACGGTTAAAAACATTATGTTATGCAGATATATTCGCTTAGAAAATTAAGGAAATGTTTTATTTTATAAATTACTATTATGGACGAACATTTCAGTTTTTCTACATAAAAAACGCGTCATGCAATTTACTAATTTGGCCTTTTAAGATCCAAATTAAGTTAATTTTGGTTTTATTTTAGTAATTAGGGTTAACATAATTTATTTGCTCTATTAAACAAATCAGATTTCCAATTAATCTTTTTTCAGCAAAGCCCCTTTTTTATCAAATACGATAATTTTTCTTCTAAGAACGATTTTTTTTTCAAAAGAAAAGAAAAGGCAAAACTGCAAAAAATAAATTTATACTTTTTATTCGAAAATTTGTGTTGGAATATTTTTTTAACATTCAGTAATTTGTATGAAACTTAATGACTTGCTTATAACACTTGCAACATTATAAATCTTGAAATATTTATTGTACATTTTATAACATTCATTAGAAATTTTCTAACATTACTATCTTGTAATATTTATTTACGCCCTGTAGCATTTATTATAAAACTTGTAGCATATATTGAATTTAAAAAAAACATGGGCGTTGGTTAGATTTCTTTAAATGCGAAGATATATTATTTTGTAAAGTTTACCATGTAGTTGCATTGTTTAAAATAGGTACTCAAAAATGTACTAATGTAATAAATGTACTAATTAATATACTCAGTAAAATGTACTCATTTTTAAGTACATTCGATGCTTATAATGGCTCTGAAAACATCAGTTTCAATTTTCAAAAAGACATGTTCTTAAATATTAGTACAATGAACAAAAAGAGTAGATGCTAGCCTACATAGGCTACCTTCATAAATCACTTTTAATAAACATCTACAATTACAACCAAGACCTACAGGGAATCGAACCCAGTTCCTCAGGCACCGCAGTCTAGAGCCTTATCCGTTAAATAAGTTATAAATAGAAGAAATGTTAAGGTGTTTCAAAACATAATAGGAATTAAGATTAAGATAATGTAATTGTAGTTTAAACAATCGACAGCAAATAATGTGGAAAACCATCTTCTGAACAACTATTTTAAATTTGTCAGTTCTCTGTGTTAAGATGGCTTGAACAGAAGCTTGAGATAAGAAATATTAAATCACACTGCTCATTTTTGGGAATGTAGGGTTACTTAAATTTGAGTACTTCATCGCTCATTTACTCTGCAATTGTACTTCAATTGTACTGCAATTGTACTCAAAGAAAAACAAGTAGGTTCAGTTATGCCTTTTTAAGTACCTTTTTTTACAGTCTTAGAAACGTTGCGTTCGTTTAAAGACATCCCCTCCCGAATAAAACTGTTTTGAAGAGACAGAAGAAGACAAATTGACAAGCAAAACACTGCCAATTTGTATTTCGCCAGTCAATACGATTTGTATTACCACTTAAAGAGAATTCATGTTGAATCCATCCAAAACTCGAATTCGATCTCTTCCAATTTGAATGCTTTAGTCTCTAACGTCCTTTGTAGCTGAGCAAATATTGTGCATCCCAATCTAAAGTGACGTGCAGCCTACAACTGTCTAGAACTCTAGGGAAATAAGGTATGTCGAAGTATGTTGGTTTAAATCCGGTATGACAAGAGAAAGCTTATTTGCTTACATATTTTCCCGAGGTAAATTGCCGGGAATTTCTTAACGCATAATAGTCGTTAGAGATAATTTAACAGCCAATGGGACTAGAAGTCATGGGTATAAGTTATACAATCACAACTTAATCGGTTAAGTAGAAATTATTAATTTTACAAGGGAGTAATAAATAAATGTAAAAATTTCCTGAAAAATGTGGTTAGTTCTTCAGGAGTAAGTAATTTTAAAAGACAATTGGATCGGCGTTGGGAGATGGTTAAGACGTTTTGAAAAAGACCAATTTGACTGGGTTTTGAGACTGTAGTTGTCGTAATCATTTGTAATTTGTAATGATATAAATATTTCATTTTATTTATTTAATTATGAATATTTAGAATAGCTGCAATGTATTTTGGTTTGGTTAATTAACGTCGCACTATAGCTGCACAGTGGGCTATTGGCAAAAGTTCGGGGTCTATCTCGGAGGAAAGACCCGGGAACGCATACATATTCACACACACATTCATACATGCACCTCGTTATTTTAGAACCATGGTCAGATGACGAGGAAACACCTGAACTGGCACTCAACGCCTTCAATAGACATCGGGACTTTGGACCCCGATCAGGTTTATCGTGCACCAGTCCCGTATACACGCCGTTAATTTTTGCGGAAGTTCTGGACGACTTTTCTAGTATTTTGTAGCGAAGCTGGCAACCCTCCGATCACAAGATCACTACTTTTTACTTTTCTTTGTCAAGTCCATCGCCTGGCATCGAACCAGAAACCTTCGTATTCCCAGCTGACGCCTTTAACCGCTCGGCCATGGAGGCCCTGCAATGTATTTTGGTGTAATGCCTACATTGGTATGACCTAGTATTTACAATGCGTACAACATTGAACACTCTTGAAAAATTCACAAACACGTGTTCTTTTATACGACTCTACACCATTTATTTGTATCGTAATAAAATATATTCTTACTAGTATGGGAAAAGAAAATTTATATAGTTAATTAAGGTGTACGTATACACTTGAACATTTTTTTTAAATTATGAATTTAAAAATCTAGATTTTTCGTGTAGGAAAACACCTTAAAAATAGTGATGAATCATTTTAAAAACCTAAATAAAATAAATTATTAATTACCTAATTAGCATTTTATATGTTAATTAGCACGTTTTTTCAAACGTGATTACGCAAGTTGTAATTAATCTAGAAGCATAATTTTTGTTGGAAATCACTCGCAGTATCTTTCTTAATGTTATGACCCTCCAAAAAGTTTATAGCATTTAAAGTTTTGTTTTAAATAATTTTTTACCTCGACAGTTCCTAAAAAAACACTTTTTTATTCAAATTTTCAACTTTAAAATTTTATTAAAAATTATTTTTTGAACGAATCGTTTTGATGGAGAGTCATAACATCTTGCAACTAATATAAATTTAAAAGAAAAAATAATTTTCTCCAAATGTTTAAGCAAACTTGAGTTATCCTGTTTCGAATGAAGGGACATATGTTAAAAATACAGTTCTTCAGAAATCAAGTGTAAAGTTTACAAAACATATTGCCATTGCAAGCGCGGCCATAGAATAACTCTTTGTAAATAAAAAAGTTTTTGGAATATTTATTCAATCTTGGTATCATTTGAAAGATACTGAATTGGGGAATACTATAGAAACAAAAAAAAAATTGGGGAATTTTTGGCCGATTTTCGTTTTTTATAGTGTGTATGTACACTTTAATAGGTTAAAGTTTCGTTTTTATTTCGTATTGCACGAGTGCATGGAAGATAGAACTGCATGAACTAATCAGGAATAAATAAACTGCAGGAATAACGTATGTACTGGCAGTCTTTGTGAATATTCTACATATCAATGATTATTTATGATGACGATTTATTTTCCTCTTAATGCCGTGGAAAGGGTTAAGTAACCCATTAAAATAAATAATATTAATTTAAAAAATAAATAAATAAATTTAAAAATTAAATTAAACAAGCAATATTCAATTACATATGCAAAAAAATAAAATATTCTATAACTTAAACCGATACAATTAACTACATATACCTATTACTCTTATATTAAGAAACTACGGTACACAATTATTCTAAAGGCTTGCCCGTCCATTTAAAAAAAAGTTAAACAGCAATTCGCTTTTACATATAGAATCAACTTATTATTGTGCAATTCTTCCAGACAAGATGATATCTATGTTTTTTATAATTCTCAAATGTTCCGAAATATAATTGGATCCAGCCGAATAAGCAATAATAATGGGTTGAAAATACTCATTAATATTTGTAAAAATATATGTTTTAGCTCTTTTTGCGTTTTGAAAAAGTCGCATTCAAAAAAAAAATAACTTCTCCGTCCTTACTCGTAAGAAGTAAAGAAAGACGTTCAATATTTATTGGAAAAGGAGACAAAACAAATATGCTTGATATTCAATACCAAAAAAAAACTCAATTTACTGTCTGACAAAGTAACGATGTTGGTTAATTAAAGTTATTGCAGCATAAAAAAAATACATGGCGATATCGAATAAAGTGCTATAAAAACCTATTAACGCTTAATGACCATATAAAAAGAATTTATTAGCTGAAAATGCTTCAATAGAAAGCTGCAAACACATTTTCAATGTAAAGTAAAAAAAATCAAAGTTAACGTTTTCTTTCAAAGTTAGCAGATACCTTGATAAATATAAACTTTATAATTTCCATAAACTATAATGTTGAAAAAGCATAAAATTACATGAACTACATATATAATTTCTTAATTATTACAAAAAAATATATTAATGTATTTTTACGTAATAATGTTTTTAAACTAAGACTTGCTTCATAGCCAATGGAAACTAGTTATATAAAACTATTTTTTTTCTTCCAATAGAAATAGCATTGCAAGTTTCCGTATTTTTAAGATTAGTAGTCAAAACAATTATTAAACGGAGAGGAGTAAATAGTATAATGATAACATGAAAAAAAAAATTTCATTAATTTTTTTACAAATGAATTTAAATTTCGATTTTGTTATTACTTTCCTAAATTAAAAATTACATCTAAAATTCCTGACACGTAATATGATGAACTTTATTGTTGTTCATCTTCAATTTACGAAATCTAGGACAATCAGAAATGTCCAAAATAACGTTCCGTAAAGAAAATTCGCAACCGATTTCTAAAGATTCCACGTGCAAAATTCCAAAAATCAATATTGTTTCCTTCGTTTGTATGATAAACCCTATCAGTATGCAAAATTGCACGATTCTAGAATAATCGAAAACTAACGTATCTTATTTTTTCTATTTAAGGTATAAGTAACAACTCTGCCAAATTGCATCTTCCTGTATATACAAAAAATTTGAGAATTAGTGAAGAGTGAGAGGATGAGTGATTGAGGGCTTTCGCATTTATATACGGATATAAATAGAAATTATTAATAAAAATCAAGACTAAAAACTTTTATTTAATGAGCAAAATTGCTTTATTTGTTAATTGCAGTTTTTATTTTTTTTCATCCAATTATTTGTATTATTAGAATTTTTTTTCTCTTTTAATACTGAATTTAATTTAACAAAGGTATAAAACGACAATTTTTAGAGAAAAAAAAATAACATTGAAAAAAATTGAAAAATTAAATTAATTACTACAAACTAATTAGTGAATTTTTAATAAATAATTTACTTCTATATTAGAACAATTTTATATTTGAGCGTATGAAGCTAATTATTTTAAAAACAACCTTCCTACATTTCTGTGAAAAATTATTAAAAATAAAACTTCCTGTAAAATATGAGTATTTATTGGTTATTTTATAATTACTTTAAATTTAATATTGAGTTTTACTGTTTACACGTTCCGGAGTTTTTGTAATACTAATTTTAATTATTATGAGGATTAGTTACGGGTATTTAATTTTATGTTCTCTTAACATTTATATGTCAGTGAAACCCCTAAAAAAGTGTATATCCTATATCACAATAATCCAATATCACATTAAATGTCCTTAAAAAAATATAAATACCGAATTCTGAGTCAAATCGATTACGTAGTTTTAGAGTGAGAGGCACTGCGCACAATTAAAATGAATGGTCACTACTTTATGATGAAAATCAACTTAATCGTTTCTTCGGTCGTAGATTACGAAGAAGTGTAAGATATACATCAGCTTTTTTATTGAGCAAATATTTGTCTTAAATTTTTGTTTAACAAGCAGGAGAATTCCACTTCTAAATATTTCTTTTTTTATTGTTATTTAACATACCAACGCCTCGTTTTAAAATCCAACTTTTTTTAAATTAGTTATCCAAATTATATGGATTTAAATTTTCTCCATAATTACCCAACATTCTGAGTTATAAACATCATTATCGCAAATTAACTTTAATGGCTCAATAAATAATAAAGAAATTTATGATAATTGTATACTCTCCTTTGCATTAGTATGCATGTTATTCCAGTTAAAACTTAATACGATTTATGTTCTTAGGTAATTACAATTTATTGCGTGCTCTTTGAAGAGATTCATATCAAACTTATAAAAGAATTTTTTCGATGTTTCTACTATGTTTAACCTTTTTGAGGAACAGCAACACATATGTGGTGTATGTGTCCAGCAATAACATTTTTCCTAGCAATAAGTATCATTCAAAAATTCTTTAAAAGTACTCTACGTTGAAACATTTTTCAAAGCTAAAGCAATCGAGATAACTCCTCAGAACTATTTCCATTAAAATAATTAAAATTTGCGTTTTTCATGTTTTGAAAAAAAAATTTAATGTTTGTCTGGGGAAAAACTTTAAAAATTCAGTATTTTATTCGCTCATCAAAAAATTAACGATATATGCTACATGTACATGGACCACTTATAATACGAGTACACGAACAATATATAATACATATACCCTATATACTACAAGTACACGGACCCTGTATTATATAATACATGTACAATATATACTACATGTACACGGACCTGTATATTAAATGTACAATATATAATGTACCCGATATAATACATGTTCCCTTCCTAATGCATGTACTCTTTATAATACAAGTTCCCTATATATAATACGTGTCCCTATATAATATATGTACAATATATAATGCACGTTCCCCATATATAATACACGTACCCTATATAATATACACGTACCCTATATAATATACACGTACCCTATATAATATACACGTACCCTATATATTACATGTACAATATATAATACATGTACCCTATATAATACACGTACCATGCGCAATACATGTATCATATATAATACATGTACCATGCGCAATACATGTATCATATAATACATGTTCCCTACATAATATGCGTACCCTATGTAATATATGTACAGTACAATATATAATACACGTACCCTATATAATACATGTAACTTATATACTACATGTATCCTATATAATAGATGTATCCTATATAATAGATGTATCCTATATAATACACGTATCCTATATAATACACGTATCCTATACAATACATTACCCTATATAATACATTACCCTATATAATACATTACCCTATATAATACATATACCAAATATAATACACGTGCCCTATTTAATACATATACAGTATATAATACATGTATCTTATATAATACGCGACCCTATATATAATACATGTACCATATATAATATGTATGTTTTTGGAATATTTGAGAGTATAATACATTTTAAAATAAGTTTTCACCGTTTCTGCTACTTTATGATTTCTGCACGTTCAAGTCAGACCTTTGCTTCCAACAACTTTTATATATACATCTCCTGTTTAATTTAACAGTGTCACGAACAACTGTTATTGGGTAGAATCTTCCTTCCATCCAAATATGTTGAGTTACGTAATATAGGGTGAACGTGATGCGCCGGGAATCAATTCTTTATGATCAAAACATTTTTTTTTTCTTCTGAAGGCTCAATATTTAAACCCTTTTATCTAACTTCCTTGTCGTTTGAATAAAAAAGGCCTTCCCATTATTTTGTGTTCGAATTGTATTTATTTTATAAAATAACAGGTGTTTAACCCTTTAAAGTAAAAATGATTATATTTATTTATAGCCATTTAAAAAGATAGCTTATAAAACCATTAAGAATGGTTATAAATCGAAACATAAACGGAATTTTTAATGTTCAAGTCCCATGTGCACAATTAGAGGTTCAATAATATCTATATATAAATTTTCAGACATGTCCGAGATGTGGAAGATAATGTTTTGCGTGCCATAGACCCACGCACAGACACACAGACTCTTTTATTATTATAGATTTCATATAAAAGTGGTAAATCTTCCTAAAAATAGTGTTAACTGTTAATTTTTCATTAATAATTGGTACGACGAATTTACTATATTGGTAAATATCTTAACTATTCCTGATACCTAGTTTCAGAATATAAATAGGCAATTGGAATTTCGTTTGGCACTGAATGTGAAAGTATTGAAAATTACATATTGGAGAAGTGGATTGATGAAGATTGTATGCATTAGATCGTGAAAATGTTACCAGATTTTTTTTTAAATTAATTAAATTAATAGACGTTTTATTTAATTTTAAATAAAATAATTGTTAACTTTTTGTCATAATTTTATTAATTTAAGAGTGTTAATGGGTGAAGTTAGGATTAAAGTAATATGGAGGACGCGAAATATATATATTTTTCATTACTGATGGGAATAAGCTAAATACCTAACAAAATTTAAACAATGGTGCTTCATTTCTGCTCCAAACGGAATTTTTTTCTTTGACAATTCTTTCATTTGAATTATTGAATTGTATTTTTTATTAAGTAATTGGAAATTTAGATATTTTTCTTTATTTGGTGGTGGTCTGAAAGCCCCACCATTTTGATGTTCATGTACTTACACATAATTAAACATCAGCTGCAATAGTCATAATGACTGCTTTGATATGCTGTTTTAGTCTTTCAAAACAAAAACAAAATCAGACATATAAAACCTTTATCAAACCATCATAAAATTTGCATATTGTTCGAATACATTATAAATCCAGCAGGTTTTTTTCAAATTCTTAATTTGCCTGCATAAAATCTTTATAAAACCTGCATTTTCCTTTCAAGAATTTCAATGTTGAATTTTTCAACTTTAAACCTCTATGAAACCTGGATGTTGTACCAAATACCTTTATAAAATTTTCATTTTAAGAACTTTTATCTAAAGTTTTATGCTAATATTTATTTGCTGGGTTTACTGGTAATTTAGAAACACATTTTCTGTAATTTCTTAGTGTTTCTTACTATAGTCTTTTTAATGATAAAATATACCTCACATATGCAAACATTATATGTATAAATTATTTTATTTTAATTTTTGTATTAATTAATGTGTGATATTATGTATTTTTTTATGTAAGGACTTAATTTATGTGTTATGATTTTTGTTAGAAATGATATTTCTAAATATTAATTTTATTTCTTGCACTTGCCTATCATAATTATGGTAGTTTATAATTTTCTTCCCACAATCTAATATCATATTTGTTATATAAATTACATACAAATTATTGGAGAATTGGAATTTAACTTTTGAATGGATAACATATAGATCTGCATTGTTTGGTATAAATACACAATATCTTAAAATCAGAAACTAAACTTAAAAACGTTTTTAAAAAAAAAGCAATGTTGCATTGTAACATATAGGAAGGTTTTAGAAAGCCGTTACTTTTTAGTCAAAAGTCACGTACTGCGTTTCTATCGGAAAAAGAACGTTTAAACAATAGTAAAACTTTCTTTAAAAAAAAAGAAAATCACTACTGAAAGTGTATTTTTAAAAAGCTAAGGGATTTTTTATTGCATTAAATTTATTTTATTGTATGTATATAATTTATACAGTGTTTTAATATTTTTCCGTTCTCTCTGTTTTTAATTATTATTTTTTATTTATTATTTTGCAATTTGGACTAATTTTAAAATGAAGGCATTTAAAGAAAAACTTAGCTGTTTTCTAAAACTAAAAAGAGTTTTAATTGAATGTTTTAAATTACTATATTATGTATTAATGAACACTAAATTTTTAAAGTTAAAGAAACAAATTTTAAAGTAAAATAGATTTAAAGCAATAAATCATAAATTATTAACTTAAAAATATTCTTGTATTTTTTAATTATAAACCATTTTAAAGAAACTTAATTTCTTACAAAATGAAACAAAACATTGTGTGATGGCTGATCTTTTTCAAAAGTACGAATTACAGCTAAAATTAATTAATAATAAAAGTAATTGATAAAAAAATATTAAAGTGTATGGCTTAAATTATGTGTTAAAATATATTAACATAAATGACGAATAAAATATTTTTGTTTAAGTTGTATAAATTTCCCTGTGTAACAACTTTCCGCCACTTTAAATATTATGCTTTAGCAATATGGAAACAATAATTCTTTCACATAATTATAAAATTTCATACATAATTTTATATAAATGTCCATTTAAAATATAAAATAAATTGCACTCTCACATCTACGAAGACACATATAATATAATAAAAAAAAACAGGCTATACATAAAAACAAATAAACATAAACAAATTAACCATACCCGAAAATTCTCCAAAATAAACTGTATTATTTTTTGGCAAAATTCACAAACAATGCATAGGCATGGCTTTCACACCTGCAGCGACTTCAAATACAATTCTTTAAAATAAATTATGTACAATATAGTAATCGCCCTCACCTCCTCGATGTTTTAAACTCCGTCCACTTTAATAACCCTTTTGTATTGCTCGTGCAACTTTAGCACATGTATATCGACCATGATCCATCGAGGTTTTCCTCTGCTAACCGATTCTACCTCAAAGCCGGATTTGCCCGGTCAGGTCAAGTTTCGATGCATTATCTCTTCGAGTTAATGTAAAGCGCTAGATGGCGATACCTGTTAGTAAGTTACGGTATAATATATAGTTTACGATTGGATCGCGGAACTGCTTTTGTTATTTATCTGGTAAGTAGAGCAACTCTCCGTGGGAGCAACCATATTTTTTTTTATGAAATCATACTGCGGACAACTCCAGTTTAATTATTCAACAACTTCAGAGACCCGATTTATTTATCGCAATATTAAAAAAAATATTAATGTAATGAAATGTAGATATAATTAAATAAAAAATTCTATATTTATTGAATTTTACTAGTGTTCATCGTGTAAACAATTGGGCTTTAAGTGATCACAAATTTTGACAATGTAAAAAAGTAATCCAGCAAAAAATAAAATAAAAAATATGAAACGTTTTAGTATCCAAATTAAATATATACTAGTGATTTAAAATAAATAGATTTTAAAAAAAATACTTTCTATTTTTTATGGCCACTAGTCAAACTTAACACCTTCAGAAACCCGATTTATTTATCGTAACATTAAAAAAAATGAATATAATGAAAATATAAATATAAATAAATAAATAAAAATTATATATATCGAATTTTCTTAGTTTTTCAGTGTATGACAATAATGGTAGTCTAAAAAATTTTACTTTTTTTTATACAAAAGTATACATTACACTTTTAACAGTATATTTTATTACAATTTTGCATAGTATTTTGTACTATGATTGATAAATGATGTACACCCTTGGCTAGACATCGGCCGGGGAGGAGAAGATATTGAATGCCCTAGTATTTTTCATATTTTTCTGAAAATTCGCATATATAGTCTTTTTTCGGATGCCAATAAATTATCTCCACATTCAGGTTATCTGTCCAATATTAATTTGAAATTTAGCTTTGGCGGTATTAAATTACTTTCCCACCTGAAAATGTTGTTCTGAGGATTTGAATTAAAAAATGTATAAAGCCTTATTCTTTCCTTGAAAAAAATAAAATAAAAATTTTAATAAATATTTATTTAAAAAAATCTAATTTAAAGCAAAATGTTTTCCCATTTCTTTTCTGTAATTTCCAAAGAAAAACAGACACTAAAAAATCCACCGTGGGGACTGACGCAAGTTAAATCTGTCGTGTTGCAAGAATCCTTCCGCCGTATTCAAGTGCGTGGAGTGCCAGTTCAGGTGTAGCACACGTCATATGACCGCAAGATTCAAAATTACGAAGCCCAGTGTGTTCCCGTGTCTTTCCTTCGAGATAAGATTTTGAATCAATGATATTATTTTATCTAGTTTTAAAATTTATTATCGAGGGTAATACGTATTAAAAATTAATTTTTAAAAAATATGACAATTCTGAAAGCAGAATAATATTACAAATCCCAAGTTTTAAACTATATAAAAATAAAATTAAATAATCAAATGAATGAAATTGAAAACCAATCAATATTTTTCTCAAATATTTGAATTACTGCTTAAATGAAAAACCTGAAGCACTTCAAACAACATTGATTGAAATTAAACGCTCGCCAATTCCTTACATCAAAACATGTTAAACGAAAAATATAATCTAATTCAATTGTTTTATTTTTCAAACCTTTAAAGAAAATTGCATTCGTATGATGTGCATTTCAATATAAAATAATATTTCTAAAAAAAAGGAAAACCGACTTTAAGAAAAATGCGCTAAAAAGTAAAAAAAAAATTTAATTTACGAACGCATTGAAAAAATTTAATTATTTAATGTCAATTTTATACTTATTACAACTTTTTGAAATGGACGCCAAAATTTGGGTATGAATTTTGTAAATTAACAGCAACTTCAAAAAGTTGTAATAAGTATAAAATTGACATTAAGTAACTCAATTTGTTCAATGCGTTCGTAAAATAAAAAAAAAATTCACTTTTTAGCGCATTTTTCTTCAAGTCGTTTTTTTTTTTTTTTTTTTGAAAAATTATTTTCTTTTTTCTTTTTTAGTTTTTAATTTAGAAGGGAGCTTCGCCCCCTATTATTATTCACCTTAGAAATTCAGGTAGAACTTGTGCTCAACAATGTATATTGTAAAACAATCCCTATCAATGCCAATAAATGCTGGTGTAGGGTTCACTTCATCTACCCGATACTCCCGCTCAGGCGAGAGTGATCACTTTGGCCTGATCGGCAGAGTATCGGCGTAGCAAGCCGAAGTTCCTCGGATCAAAACCGAACGGTGCCAAGTAGTGCATAATGCTTCAGATAAAAGCATCGCGCTACACTGGTTAAACGATGTCATTGTTGTACAACTTCTGTTAACAACAAAAATATTTTTTAATCGGATAAATAGTTTAAAAATACTCCGGTTAATCGACATTTCTGGATATATAACAGCTGGATAACCGATTATTTTTTTCAGATTTTGCCTAAGTGGATTTTTCTCTATCCAATAAAAAAATAATTTTTGAAATCGGACAATATTTTTTTTCAAACGGTCCGGTTAATGAAGAATTCCGGATAGTTAAATGCCGGATAACCGAATATTTTTTCTCAATTGCTTCCAAGTGAAACATTTCCTAACCAACAAAAGAAAATTGTGCAAATATTAGAATTAGAACCGAAATCCTGCGCGAACATACATAAAAAAAAACATAACAATCGAATCTATAACCTCTCGACTTGGCGCGCGATTTGGCCGTATTAATTTAAAATTTTTACGGTTTTATTTTGGAGCCATGGTTGACGTGCTGTTCAGTCGGTTAAAAAATAATATAACTTCTAATAAAAACAAGTGGCAACAGTTTGAAAAAAAATCGTTGCGCAAAAAAAAAATGCACGAATATTTTTTGAATTTTAAAAAGTATAACTTAAAAACTAATATTTCTTTTCTAAAACAAAATGCGATGTTCATTAATTCAAATATATGGCTACTATTCTACAAAAAAAATAGAATTAAGAATTATAGGAGGTTTGCTTTTATACGTTTTTACAACGTAAATTCTCGTATTTTTTTAATTTTTCCCAAAAATTTTCAAACAAACTCAGTAAATTTTATAATTTTACGAAAGTTACTTTTTGATAAGTGGATACAAAATATGGAAAAGGAAAGTGGGTTACCGTTTGTCGGTGGCAGTAACTTTTTTTATATATAAGAGATATAAAAAATATCATTTCTAAACATGACCTATTATTAAATTTTCTTTCAAGAAATAAAAAATATATTTAATGTATTTTTCTAAATACATTCATTTTCTCTAAGAAGCATCTTTTAAACAAATTTATATGCAAGATTTATAATAAAAAAAATATCTTTCAAGTTATTATCTTATTGGTATTTTTATGAAAGGCTCAGTGGAACTTATTTCGAATGTTTAGTCTTACTGGAGCAATCAGCAGAAATTGTGATGAATTATTACGAAAGAGGGATATATTGGGTTATTGATAAATCCGAATTTGGTTTTGAAATATGTCTGAAAACGGGTGTTACAGGAATTCGAACACTTTGATAAAAATATTATTTATCTAATCTAGCAAAAATATATAAAATTCGTTACCAATCGAATATTTTTCAGTTTAGACATTAATTATCTGAAGTCTCATTAAATTTTATAAAATTAAAGATTCATAAATTGATAATTTAGTACTCTGTAATGTAACAGAAAATTAGGTATTTCATAAATAAAATTCATTTGAAGCCAAATTAAAATCAGAAAGTTTCCACTGTTATTTATATTTTAATATTTGTTTTTAAATATTTTAAATAATTGAAATCATGATGATTATCGCTTTTTTACAATAAAGAATTCTTCTATATAAGTTTAATTCATTAAAAAAAATTGGTATTATTATAACTATAATTTAAATTTATAAAAATAACTTATTCTGAATATAACTTAAATTTTAAAAGTCTTAGCTTTTCTATTTAATCCTCTACCTAACTTAATAAGTTTGAATAAATGTGATAAATTATGAAATTTATTAATAAATTTGTCGGATTTTTGAAAAGCCAATCAGGATATTTTTATTACCTACAAATGAACAGTTGACAATAAACTACAAATGTAGATGCCGCTACATATAATTGGCATAGAATAATTATTAGATAGCTTATTTACGTAAAAAGTTTGCACTATTTTGTTCTGTTTATTGAAATTTTTCAAATTAAACGATATCTGATCAAACGAGACTAAATTCATAAAAACCGAACTCGTTTTTTTGGAATTACTCTAAATGCTTATTTCCATCATGATACCCCCTGTAGTTGTATATTCTATTTTGCATATTTTCCTCTTAGTCCAATAGCCAGAATCGCGGGATGCTGTGCGGAAGCACGCGTCGCACGCCCCTAAAAGCGACCATTTTGAAAAATATATTTGATCTTTCCATAGATGGCGCCACCATTAAACAATCTAAATACTTGAAAAAGGCACATGATTCAAAAGAACGAAATCAACAAATCAATTGAGAAAGCGGAATCCGATCCTTTTCAGATCTGAATCTTCGTTTGTAAACAAATAATGTCTCTTTTAGCTGCTTTACATTTAGCTGTTGGTTCTGGTCTTCTCTTATTTATTCTTTCATCTGACGGAACTGAAAATAATGACATTCTACAACCTTTCACGGATTATATACGGCGATACAATAAAAGCTACGATATTGGAACAATGGAATTCAGAAAGCGAGAAACGATCTTTGAAGTGAGTATATTTATCTCTTTTTTTTTTATCTGAGTGCAGCTCAAGAGCCACGTTGATACTGAACATCGTAAACATAATTTAAAATTGTTCAGCAATTTTTTTTTTAAAACACTTTAGCTGTGTTCGCGTTTTTATGTTTAGTTGAAAATAATTTCACGAATCCATTGATCTTTTTGTAAATACCATTAACAAATTTTAATGATGTTGCATTCCTGTTATATTTAAATGATTTGCTGTGTTAAACTGTTTGTTACATAATTTCACATGTCATGAATATGTTTTTTATAGCAAACTCTGCACAGAATAGAGTGGTTGAATAAGCATAGAAATTCTTCAAATGCAGCTGTATATGGAATCAATAAATTTTCTGACTTAACACCTGAAGAATTTAAACAATTGGGTGAGTAAAGAATAAAAGTAAAATAAAAACAGTGACAGTTTTAAAAAATATTGAGATGCACAAGACACTATAGCTTTAAATTTAAAGTATAAAGACTAAGCAGGCTTTCCAAATTATTCGGAGGGGGGCTGGGCCCATAAGCTTAAGACAAATTTATGCCTATAGTTGACAGTAAACTTTAATAGGCAGATATAGAAAATAACTTCCAAAAGTGATGGAGCACCAAAGTTTTCTATGAAATATTTATTAATTACAATTTACTTATTTTTTAGAATGTTTTTGAAAAAAACTTGTGTTATATTTTCTTATTGCACAATATTTTTTAAATTGTTTTAATATACAACTTTTAACTCGCAATAGTAATAAAAAAAAGAAAGAAGGTAACTAAATTATGTTGCTTGTACATGCAATAGTTTTATTTGTATGCAGTTAAAGAAAAGTTTATCAATAAAACTTTATGGTGTTGCTGTTGCATGTATAAGCAAAGTAACTTTGTATCTTATTTTCTTTAGATTTTATAGTGTGTCGACATTGTAAAAGTAATTTTCATATACCACTCCTGAGGAGAAAGCTCATGTGTTGATGGTTTATTGGTACATTAATGTTTTTTTTAAATAAAACTACAGTGATTACTATTTTACTATACAGAAAATGTACAAATAGAACTTCAAGTGTTGCTCTTATATGTGCAAGCAGCATAACTTAGCTATTTATATATACAGTGTTCACTCTAGAAATAAAAAGGGGCAGGGCGCTGTTGGCAGTAAAAGGGAACCCTGTTTTTTAAAAGGCGCTTCTTGTTTTTAAAAGGGCACTTTAAAAAAAAATTATGGGATGGGCGTGGCTACAACCACACATCGGACCCGTGACCAAACCAAAAAGGTTCTGATTTACTGGTTGAGATTGCGCCAGAGCTGCGTATTGAGCTATTGTTGATGGTTCGGGGCATACTTCGAAGGAAAGACCCGTACAACATTGATGTCTCTTTATGACGATATTACTTTAAAATCTAAAATTTTACATTTTAAACTGAATGTTTTTCCTAAAAACCAAATCTGTAAGAAGCCCTAATGAGACCCCTTACAAAACTGATAAAAAGGCTATTTAAATCCAAAATTTGGTAATAAAATACCTAATCTTACAACTTCACCCCAAACCATCTTCTCTTTTAAAAAACCAAAAATTAGTATTTCATATGTGGGCTGAGGCAACCAATAGGATTCATGATATGCACCATGCTCGAAATTACTGCGGAATCATCGCGATTTCATAACACGCATAGTTAAAAAGGAGTTTGTTTTTCTACTGTCATAATTCACTAATTGCGATTTACACATAATTTTTTTTAATCGATGCCTTTTTTTAAAGACAGCCAATGACGCTTGTGTGTGACTGAGAAAGGCGGAATTATTTCAAAAGAGGGCAGCATTTTTGTAAAAGGGGTATAAGGGCGCTATCGAGATGAAAAAAAGGACGGCCGGATGGACCACCCTTCAAAAAACGCCTAGAGTGAACACTGTAATATATATATTTCTTTTATGTTTTATTGTGTGTCAAAATTGTAAACGTATTTCTTAAACACACTGTATATTTAAAGTTTGCTCTTTTTATAGTAAAATATTCAGTTTTCTGACATATAACATGCTCAACTCAAAATTATTTATATTCTTTAACCCTCAGATGAATAGTGACTTATAAATATGCCCATATATATATCAGTTTTCCGAATTAAATTTTACTATTCTTCTCCTTAAATCAAGATTATCTTTTAAAATAAGCTTTTCATTAAAAAAAAAATTCTATAAAATAATGTCTGTCCTTTTATTTTATTTTACATTTAGTCCACCTTACAAAGTTTAATTCTACGACAAAGAAACCATTAACATACCCTCTACAAAGTAAAATATTTGGAAATCAGAAAGTTAAAGATCTACCAAAAAGAGTGGACTGGTAAGTATCCATATATTTAAACTGCATTTTCTCTTTACATTCAGCTTACTATTAAAAAGTCTGGAATAATTTATATTTTTTGACATTGTCATTTTTAATCTGCTACCCTCAGAAATGAAATTGAAGTGAAATGTTCATCAAAAATGGCAGCCTAGTATAGATAATTTATTTTAACGATATCAAAAGCTGACTTATAGATTTTAATTATTATACATAAAATAAAGTTATTTAGATTATGATGAAGACACATGTTTTTATTTTGTACAATTTTAAAATGTGGTTAATTAGTAGCCAAAAGGTGTTTAACCTTTGGAGGGTGGATGTTTGACTTTAATGTGAGATTATTTTTGAAATATTAGCAAGCCGTCCCGGAAACATTCACTGAAGTTTGTCAAATCTATTTTGTAATTGCACATTTAGGTTACATATTTTATTATTGCATAAATGTACACCAAAAATTAACATGATAACCACAATAACAAAATTAATATAAGGTTAATCATTGAATTATTAAATTTATTTTTATTCATATTGCCTAACTTTAATAATGTCTAACTTTACCATAATACGTTAAAATAATGTCCAATTCTACATTTAAAAATATCATGATATTCAAACACTACATGAATTTTTTAAATGTAGTAAATGTCTATCTAATTTCATAGGCTAATTGAAATTGTTCGAAATTCACCAAATAGATTTTGGTGAATCATATCTTTTGCAAAAAGTTGGCAATGTCAAATATATTTTTAACTATCAAAAACTCTAAATTTATTTATTTTAAGTATTTGCCAAACCAAAATGGTATCTAAACCTACCTAAGTGAGAAAAAAAATATTGTATGTACATGTTTATATCTTCACTGTGAAAATTAGTAATTTTATTAAAAAAATTTCAATAAATTTACTATTTTCTGCTGCTTATATATTGTTAATAATGTTTTATATTGTTCATAATACAGTACATTTGTGTTTATTTGAATTTAGAAGAAAATTGATTTTGGTTTTTAGTTATATAAAACTAATTTGTTTTAATTGTAAATTTGATTATTTGCTTATTCAAAATTTTCCGATCTAACTTGTTAAAAGGTCAAATGATAATTTTCAAATTTTGCAAATTGTAATACTATTTATTATCTGTTTGTTTTAATAAAGATTTTTACTTGAGTTTTGGCTTACTTTTAAAGGTTTTATCACATTAAATATAAATATTGCAACTATGCTAAAATGTGAAATCATGAATATTATTTTTAGATTAAAAATGACAAGTTATCTGTATGTATTAATTAAAGGGATGCTTAATTATTTATTATTTTTAATTCAGGAGAGAAAAGAAAATCATAACACCAGTGAATGACCAACAACAATGTGGGGCTTGCTGGTAAGTCATCAAAGTAAGTTTATTATTCTAAATTTATTGTTTATTATTTGTATAAAATTAAATTGATACTACTATTACAGAAACTTAAGAAAACATTCAAATTTACCTGATCTGATAACATCAGAATGGCAGATCAGAAAATATTTTTACAATTCAAAGAACATTTAAAAATATTTTATAACACTGTAAATAACTTAATATCTTTTACTGTCCGTTTTCCCCTTCCTTTCTAAAGCTCTCTTGTTAATGTCTTGTAAGAATATTCAGAAATTATACTACTTTTGTGTATTATAAGATTATTTTTCCCTTTAGTAAAAAAAAATTACATGTCAACAAACTCAATATCGAGTTATTTTACAAATATCTAATTTATGAATAACTTTTGTTTGAAATGTGAAATATTTTAATTTTCTAACACAAGACGAAATATTGCACCACAATGAACAGTAATGGCAACAGTAATGCAGCGTTCTGATTGGCTTAGTGGATATTGGTTTTGCTCTGGGGACATGGGTGGATAAAGTTGTGTTACTCCAACCTCTACTTTTCATGACTGTTCGGTATATTAGATGCCTCTCAACATAAAGATCGATATCCAATTGGTTTCATGATTTAAAAAAATTAATTTGAAGTTAGTTTTATGTGAAAACCTCTTTCTAATTAGTGACACGAAAAAGGTACACTTAAATTCCTATTTAAACTGTAATTGCTTGAATTTCACAAATAAGAATAAACTATTTTTTATTTATATTTTTACTTAAACACATTGACCTCAGGCCCCCTCCCCACAAGAAGAGATGTCCACAATCACAGTCAACGTGTTAAAATACATTTAGAACAAATAATTATAAATAATTTATTTTGACAAAATCCATATACAGTAAACCCTTAATCATGTGACAGATGGATACAAACGTATATATCCATTCGGGTATCTCCAGTTTTACCAGTAGTACACATAATATAAAAGTTGATAAAAAATCTCTTTTTTGAAATAATTTTCAAATTTAAAGCTTTAGTAGGACTTTTGAAAACCTTCTCTACTGATATAATTAAAAAATAAATATTTTTGTAAATAAGGAATGTGTCGAAAACATTAATTGAACCTTTCTGCAGTAAAAACAAACGTACAGATTCGACATTTTGCTTATCCGTCGGAGGGTTACGACAGACTACGTTATTGTAGTATTAATAAAGGATGCTTACTTTTATCTGGTGAATTTTACATTTGTAAACAATAGATTAAACATCAAACAGTTTGTGTGCAAGTTTTTAAACAGTTGAACTATTTAGAAAAAAAAACTGAATGATGTGATTAAAAAATAAGTTTATCAGTTGAGCCAAATTTATAATTTTGAAGAAACTGGTTTGTTTTGGGGAAATTTATCTTGCAATACTCAAGCTTCAAAAGACGAGAAAACTGTGCCTGGCAAAAAAATAAGCAAGGAGTGTGTGTTAGCTTTGTGATTGCAGATGATGGCCGTTTGCTTAAATCAGTTATTGTCAATAAAAGAAAAAGTCTCGGTGCACTAAAAAACATGATTTTTAAACGTGTTAACTGAAGAAATATACGGAAAATAAATTATTTTTTCTAACTACTGAATGTACAATCAACATTAACCAGTCGGTACCTTCTTGTTGTAAAGATTAATGCAGTATATACATACACACCTTTTTCAATTTGACATACTAATAAACACTTTATATCTAACTGCTGTACTTTTATTGATTTACTACCACCTGTTGTGCATTTCACCCGTTTTAAAATTATTGTTTTTATAAACCAGACTTTCACTAAATCAAACAACCTTATTAGTTTGTTATAAAGAGGTTCGACTGTAGATCTTTAACTATTGTATAAAATATTTTGATATTCTTCTCCAATTAATTTTAATTTCATAAAAAGTTAGACTATGAAAAAACTAAATGAACTAAAAGTTTTATTATTGGTATTAATTTCTTATGAAATCAACTAAATAAATTTATTCAGATACATTTTATCTAATCCTTCATCCGTCTTTTATACATATGATAATCCTTTTCATCCTATTTTTTAACATATAAATATGAATATCTTTGGATGTTGATATAGATTTCATAAACAATGTATTGAACTATTCTATAGTATAAATTGCTTTAGAAAATGTATTTTTAGTTTATTTAAGATTAAAAATAACTAATCATACCTGAATAAAAATATCCATTATTGAAACCAAGGTATTATATTTGCAAGATATTCCCAACTTAGCAATGATTACAGCCATTTTTTGTCGAGTAGACTATAGAATTTGTCATTTATAAAAATGCAAACTTTAAAATTATCAATTATATATTAGCTAATTATTACTATTTATCTCATCTGAATGTTAACTAAATACATAAAGAGATTTATTGTCTTTGTAATATAATTTTTAAAAAATCATTTAACAAAACTGTCATTACTCATCAACACATAATACCTCGTAGTTATTGGAAAAGTTTCTTCCAGGGCTTTCAGTTCTGTGGAGACAATCGAAGCAATGCATGCCCTTAAGAAAGGCATGCTGGAGCAATGGAGTGTGCAGCAAGTTGTTGATTGTGCAGCCCTACCCAATCGAGGGTGTGGAGGGGGTGACACTTGCCTCTCAATAGAATGGCTCTATGAGGTTAGAATATTTAAGTTATATACTTTGTTCATAATTCTTTTAGAGTATAATCTTCACTATTTGCTTGCAATCAATTTTGATGTCGTTTCAATCTTTCTTGGTTCTCATATCTCTTAATAAATATATATTTATGAATGTGTGATAAGAATAGTACATAATTTTTAGAAGCAAACTATCTTTAATTGCCTAGGTTGTTTTAATTGTTAGATTGGCTTCTGTGTGAAATCCATAACCTTTTATCAATTATTTGTATTTTACTTTTTCAGTGTAGCAACGTAACCTGGGAAATCATGGAATTAGCATTAAAAAATTTTAATTCTGGAAATGTCATGGAAAATTTCACCAAAAAATAAGGGAATTTTTCATTTTTGGGTCATTAACGCTGCAATAATCGTCTATTCTGCATAGTTTAGTTATGGATATTTGCTTCTAGTTCTGTGGAAGCATTTAAACAAAAAAAAAGCATGGCCATGGTGCATGCTGATTTTTGTTGTTGATAGAAATGTGAACGAACCACTGCTGGAGGGAAAAGGAAAACAAAGCATATTGGACTTTGGATTGCAAACAACATATTGGGGGCAATGAATATGAGATTTATTGAAAATAGAAAATAAGAAACATTAGTTCAGCTTGTCTTCCAGATCAACAACATTAAAATTATATACAGAAGACATAATTTTTTTTAAAAAATGCCTTTTTAAATTATCTGCATCCAAAAAAATTATCTGCTTCCAGAAAACATGTTTAATTGCCATTATTCCTGTGGCCCTTATATAATTTTATGTTATATTCATAAATTATTATTTTAACCGAATATATACATATATATTTTTCATTTATAATGCAGTATATTTATTGTAGTGTGGATACTTTGCTTCTATACTAAACATATATTGCAACAATTCTTAATGTAACTGTTAAATCAGCAAAATGTTTGTGACACCATTTGGAAATCAAGGAAATATCATGGAACTTTCTTTCCGGGATATAGTTACAATTTGTTAACTAATCATTTCCATGCAAAGCACTTCACTTAACCACAAGGGTAGCACTGAAATTGGTGGTTGTTTTGTCTTAAAAAATATTTTACATATATGTAGTAGAAAAAAAAATTAATATGTATGTAAATGGATCAAAATTGGACTTGCGTTGTTCAGTCGTAAATTCTTTATTGATAGTGCAAGCGTTAGCACTGTTGAAAAGTAAACATATGGAATTTCAGAAAAACACAGTCCAGAATTAGTCATTTATCTGTTTTTGTATATTATGATATATGTACTTTAGACAGCTATAAAATGATTTCTTTTTGTACCTTTCAGAGTCATACTAAACTTGTTCTTGCAAAGGATTATCCATTTACTGGAGAAACTGGAGCTTGTAAGAAAAATGTCAAGTATGTTAAAATTTAGAGCAGCATGCAACCAATTTTTATATATATCTACTCAAATTGTAAATGCAAACTGTAAAATTTATTTTTTACAGATCTGAGAAAACTGTTCAGATTGCAAAGAACTTCACTTGTGACAGGTGAATATATTTTTATTGAAATTAACTTTTAAATTTAATTTCTTTAGTGTGACATTGTTACAGGGCTTGCTAATACAATTTATATAAAAATAATTTTTAAGCTTATATATTCTAAAAGTTAAATTTATTTTATTTTCCATGCACCTTGACCCTGATTATTTTATAAAATCTCATTTGCTTTATAATCTTCTTGTCATAGAAGCTATCATTTTAAAGAACAGAATTCAAGTCTCAATTTTACCTATATGTTTGTTTTATAAAAAAAAATATGCTATTATGGTTGAGGTTGCTTTAATATTTTATTGTCTTAAAACAACAGAAAGAGCTACAAATTTTTTATCATCTAGAACAGCGGTTCGTAACCTGTGGTACGCTACCCCGGGGGTATGTGGCAGTCGGTTTGGGGGTATGCAAAAAAATATTAGTAATGGCGGAAAATACCTAATCTCAAAAATAAATGTAATAAGTAAAATCTAAAATAAAAGCCTACAAGTCAACAATTTGAGTCGTTTCATTAATTTGCCAGCTAAAGCACATTCTACACAGACGTGATAAACGTGTGCGAGCAATTGCAGGCTGTTCTGCGATTGGTGTATATAGACCATGTGGTTTGTATTCTCCAATAATGGAACCAGGATGTGTGAGAAGGGGGTACTCATAAATAAAAAGTTTTATCAAGGGATACGCAAGAAAGAAAAGGTTTATAACTGCTGATCTAGAGTCTATCCGCTGCAACAATCAAAAATGATAAGTAAATAAAATTTTAATGTCATTTTAAAAGCTGCCTTTCTATATTTGACACCCATATGCAAAACTTGCCATTTACTGATATTAAAACATACCCATTTAATTCTGATATTTTGTTATATTTGAATGTTATTTTACTTTAATTATGTATGTATTAGTAGTTCCTTGACTGTGTTTTAACATTATTTATTAGCTTTGTGGGTGAAGAATACTTGATGTTGCTTCATATTGCTCACCATGGACCGCTGATTGCAGCTGTTGATGCTACTGGGTGGCAAGACTACCTGGGGGGGATTATTCAATACAATTGTGATAGTGAACGAAATCATGCTGTACAGATAGTAGGCTATGATTTAACTGGTAGGTCCCTTTCTGTTTATCAACTTAAACATGTTTGAGTGGTGCATCTGTACAGTTTTATATCTTTCAGCTTAGGTGACAATACCTATTCAAATAAAAAAAAAGTCTGAATTTTTTTTGAAAATATGCTCATCTTAAAATTTTATTCAAACATAAAAAATATATATTTGAGAAAAAATTTGTACTTAATACGTTTTATCCCAGACCAGGGACCATCGGGCCAATTTTTGTTGAAGTTTGCAATACAAAATTAAATTCACATAGTTTTTCAGCATAAGTTGACCCTGGAGAGGTTGGATCACCTGGAAAACCTCTCCAGGTGACAAAAATCTAATTATATATTAAAAGCATCACTTGTGTATGAAAATAAAATATGTTAAAAGTACCATCCATGATTTTTAGTATCCAATCCATTGTTTGAACTGTAGTCCACTGTGCTCCATATTGAAGAATTGAAAATAACTTATACTAAATCTCTCTTTTGGACATTGTGTAAAACATATTAACTTTTTAAAGCAATAAATCTTAAATTTCCAGTAACAATATTCAATAGTTATTTTAACCTGCAAGTCAGCTAAATTTTACTTTAAGTAGATTGAAAAATAATTCTATGTATAAAATGGCTGCTTTATTTTAAAAAATGCCTTCAAAGGTTCATGCAACAATTTTGCTACAGTCATCTATGAACTATCATATCTCAGCTCTGTCACTATGCCCTTCAATGATAAGTTACAAAAAGATTTTTTTTAACGATAATTTCTTCCTTTATCTTATAGGTGAAATTCCTTACTATATTGTGCGTAACTCTTGGGGTACTCAGTTTGGTAATGATGGCTACCTAAATATTGTTATCGGAAAAAATATGTGCCGTAAGTAGTATTTTGAGTCTGAAAACTTTCTTTTGTTATTTATCTCAACATGCTCATAAAAGACTTTTAAATATGGTTTGAATAAATGTACGTCTTCTAGAAATAACACCACATGTTATGTTTGCTTCAAATTGCTATACCATTTAAAATTAGTATAAATTATGTTATAGTATGATTATAACATTTTTCGATAAAAATAGTTTAAATATTGTCATCTCATAACGACTCATGATATATTTTGACAATATTGTTCAGTTTTTTTTAACTTATGATTATTAAGTCATGTTACAATGTAAATGGATGTTGTAACACACATTGAATTTGATGGCTGTTCATGTTTAAGAATTTCCTTATAAGTAAAAGATTTTGAAATAGTTTTTCATTATTTAAAAAAAAATTGTTTCTCAAGCTTTTTTACATTAGCACTTCTTCTTTGGAGTTGTCCCTAATACATGTTACCTTAAATTATTACATATGATTTGTTATTATTTTTTATGATTTTTAAAATATTTAAAAATGATTTCTTGAATTTAACTACAGGTGTAAACAATTACATTTTTAACCTTATAATCTCTTAAAATATATACTATTTTAAATTAAATAATTTATTGAATTATATATTATTTCTTTTATTTTTGATAAACATTATGCTCCTTTAATTCTTATTTTCACTGATATTTTTAGGTATAGCAGAAGAGGTGTCTGCAGTCGATGTGATCTAGAAAGAAATGTTCAGTGAACCAGAATACTTACTTGGATTTACTACTTAATTTTATTATCGTTGACAAATTTCTAAAACTTTTTGTTAAGAAAATATTACTATTTTTTATACTTTTATAATTTTTCTTTGTAATTTTTATACTTTTATATTATTAATTTATTAGTACATAGTAACGGATTATATAATGACTAAATCATCCATTGTGATGTACATATAGATCTTTATTTTCTATACAAATATGGTAGAACAATGCTCTTGGCCTCTTTACACAAATATGTTATAGTTATAATAGCCTTCTTACTTTACACACTATATTTAATTCAAAGCCTGTTTTAGCCAAATTTTACAGTATTGCTTTATTTATACAGTACAGTTATATATAAGTATAGCAGCAATTTGTTTTTCCTTTATATTTTGTAGTACAAAGCATTAGAATATTTACATCTTAGTATACATATTGTAAACTCTAATAATAGAGCTTCTATTTTATAAAGTGAACATTTTGTACTTAACTTAAAATTTGGTTTTGTGCATGTTGATCATTTTTTACACAGTACAATTTCAAATAAATGTATTTTAGAAAATATCTTGGCATTTTTTTTTCTGAATATTATTTACATTATATGACACAAACAATAAAATTTTATATATTAATGTTATTATAATATTACATACATAAATTCAAAATGTTTTTTTTCGAAGTGAATTTCATTATTATTCTTCAGACTCTTCTTGTCGAATAGATAAACGCTGTTTCATCTGTGGCGTAAGGGGTGGAATTTCACATGCGCGTATCAGAAAGGTAGAGAGATTGCAAAGATCAACGAACACTTTGTAACGATCACTGAAAATATTTCACATTTATAAGAAACTGTATTTGTAATCCAAACTTCAATATTTTATTGTAACAGCATTCATATGCAAATGATAATAATACCTGGACACAAATTATTTCTATATACTTTCCATTCAGGAAATATATGAGAGAAATGTCTTTATAGTTTTAATGTCAATGAAAGTACTGACTTTTGTTAGACAGTTGCATGTTGTTTACAGTTGCATGGTTATATTTTGTTTTGGAAACGTAAACTAATTATCCATGATTTTGTACCTAAAATTCATAAATTCAGGTATTTTATTATCTATGTTTGCAGCTGATTCAATTTAAATGAAACTTTACGTTTTCTTTCATGTGTCCTCATTAATTTTTCCATAATCTTTTGCTGTTTAAAAATTGAAACAAAAATTTCTGTCTTTTGTATGTGAAACTTAAAAGTGTTACACTCTCTACTTAAAATTAAAAATAAAGTAATTTTATTCAAAGCAATTCTTGTTATTTTATAATAAAAAAATAGAATTGTTGTGCAGAAGTTTGCAATTATCTTAAACAAAGTTACATGATTAATATTTAAGAATTTGTTTCAGAAGAAACTACATAAAAAAAACCTTCAAACCAGAGTTATAGCAAAAGAAGCATAAGTAAAATTTCTGTTAAGTATATAAGATATTTTATTCTTATTAGTATATTACAATTAGAACTTAATTTTAAATAAAAAGAATAGGTTGCTTACTAAAACAAATTATTGTTTTTCTATTTATTATATAAGTTACTATAGCTGATTGAACATTACCTGAGTGTAGATCGTAAATACCAGTATCCCGATGACCCACCAGTTCCAAGTTGCTGTGAACCGATCATTCTTTGAACCATCAAAACATGGTTATCTAGAAGTAAGAATAAGTTTATATCCAATTTCATTTATGAATGTTCACTACATATCTTCCACAATAAAATTAAAGAAACGGGGAATAATTTAACATTTGAATTTATACAAACTTACATTAAGTTTTCTAACTGAAGTATTAAGTTCATAAGTAGATTATTAAAATTAATATTCATTACTAACCTAGAGTAATAAACATGCAATTTGGTGTACAACATCTGAATGGGCTTTCAAATATTTTATGGCACAACACTGAATACACCTTTTGAAAGCAAAGTATTATTTATCACAAATATCCTTTTGAGTTTGTTTCTTTGAAATTAATGTGCAGATAGCTCATAGATATTTTTACTCTTGTCTAACTTTTGTACGAAAGTAGTTATCTTGTACTACCAGAACATACATTGTTATTTACACACAATTGCACTAATTAACTTTTCACTAATATTGTATGTCTTGTTTGGTAAATCCTTCTTCACAATTGGGGAGTTGTGCCTCACAATTTTGAGTACCAGTAAGTTAGAACCTAGTAATACAACATAATTGTTTTTAATAGTAATATGTGGCTGCTGTATTGTCATTACTTAAGTATGCCAAGTTTCAAGAAGCTACTTCAGGGATAGGTTAAAGAAGCTGGATAGCTACTTCATATAAAGTAGGTTAAAGAATAGCATGTAAAAATGAGTTACATCTCCATTTTGTGATGCATGCATCAATGTCCGTCAGTTGGGTAAGAATGTGGAATGGCTGGTTGAAGCGAGGCTCTTCTCTGTAGAGGGATATCATCAAGGCTCCTTGGAGGGCTTTGTGCGAGAAACGTCTTTCACCTGAGACAACAGAAACACAGCTGAAAAACTGCACCCATCTCACTTTGCAAACAGGTACACATTTTTAGAAAGCTTTACTTTAGTAAAACAGCTCTATCATATTTATGTATCACTGTCCAATAATACAAATATTGACGACCAACAACAGACTCAAGGCCCAACAAGGTTGGTCCAGCTAGTATCTCCTAACTAGCCCCAATGAATATCTAACTTCTTCTTAAAATCCGTTACTCCTGTACAATTAACAATATTCACTGGCAAGTTGTTCCATTTGGCTATTACCCTATTATATAAATAGTGTTTTCTCCCTTCCCAATTAAAATGGGATTTTTTTTCATTTAAACCCATGACCTCTCGTTCTATTACTCATATTAAAATCTAAACCCTCCACATCCCCTTGTCTGATAAAATTGAACAGTTGAATCAAATCTCCCGTAACCCTTCTCTCTTCCAGAATATACGTATTCAAATTTCTTAATCTATCTTCATAATTCATGTCTGAAAACCCTTGGACCATTTTAGTAGCCCTGTGCTGAATTTTCTTTGACAATTCAATGACTTTTTTTAGATATGGTAACCAAAACTGTACAGCATACTCAAGATGCGGTCTTACCAAATCTCTGTACAATGGCAAGATTATATCCTTAGATTTTGATGACTGTACATTGATGACTCTTTTTAAAATCCTCATTTACTAATACACCCAGATCACTTACTATATCACTATTTTTGATTTTTGCCCCCTATAAAACAGGCAGCCTTTCTATTTTGGATACCCATTTGCAAAACTTGACATTTACTGATATTAAAAGACAAAATGAGTAAAGAGCTGGTATTTCATAAAACAATGCAAAATGAGTTGCAATCATAATTTTGTATACTTATATATATGAAAATTAATAATTTTATATATTTAAATTTTTTTTTACTAAACCTTTTATTACCAAAAACACATGCTGATATTGATAATTAAGTTACTTAGTTGCGAGCTCCTTGAAAATAAATTGGTTAGCAGCAGATTTTTTAAATGCCATTAACATTTTTATAAATTAAAAACTGTATAGATTATGCAGGTTTGATAAATTGTCATAATGTGCAAAAGTTTGGAAATGAATAAATTAGTCATAATAATATTTTACTCAGTTTTTAAATAACCTCTGTAAATAGGTAGCTCTTTCATGTATTTTTTTGCGAAATACAGTATTTATATATTTCATATTTAATTGTTTAAAAGTTATTTAAATATAAATTTATTTTTACCATATTGAAACTTGTTAATCTATAATTATTTACTAACCTCTGGCTACTAAGGCATTGTGCTTTTCAACATCAAATAAGCTGTCAAAAGTATTCTATAAAGAAATGAATAACTATTAAAATATAATAAGCTCATTGAATAGGTATAAATATTCAACAACATTATTGCTTACCTTTTTTTGCTCATATTCAGCTTGAAACTCACTTTTTCGCCTTTCATCGGTTTCATGCTGAAATAACACACATAAAATAACTAAAAGTTATTATTTGATAAAAGTATATAAAGCAACTTCTGATATTATATACAAATTATTAATGTTTATGAATGCAAGTCTACTACTTAATGTGCACAAAACTTACTTCCTGCTGAAATTTTATACACTCCAACTGATTCTCTACTGTGTCTTCAAATTTCTTCCAAAAATTAAATCCCTTTGTCTCTAAACCTGGAGTTCTTTCCAGCCATCTCTGAAAAATAAATAAAATGTTTTTTTTATATAAATCTACATCCTGAAAATTTCTGTACTGAATATTTATAAATTGTGATAATATTGTTTTATACCATTCATCTGTGTGACAAGTCATGCAATTTTTACTTAACGAAGTACAATAATGATATAGCATTTTCATTTTATTTTGTCATCTATTTTGATTCAACCACAAGCTTGAAGTACAGCAATTTTTCTTCCAATCTAATACCTTCTAACAATGCAGATTCATTTATTTGTCAACTCACTAAATTCATATTTTAAAATATTCTTTAAGATAAGTAGTTTTTTTAGGAGAGAAAAAACTAGTTCTCACTTGCAAAACAAAATTTATTTTCAAAAAGGATTCAGGTTTTGTGGTGAATTCATTTATTTCTTACACAGTATAGAAACTCATATTTTGCAATTATTCAAAGCTATTGCATTAGACTTGCGATAGTTTGAAATACGTTACTGTTATATGTACTACACTGCAGAGGCTGGTAGTATCAGGCCCATTCTACACGGATGTGATAAACGCGCGCGAGTTTTTGCAGTTCGAGTTGCAGATATGGCTCTCTCCCACCGTCGCCAAGCCTTAAAATTTGTATATTATGTGCAATTATTTTTATTTAATATTTTAAAGCAGCTCCAAAATGTTGTCAAAATTATCCAGAATTCACCAAAAGGAGATGGCTGCAGTAGAATTCCACCTTGCCCATCCAACCTCCCAACTTATTAAAAGTTTATAAATTTAGTAAAATTTTGGAAGCTGTGGCGCGGGGTTAAATATTATGCGATCTTAAAATATTTTTTAACAGCTAGAAGAAACCATATAATTTAGTCTAAATATAATTATTTCTCACTCACTCTCCATTCTGGATAGTAGATAGAAATTTCATAATCGTTTTTAAATATATTTGTGTTGATCATTTTGGCGTCGTATTATTTTCTTGTCAAGCAGATATTTTGACGAAATAGCCTTGCAAGAAAATTAGTTTAATTTAATTCAGTTCCCGCATTGCCGTAAGGAACCCGACCCTATATTACTGATAATAAACCGTGCATGCAGACTTGCCGGTTACGCTGCTAATTTTTCCTCGCAATGCGGTCCCTGCAGGCCTTTACGTCACCTATGATGGTGTATAATTAGAGTTACTGTAATTACACTAATCTTGGACCAACTGACCTGTACAAGATCACAGAGTGATGTATCACTTTCGGATTCAAGGACTGTATTGATGGACTCTGGATCAGTGAACACAGTGATGTATTTTTCTTTGCTGAAATTCACCCTGTGTTCCTGTTAAAGAATTTGTTTTGAAAAATACACTGCAACAAACTGACTTTCAAAAAATAATAAAATGAATTATCTTCAAATCTATTAGTATGACAAACTTGTTTTAGGATTTCTACGTACGTTTCTCACTCCTAGCATGTTTTCAATCACTCTGAACTGGACACTCTGAAATCCGGACGCGGGAGATAAGTACTGTCTATAAAAATAATCATATTAGATTTGCTTTGATTTTATAGGATGCTTAATAATTAAAATTCTGGATAAAACCACCACATGTACCACTGTTCGGAATGTGTTAAAACTACAATGGAACGATATACTTATTGCATACGAGTTTAAAATGAAAGTAATTTTTCTTAAATATATTTTGTATACAGGGCCCGATTAAGACATTGAAGCTAGGGAAGCCCGCCTTTAAATGGGGGCCCCATGGCTGTCAAATAGACCCTGGAACATCAAATCGAGCTTTTACATGCACTCAAATCCTTGCCCCTTAATGCCATTAAAACGTAACACATTATAAACTATATTAAAAAAATATTAATAATTAATGAATATTCCTAATATTCTTTACGTTTTTTAGTTTTCCCCCAACATTCGAATAAATGTAACACAAGTGGCAATTTTTTTTGCTATAAAGTTGATAATGCCACTTTTTTAAGATAAATTTAGTAGCAAACTATGTTAGGGCAGTTAAATATTTATATAAAATGTATGAATGGGGCCCCCTCAAAAATGTGAAATGTAAGCTTGGGCTTCCCGGGCCTATTCGGTAATCAGGCCCTGTTTGTATATATAGAGAGTAATGACTCATGGTGTTTTAAAAGCAGATAAAAAGTTTGGATTTAGTGTTCATTATCATATCCTTAAAAAAGATAATTAAGTATGTTAATAATAAATCTTAATAAATAAAAGTATATATTATCTCTGTAATGTTAACCAAATGAATGGATTAAAAAAAAAATTATGTATGGGAGAGAAAATGCGTCCCACCTGAATTCCATGAAGTCAAGGGGCGCCATAGTTTCCAAGATGATTATTTGGTCCGCTAGTAGCTGCAATTCAGTTACACATATGTTATATTTATGTATTGAAGTACGTGAATCGAAAGCATCAACTTTTAACATTCCCATATAAAATAACGAAATATATCAAATCACCTTTCTAGTACCGAGTCTTTATAGTGATAAATTATGCAAAAAACTCCATTTTGAGTTTTTGTCAAATTTTAAGGTTAATTCTAATGTTTTCAATAATTTAAATATGTATGTGCATGAATAAACGATGATTCCTAAATAATGGCAGGGGAAAGGGAATTGTTTACGAAAAATTATTGATTTTTTTTTACAGTAGTCATTTAATTTGCATAATTTATTCGTCAAGTAAAAAAAAAAATGTCTATACGAATCAGAAAATGGGAAACCTCAGTGCAGTTCAATAAACATATAAATACATTGCTTTTCAAAATCAAGTACAATTTGTGTTTAACAAGTAATTAGTTGGAAAAATAATATTCGTCACCTACTTGTTCCAAATTAATTAAATATAAAATAAAATTTAAAGCAAAGTGCGCGCAGGTTTTACGTAGGAATGGCAATATCAAAAATGCATCCTTGTCACAAAAGGTTTTCAGTGGAATATTGGATCTCATCAAATATTAAAAATAAAAATCCCTGAAACTAATTTATTCATCCTCAAATGATAGCTAAGCCTTAAAAAAATATTAAGAATAAAACTAGAACATATCGTTCTTAAGGCAACTATGTTGCTTCTAAAATCTTGCAAGTATATGCAGTTTTACAAGCCAAACCCCATTGATGGCTCAATTTAATTTGGTTAAAAATACTAATTAATAATACTATTACAAAATACTAATGGCAGACATGTATCAGTTGTTTACGGAATATTATTTTCTAGTGTATAAAAATGTTTTAATTAAAAATAACTTCAATTCTTACCTTGAGTATAACTACTATCCTATTTAACCTTGAAGTAATACGCAGCATTCGGTTTTCATCTATCGCCTAAGTAAGTATTAAAACACTTTATTACTTGAGTTTGCCATGTAAGCCACTAAAGGTTCTTTTAATTTTAAATTGGATTATTAAAGATGTTTGCACTAAGATGCTTTTAAAATATAATATCTATTTTCCTTTGTATTTCATATTTTGTTAATCTCTGCGTGTTTGTTGATCAATTTTAATAACATCATTGCTTTAATGACATATTCAGGTTTAGCTTTGTGTTAGCCTGTTGTTATATTTGTTTGGGTCATATCCTTCTTTATTAACCTTTACGTGTGGGCTGGGACAGCATATGTCGGTCTAGCGATGGACGTGGGACCAGTGGCGTAGCCAGCATTGGGTTACCCCCCAATGCCAGTTTAAAATCAAAATTATTTTTTTGAAAAATAACAAGTACAAAAAAAAAATTAAGATTTTTACTATGATTTCTATAGAGAAAACACACGTCGCATTTCCTGGTCTACCCCACATGTATATCTCCTGCTCCCTTCCCTTCTGTCCCCTGAAGGGAGGATTTTAAGGAGAACAATGGTCAAACAACCTTGATGACAGAAAATTCTACTTTTTGTGGGGGGGGGGGGGGGGCAATGAGGTAGTAGAAGTGGCGGCGATTGGGTGCCAAAAGTGCGGGGGCAAGATCAAGAGGACACAAGAACTGTGTGTGAGGGGTGGGGGCGAGAAAAATCCACCATTGCCCGTATGTAGAAGTAGGGGTGTTGGGGTTATGTTTTATTTTTAAAAAGTGCAATATTAAAAAAGTGAAGGGGCAACATCCAAAAAAAGAAAAAGTGCGGCGTTACAGCCTCCCTTGCCCCCCCCCCCCAACCGAATCGCCGCCACTGGGTAGTAAGTCTGTATGTATGTCTTGGTTTTTTGTACATGTAAAGGGTTACTTTTCTTAACACTTGAAATGGGGCGGCAGTTGAGCCGAAATTCATAATGCATCAATCCAGAAATTGCTTGCTTTGAAGTAAGGTATTTTCCCTGAAAAGACCCATTCATCCCCTACGTGCTTTAAGAAAGGTTTGTAAATGACTCCTGTAAAAAAAATAACGCCCCTAATTGTGATCCTCTTCGTTCCCTCACAATGGCGATGGAATTTTTTCCCCTTCTCAAAAATCAGTTTTCTGAGAGGTTCTAAGTCTGTCATTTGTATTTGAAAATCACTACAATACTGCATGTGCTTGCTAAGATTATCTGAATTACTCATTTTCACGGTATGCCGTCATTAAAGCATAAACTATTGGGAAGATTCAAGACAAAAGAAAGGAGCATCGTGCAAAAAATTAGCTGACATATTTAAAGTATGTACTCCTTTTCTTATTCAAATATTTTTTGTTTATTGAGATTATCTTTGAAAATACCCAAAACTAAATAATTTTTCATTCAATTACATTTACAAATTATTTTTCTGTCATTCAGGCGTGTTACTTTTCACGCGGAAACGCGGTTTTCCGCTTTTTTTTTAAATTTTGGTTTTGATCATTCCCAAGATTAATGCACATTCGTTTGAAAAATTTTATGGGGGATTATTAAAAAGTTATATTCAACTATTATAAATACGAAGGGCACATAATGGAAAAGTTGGCTCTATTTAAGAAGGGTGGGGTTTTGCATTAATCTGTCAACAGACAGATTTCGTTTAAATCTATCTTCATAACCTTTTTCTGGATTTTTTTTCTGCGGCGCTGCAACTTGTGCTGATGATTAGGCAAGCATTTTTCCATTCTCTAGCTTTACAGATTCTACAAATCAATGTTTTTTTTTTTATATTTATATATTTTTTATTCAGTTATTTGATTTTTTTACGAGCAACGCCAATTTCCGTTATGATTTTGCCGCAATGCGCCGTTTTTCTGCTTCACGCAACCAATGAAACCGGCTCTCCCATGTGCCACAGTCACGCATGATCAAATTAACCGGAAAATAATGTTTATTATTCTGTTATTTTTAATTATATAAAAAAGAATTATTTACAAATTTAAAATTACTAATTTAAAATTGCTTCAATCCGGACCCCCCTTCAATATCTAGCTACAGACTTAAATCCCAGTAAAATGTCAGCCAGGACTGAAGATTAACCTGCGGAAATTAAGCTTTTAATTTACATCTTATTTATAATTTATTTATATATATATATATATTTAATTAATTAGAATTTTAATTTAAAACTACTGCTTAAATTTAAAAAAAAATTACTAATGTAAAATTACTACTTAAAAATGATTATGATTAATTAAAATTACTAATTTAAAATTATTAATTAAAATGAATTTAAAATTATTAATTGAATTTTATTCAAGTTATTAATTACATTTTATTCAAGTTATTAATTACATTTTATTCAAATTATTAGTTAAAAATTGTTCAAATCAATTATTAATAAAAAAAATTACTTTGTTTTGGTCGGACCAAAAATAATTTATGAATTGTAAAGTATGTGTGGTTTGAAGTATGCTGTTTGCAGCAGGACAGGTTATTACATGGTTTCGGACATGTGACTCTTGACTTATGGTTTCTGCAGATGGGCTTTTCAGTTTTTCAACCCCTCAAAAGTGACCTTACTCCCATCTGCGAACCTACCTGCTTTGAGTTAACGATCCGTCCGTCAGACAATTACACGTGTCTGATTGTAAAGAAGTCGTCCTTCCACATTTCTTTGAGAACTCTTTGTCCTGCCTCCCAAAGCGACATTTTCTCCCTCCCCTTAGGAATTTGCCACAGGCTGGGTAACTTTTCTTTTATGGAGCCCACGTAAAAAGATAATTATAATAAAAGTAGATAAAAAAAATGTGGTCTATTAATGTGCCTATTAACATATTCCAATGTAGATAGCTCTTATTATGAATTACCCTTTTAAATATTGGCTCTTGGTTGCTTGTATCATCGTGGTTATAGATTCTAGTTGACTTCTCACCGCTTTTCATTTATTGCAGATAATTTAAATAAAAAGTGCTACAAGTTATAGTGTTAACTATCGGAGGATTCTTAATTTTTGCATCTGGCTAGAGATCGAAAGGTACCGCGTTCAAACACATCTCGGCACGTATCCCTACAATGGGTGACCCGGGCGTGATCAATAGGTTTTCGTGTTCAAATAACACCGGGGTCACCTAATATGGCAATGAACGTCAAATTGGGTTGGAACTCGGTACTTTTTCTTCGTAGCCAGATGCAAAACCTCATGACCAAAACGATCGCCATGGTCGTGTAACAAGCCTGTGCCTGGTATTTTATAGCGACCGCCACAATTTCATGCTTAATTTCTAACTGAAATCAAACTATGCATTCTACTTTTGACTTTTTTTTAATGTAATCAAAATATTAGGAACTCAACTTTTAAATATTTGTGAATTGTAAACTTACTTCACTCGAAAAGAGTTTTCTTACTGAGTCAAGTTCAAATATTATCTGTTTAAACCATAATTCATATGCTGCAAAAAAACGAGGTGTGTAAGTTAAAGATTTAAACAAATGACACAATATTTAACTATATTTTTAAAAAATCATTAAAACTTAAAAATACAATTACTGCACCAAATTAACAAATCTAGTGCAATGTATGTGTTAATTAACCTACCTTGATGTGTGATTATAAATAAATGCTCGTCATGCACAACTTCATTTCCATACGTTTCTGATGCAAGTTTTACACAATTCAGGAGCCGATCAAGCTGAAAGATAAGTTCTCTATTTTGAAATACAAGGTAAAAAAGATGTATTATACTGACATTGTACCTGTAAATATAAATTAGCCAATAAATCAAAATTAACGAAATGTTTTATTTTAAAATATTCGGAAGAGAAAACTTATCAGTCTAAAATAATTTCATTGTGTGTAAGACTTGATGTGCATGCCGATCGAGTTCTCGTCGAAGTACTTAAAAAAAAATCCGGTACATAGAAAAAAAAATCCGAATTTTTTTTAAAAAAGAAATTCAGTACTTAGAAAAACCCTTAGAAATTTCAATAGTTTTGCAATTCCGCTTTCCTAGGCCTAAAATGCGTATCTCAACCTAAATACGTATTTGAGATGCACCTTTTTAGGTTTAGGACGGCAGAATTGAGGTGCCAAAATTTAAAATGGAAGTGATGACTTCAGAGCCCCTAGCAACGCGATCCACATAACTAAAAAAATTCAACATGTTTAAATTCATAAAACATCAATTTGATATAATAATTAAAGGGGCAAGTGGCAGAAAGGGTTAAATGACAAAAAACACTCTGCGAGATAAACAGCTGTTTCACTGACAATAATCTTAAAGAAAATGATCGCTTTCTGCTGAACATCCACTATTTGTCGACAAGGAAAATAATCGCACGATACTTTTTCTTTTTCATCGTCCGTGAGCGTGGTAGGTTAACGAAATTGGCTTGTTTTCGCCCATTTGGCATGTAGGTTCGCTTAAGGATATAAAACCATTATAAGTGAAACATATACTTTTTACTGCTCTGTATCTGCTTAAATAAATCAAGAAGAGCCATACAATTTTGAGGAAAATGCACGTGTTCTTAAAACCCTCATCTACATCAAAATCGGAATTTTTTTCAAAAATTCTAGTTAACCCCTTCTTCCACTTTCCCCTTCAATTAGTTGTTTTAAATTCAATTTTAAGCAAAAAATTCACCAGAAGAAAAAGTAGAGTAAGTAAAATTTTATTCTTGTAAACATATAAGATATTTTAATTCCATAGGTTGAAAGTATAAAAAGGAAACTTATATTTTCTTTTAATTAGTTTTTTTAAAGAAATAAAAATAATTAAAAAGAACATGAATAACAATGTAAGTTTAACGTATTGATTTGATAAAGTAGACAAAACCTAATATTCTACGTTAAATGACATAATTGTATATATTTTGATAGAACTATAAAAATAGACTTCAAGTTTGAAGTGTAAAAAAAATTAATTTAAAATCGGTGTTTTTTCTTTTTATAGTATATGCTGTATGCACTCAAGTTATAAGAGTGAGCCGAATAATAAATTCTTAATTATACAATTGAAACTAATGTTTAATGTTATTGGTTGTGTTAGTTACTAATAATTTAGTATAATTAATCCGGTTAATAGTTTACAAAAAATGACAAGGACAAATCATGGTAGGTCTTAAAAATTGAGATTTGAATTTGTATTATCACAATTCTGAAATAAACATATTTAGAGCTGTGATATTGTTTTTTTTTTAAGAATGATTAAAAGTGTAATTATATAAAAGCGGCTCGTCTTTTTTAAATGTCGTTGTCCTTGTATGATTTTGTCCGCGTTAACTAACATAACTATATCCTTCGAAGTACAAACGCATCTTGAATGTAAATGAGGCTTAAAATTTAAATTAATCTAATAAAAAAGGTCTCTTTTAGTTATTTATCTGATTTCTGTTTCATGTAGAATGTCTAAAATAACTAATCTAACAGCAGGTTTTTGTTAAGGAAACAAAAACATAGGAATTAAAACCCTAAAGATGGATAATCAAAACGTGCAACTTTAAAAAAACTAAGCAATTAAACTTCTGACAGATTAATAAGTCACAGGGTAATTTATCCTTGGAACCTTTTAACCTTGAAAACAATTCTATTCAGTTTCTTGACGGTCTGAGGAGGTCAAATAAACTTCTGATTGTAGTGTTATCTTTTGTTTTTGTGGGGTTAATTTCCATATTCTTAGTAAAAGCTATATAAATTAAAATAAATTACACCATTATTATTCCAGAATTTGTTTATTTCCTTCATTTTCATGTTTAAAAACAATTTTAAACGCACACATACCAGGAAAGCAGAGGGACTTTCCATATGAAAAAGGGGGACATACCCCCAATAATCTGGAAATCTTATGAGTTTGTAATTTCGAGTTTGAAAAATCCCTTAGTTGAGAAAATGTGTGCCTCCAGAAAATTAATATTATTAGCAAACGAAAGCGATGGAAGATTATAAATTGCCGAACTTGCAAGATTAAAATTAAATTCGACTTCCAAACGGACATTGCATTGTCACATGCGTGCAACAAATCAATACCTTAAATTAAAATAAATTACACCATTATTATTCCAGAATTTGTTTATTTCCTTCATTTTCATGTTTAAAAACAATTTTAAACGCACACATACCAGGAAAGCAGAGGGACTTTCCATATGAAAAAGGGGGACATACCCCCAATAATCTGGAAATCTTATGAGTTTGTAATTTCGAGTTTGAAAAATCCCTTAGTTGAGAAAATGTGTGCCTCCAGAAAATTAATATTATTAGCAAACGAAAGCGATGGAAGATTATAAATTGCCGAACTTGCAAGATTAAAATTAAATTCGACTTCCAAACGGACATTGCATTGTCACATGCGTGCAACAAATCAATACCTTCGAGAGAACTGTTTAATATTTCCTATAAAAAAGTTGACAAATGTCGATAAGTTGGAACTGAGAATTTTTAGCGCTGTTGAGTTTGGAATTTCGAATCGTTAAGTTGGGAAAATTCTTGCACCCCCCCCCCCCCCAAATTGTGTAACAGCACTGAGATAGGGGTCCATAGCTTAATGCTAAGAACCGTTAGATAAGGGTGCGGGCGGAAAATGAATTTGTAAATGGAGAATACAAACCACATTGTTTTTTATTCTCGAATCACAGATCCATTTTTCATCCGATCCGCTCTGTCTGTAACAACCCTCATTGGGAACCTCTGCGCTAACAAAAGCATACGTTTTTCGAAAGGGGTTAATTTAAATGACTCACCATATGAAAAAAAATAGCATGTGCCCTAAATAAATGGAAACAAAACTTAATATAGTGTTTTTAAAATTGTCATTTTTCCTGGAAAAGTCTTGATTTATGTGAAAAATCTAAGTATTGGGACATGGGATCACCCTCTATCATTCAGAATTTACTAACAAAAAAATATATGTTCAGCAAAAAGTTAAGCCTGAATAAGCATAAAAAGGTGGCTAATTAATGGGAAATAAATTGCAATAACTCAGTTCCTTTACAACACAACCGACATAAAATTAAGTTGAATTTTTTTTTCTAAACCACTATTTTAAGCTTGTCACGTTTTCTTATGATTTGCTCAATAGATGCTGAGATATGAGATAAATGCTAATATTTTACATTTGAAATATACACACGGAAAAAGCGACGATGATTGGAAAAATATACAAGGACAAAAAATGTAAGTTGTTACTGATCTGATTAAGATATAGAATAAACTTTCTTCTTCAACTACACTCAAACCTGTTTTTGTGCGGTCTTTTTTTGTGCGGTATATGAAAATTTCAATCAAATTGGAACATAATTGATTATCTGGCTACCGAGACATATACAAGCGTCTAGTGAAACAACAGTCGTCGCAAAAACTGATCACCGACTACATTGTAACTGAAAAACAGTCAACTCTAAACGAGTGCGAGGTAGTATATCTTCAAGTGACGAAATCCATTTTTAACCAGTTTACCACAAGAAAGTCAGACTGCGGAGGATAATGGTTATACGTTTTGAAAAGTTTTGTATGTGTAAAATAAGTACATATGTAAATAAAATATTTAAAAATGTTCGCAGGTGTATTTTCTAAATCAGATTTCAAAAGGTTTGGCGAGATTCCAAGTAGCTGCCAAGCCTCGTGTCTTGATTTTGTTTAAATAAGCCATTCCTAGTTATTTCGTAAGGTTTTGAGTCATTTTCTACGTGAGACTTTTTTATGCGGTCCCTATCCACCGCATAAAAAATACTTTTTAATTGTGTTGCGAATACTGTTTTTATAGATACTGGTGGAGTTTTGTGCGATTTTTTTATGCGGTCCTCCCTATCCACCGCACAAAAATAGGTTTTAGTGTATTATTTTGCATTTTCAGCAAAACCGGAGCATTAATTTCCAATATTAGTGCCTACAAATGTATACCTTCTGTAATTTTATTAGTATAGTTTAATAAGATCAAATCAAAAATAAATTTAAAATTACTTTTTTCTAAAAACAATTTTGAAGTTACAATTGATGTCACGAACACTATACTAAGATTGTATATAGGAGTAGCCCAGCCCAGATACAAAAGCAGCTATATGCACTAAAAGCTTTTTTGAGAAATCACGAAAGATTGTCAAAACTTAGCTGCTGTTAATACAATATTTTTTTTCAATAATGAAAAAAATCCCTAAAATGTGTATTTCTTTAATTACTGAATAGGTCTAAGTCTATAATCTATATGTAATCCACATAACTTGTAACTGTATACGTTGCCATTTTGTTTTTGTTCAAGAAACAATACCCACTATATCAACATTCATAAATATCTGAACATTATGTGAATAATAATTTTAATTAACAAAATTGTTAATTTCTTTAAAATATTATGCAATTAACTAGATAATTAAGACATTATTAATTATTAACTATTGCTAATTAATAGCTAAATATTAATTAGCATAACTTCAAATTAGCGTTTATATTTTTCTATTGGTAAATATATTCTTTGTATGGAACTTTAAGCCGTCCTCGCCCTAATTTTTGAAATGCTACGCCACTGCTTTCTTTAGTAAGGAAAGAATTTTAACTTAACAAAAATATAATCCATTCAAAAAAAAATTACAAATTAATTTTTACCCAAAAGATAAAAATTTGGCGTGACACATCAATAATTTTTAACAAAATTTGCAAAGAATATCTTTGTGAGGAATGTTGTCATTTTGCGTTATGTCACGTCTTGTTGTAGATGAAGAAAAAATTTAAAAGAAACGAAAATTATATTATATGTAAATCTTAAATGTGTTGTACATTGATGACGGGAAAATATAACACGACTTATACGATTCTAACGATAATTAATGTTCACAGAGACATTTCATTGAAATTCACCTTAAGTACATTTCATAAAATAAAACTTTTTTTGAATTAATAGTTCAAGTTCTATGATCTTTTACAAACCAATATCAGAATTGGCATCCAGGAAAAAAAAAATTATAAACTGCAGCAGACTAGTTTGTATTTTAAAATTCAGAATTTCGGAGCATTTTTTTAAATTTAAAGTGGTAAGGCTTCAGGTGTAATTTTGTAGTTCAGTGGTAGTAATAGTCAAAGCGTTCTGACGTTCTATTTTGGGACTACAATGCTAGCAAAAAATATAAGTGCATATTTAATTTACCTGTAAATATTCTCCATAAAGCATGTTGGGGAACTGTGTTCCATTCGTAGTGCCACTTGATTTTGTGTCATTTTCATCGTCTTCTAACGCTTCGATTAGTCTTAAATATAATCAAAATAGCTATATTAAACACAAAAATAGGATTTCTTAGAAAAAATTATCCTGTTATAGTTCAATCTGAATATATAATTACATATTGTTAGTTTTACACAGTCCTCCGATATTCTACATGCTCCGATATGCAAGAATAAAGACTAACAACAAAAATCTTGTAAATGACATTAGTGAACGGATGATTTTTTAAATATGAGTTGCAGCGCAGTCATAAGGTTTCAGATTTTCTTGTCTAGAACACTCATTGATATTCCATCCGTGCTTGGGTTTAGATATAATATGCAGTTAGCAATTCCTCAAATGTCTATCATAGTAAGTATTTGAGAATAGAGATGTATTCATTTTTACCTTTTCAACTTAAAAGATGTAATGATGTTTAGAATGTTGCCTAAGATGTAAACATTTTCTTATTTGATAATTTTGTATAGTTATTTTAATTAGGCATTGCTATACATTTCTTCAATTTTAAGTTTCTTTCTTGGAATAACACAATTGGTAAAAAAATGTCTCCAAGAATTTTCTGACAAGTTTTAAGCTAATTATTCGTGGATGTTTAAATATTTTAAAACAAGAAATAAGGTACATCTATTATACCTTTAAACATTTTAACATGAGAACATTTAGAATACAATTGTAAAAAATGTCTCCAAGAATTGGTTAGACAAAAAATACATAATTCTATAAAATTCCTTTGACTGTATCTGTTTTAGATTCATTGATTAAATTTTCTGACAAGTTTTAAGCTAAATATTCGTGGATGTTTAAATATTTTCAAAGAAGGAATAAAATACATCTATTATACCTTTAAACATTAGAACACAATTGCTAAAAAATCTCTCCAAAAATTGGTTAGACAAAAAAAAAGTACATAATTCCATACAATTCCTTTGACTGTATCTGTTTTAGGTTCGTTGATTAAATTTTCTGACAAGTTTTAAGCTAAATATTCGTGGATGTTTAAATATTTCAAAACAATAAATAAGATACACCTATTATACCTTTAAATATTTTAACCCTTTTCACTCGAAGAACATGTTTGATATTTTCGTTCTTTTTGTAGAACTGTTACATCCCGTTCCTGTTATTTTTAAAGTGGTATTCTTTAGTGGGTTTTTTTACGTTATAATTATAAAAGTAAAAAAGTTATGCGTGAAGCTGAATATTAATCTCAGTACACCAAACATATATTTTGTGCTTTGTGACATTTGCCAAATGTTTTTTTTTAAAAAAAACAAACAAGGGGTCGTGAAGAATTTCAATCTGATTAAATTTTTAGATCATCAACGTATGCTTTTAGTGCTTCTAGATGACACAAATAATTTCTATTAACGTGTGTGTTAGAGAATAACTTTTTAAACTCTAGAATACGTTATTATCTTTTGATTGATTGATTGTGAATATTTTGAGATCTTTGCTCGCCAGAGACGGTTGCTTTATCTCATTTATTCTCTTTCATTTTGAAGAACAGAAAAAAAATACGTTGTTATTTCAGTGACTTAAAGACGACACTTGAAGGGTTAATAAAATATGTTGATACCCGAATTAAGTCATATTTTTAAATGGAGTTAAATAGAGAACAAGCTAACGAAAGAAAGGCGGTCAGCGAACAAAGTTTATTATTTGTGTGTGTGAGAGACTCAGCTCGAGTGCAAAGGATTAATGAATGTAGAATTTTATTTTTAAATTTGACAGCTTTCGAATTTCTATACTGTTTACAATGAAATCTTTAAAAATTGAACTTTAAATCATTTGATATATATTCTATAACTATAATTCGATTTTTATAGTTGAGTTTCTTTTGTTTTTATCGCTTAATTTTTAACAATCGAAGGCGTGGGCGTGAGAACCGGAAAGCTCCAGTTTTCAATATTGTGCAGGAAGAAGGAAAAACACTGCGTTTCCTGAATCGTATGAGACAAGAGTATATATCTTTTTCCTTTATATCTCGACAGCCATTGCTTAGAGATATCCAATTCTTTCATCAAACAATGGAGGTTTTGTTTTTAATAAGAATAAGTGTAAAAGTGTTATTCAGAAAAAAGTGGAGCTGTCTAGTTCTTGCAACCACGTCTTCAATTGAATGAGTGATAAGGAAGGAAAAGATTCCAATAGGATTCCGGTTGAATGTTAATCTCACCCATTCAATTGTACCTTTGGGTATTGATCGTCCATCAAAATTAACGGTTCTACAGAAGTTCTTTGCAAAAGACTTAATTTTAATTTATTGTGCGATGAAAATATGTCGCTGTTGCTGCTGGCCTGATTTACTGTATGTGATTGAGTATTTTAAATTACGTATTCTAATCTATATTGATCATTTCTGTGTCAATTAAGCATATCCTAATAAAACAGTTTCAGGTTACTTAAAAATAAAAAATAAATCATTTCCTTGTAGTATTCTTTAATTAGGATATTGCATTTCAAATCTCCTTTTTCAAAAGTAAAATGAAGCGTGTTTGAAAAGACAAAAAAGAAATGTTCAAGTCAAAGGGATTTGGAAAATGCATGTTTTCGTAATTATTTGTCTTTTTTTTTCCTGTTTTCTCAATTTTCACAAGGTCGTTCAACCTATACAACTGATAAGATTTCCTTCTACAAGGCTTTAAAAAAAACTTTTGCCTTCGGTAAATTCCCTTTACATTTTTATAGGTTAATAAAAATGATTCGTAATGATAAAAATGTCTAGTTCACAAAATATATCAAATGCTTTGAAATTTTTCACGAAATATTCTATTTTTTTTTTGTATGGTTATAACTTCTCAAATTTGCAGTAATTACCTTCTAAGAGGTGAGCAAAATATCGAAATTTGTTTTTTCACTGCAAAATAGTTTATTTTATATTTTAAGTAAAATTTATAAGTGTAAAAGACACAATAAATTAAAAATTTATAAATTTACAATAAATCAAAAATTTATAAATTTACAATAAATTGAAAATTTATAAATTTACATTAAATTAAAAATTTATAAAATTAAAATAAATTTAAAATTTATAAATTTACAAAAATTTCAAAATTTACAAAAATTTCAAAATTTACAAAAATTTCAAAATTTCTAAAATTTTAACCAATAAAATGCTTTTGAATAAAATAATGATATAAGATTATGTTCCTTTTTAACGAAATATTCTATTTTTTTTTGTGTGTTATAACTTCTCAAATTTGCAGTAATTACCTTCTAAGAGGTGAGCAAAATATCGAAATTTGTTTTTTCACTGCAAAATAGTTTATTTTATATTTTAAGTGAAATTTAAAAGTGTAAAATACACAATAAATTAAAAATTTATAAATTTACAATAAATCAAAAATTTATAAATTTACAATAAATTGAAAATTTATAAATTTACATTAAATTAAAAATTTATAAAATTAAAATAAATTTAAAATTTATAAATTTACAAAAATTTCTAAAAGTTTAACCAATAAAATGCTTTTGAATAAAATAATGATATAAGATTATGTTCCTCAAATTGTAAAATAATCGATGATAAATTTGGGTACTTTAAAATAGACATCACTTCTACAATTTAAAAGAAAACTAAACCTTAATGTTGACTACACACATAAAGATATCAATCCATCTCCCTCATTCCCAAATTATTAATCCTACCCACACCCAATACATCTTTTTTCTCGTTAATCTTCAATGAAAGGTTTTAAAAACAAAATTGGATTTTTTTTTTTAAATATAGAAGTTTCAGACACCTGAAATATAAACTGAAAAAAAAATACAATATTTGAAAAGTTTTATTAAGTTTTAAAAAATATTTTAAGGTTATTGAAATTTAAAAAACTAAGTATAGATCTTATATTTATGAATAAAGTCGTAAATTCAATGAAACAGATTCGACCAGCCTTTTAATTTTTTGAAAATCAATTATGTGTACAAAATACTTCAGTACTGATACACCACTCACCTGTTACTGGAAAACGGGCAAGCCATGAGGGCGCTTACTCAACAATTCCGGTCGGGGACTATTTCTGTTCTATCTGGTTTCACGAAGCATATTTCCTTTCGGAAGTTTCCTATTGGCGGGGCGACGTCACGAAGTCGCTGACAAACTACTAACTAGTTTTAGAGCGGAAAACACAAATCCAGATTGTAAGAAAATCCCGTCATATGAAATTTCAAGGCCCTGCTTTTGAAATCTCTTGATAAACCATGTTTACAAGCAGGGGTTACACAATTTCTGATTGGGACACAATTTTTGCAGATGAATTTTGGGTTTGATTCGTCGTATGCCTGGAGTGACCTATATATTTGAGTTCAATATTTATAATTGATATGTAGGTTGCGTACAGATCGATCATTTATTATCATCGATGAATTGCATAATTCATAGGAAACTTGTTTGTGTTCGGAATTGTGTAGGTATTCTGGAGTGAACTGTAAGCAAAAGTTAAATTGTAATATTACAGCATTTACTTTTTTTCTTCGAAATATCACAATTATATGAAACACACTTATAATAAATATTTCTCTTTCACAGATTATATCCAACGTTGTGTGTTATTCTAAAAAAAAATATCACGGTTATTTACAAAGGTCACTGAGTACATTGATAATCGCAAATTTCAATGTATATGTATTATTAAAATACTCAATGTCGCAGAAATGAAGAGAAAAAATATAATATTACAAAATATGTTGTAGGTTTAAGAGAAAATTACAATGTTTTTGTGTGTGTTGCTATGGTATCTAGTCAAGTTTATTAATTATTAATTTTTTATTATTTCAAATTTTAATTAAAACACGTGTACTCAACAGACATATAAAAACAAAATTAGATTAGCAATCTCTAATGAAACCTTAAATTATTTCGTAATCCTTACTGTTTTAGTTCCACACATGCATATCTTTTTTTTTAAATTATCATATTTTTGTGGTTTAATTAAGGAAATAATCTATTGTTTGAAAATAATTAAATTTCTCTGAAGGATGGGAAATATACTGAACTAATTACTACACATATAATATTAAGATTTATTAGATCAGAGTTAGCTGTGAATTTTATTTAAATGTTTTTAAAAGTTATAAAATTTAAAATTCCCTAAATCAAAAATAACCAATTTTCTAATATATATATATATATATATATAATATTGTTCTTAGATCCCACGAAGACTTGTGACCGCAATGTTTCAGAAACATCTTATTTTCTTAAATTGTTTTTCTCAATTTCAGAACTTACTGTAGATATTTACTTTAACGGTAAAAAGTAGTTGTTTACTCTTTGTTTTTCTGCGATTATTTTTCGTGACGTGCCATATTGAATACAAATCTGTTTCCCAACAACTAAAAATGTTTTCTTTAACCTAATAAGTGTTTACATTTTAATGATTTTGATAGCGTCTTTAAGATAGAGATAAGATATGTGTTTTTCTCTTTCGATGTTCTAAGATAGCATTCAAAAGATAAACTATTTCATAGACCGATAATAATGTAGTAGTTGAGCGAAGCGTTCGGAGTACCATAGGAGCGAAGCCCCTTTAACCTCCTGTATATCTGTTAGTAATAAAACCTGACGTTTTAGATAGATTTGAATGTCGTGTTTCTAGAACACATAAAGGACAAAACGGTGACAGCACAGGACAAAAGCACAAAACAACATATAAAAAGCAAAAAGAATGTTAGGCATAAAGCCTCAATCCATGGGAGTTGATAAACTATTTACATTTAGGTGCTCCCAAGTGTCCAGGGACAACAAATTACATGATGAGTAAAGCAATAATGTATGGCAATAAGCCATAATATGTCAAGTATAGAAAGGACCTTTCTATAAAGTTTCTGGGGACAAAACATACATGATGAGGTACAATAGATACTGGCCATGAAGCCACAATAGTCATGAGATTGGTAAGGTGCATTTCTATTTACAAAAAATTTCTTGGGACGGGACATTACAATAAAACAAGTCTAGGGACGAAACAATAGATAAAGCGAAAACATGTCATGATGGTTGAAGCTGCTAAGGAATACTGCTGTTGGGGATATTTACAATTTTCAGGGCAGCTCTGGGTCGCCGCCTGTTGACCCAGAGTGTGTAGTCATAGTTCTCGAGCTTTTGTAGCTCTTCGTTCTCAATAAATGGTAACTTTGAATAAAAGTTATATGCAAGTTTTCCCATGAAGTCGCAGAGCGAGGGAAAGTTTAGTGATTCTCGGATGTCGTGAATCCTTATAAACCATGGGGCTCGGATGATGTTGATTTTAATTATTGATGACTGGATTCTTTCCAGTCCATCAAGTCTGGTACGACACGCAGAGGCCCAAATTGGTGCGGCATACGTTATTATGGGTCTGATGATCGTTTTATATAGTAAAAGTTTATTGTCGACATAGGCGTAGGAAGTAGGGGGGCTGGGGGTGCCCGAGCCCCCCCAGGAATTATTTTTAAGGGGCTCAGCCCCCCCTAATATTATACTACTTTTTTTAAAAAAATACTTAAAAAACAAATTTTAGAAATAGAAAATTCCTACAAAGAGGCATTCGAAAGGAAGCGTCCCTTATTTATTCTAAACGTGCTTTAAAGTGGGCGAATTTGCTTTGAAAGCTACAACGCTAAAGCTTTAAAGAGTAATTTTAAGAATAATCTAAAAAATACGCTTTTAAATAAAAAAAAATATTATTTGTGGACATTTCATAAATTATAATCGTATTTCCCGTAATTTATTCCCTTTGAAATAATAAACCATCAGATTCATGCACTATTTTCTAAACAGCTTATATAGTTGAAATTTCTTCTTTTAGAAAATTAGATTTTATTAAAGAAAGTTAAATAGAGACGAATTCCTCAAATCTGAAAAAATTCATATTTTAGCGTACAATACGGACATTTGAAATTACTATTAACCTTTTCCTGGTTACTTTATGTTCTAAAGCTGTCCAAACAAAAACGGATACAAGTTAAAACATTTAACAAGTTAAACACTTGTTTGTAAAAATTTAAAGCATTGATTGTTTTTTAATTGTTTAATAGCTTGCAACTCCGTACTATTTTATATTGTATAACAATATATATATTGAAAAAAAATTCAGCCCCCCCTGAAAAAAAGAAGTTCCTACGCCACTGATTGTCGATGTTAAGAGGGGACCTTTTCGACATAAGGGGGCGAAGAGTGGCTTGCGTTATGTTAAGTTTTTTACGTATGTGTTGGACATGGAGATTCCAAGTTAAGTGCTTATCGATTACTACTCCTAGGTATTTAGTTGAGTATTGCCAGGTTAATTGAGTGTTGAACATTGTTAATTTAAGGTCATCTGGTATTTTGCGTTTATTGGTAAACATTACAGCTGCGCTTTTGTCGACATTAATCTGGATCTTCTAGTTATTAAGCCAGCCTTCAAGAGTGTTAATGTGACTTTGAAGGTAGTTTGTGACCTTAACTAGGTCTTCATCACTTGCCATTAAGGAGATAATAATGTATAAAAATGAGTAAAACTCAATTATATTATAAACATTTAAGACGACCACTTTAACCATTTTTATTACCATACAAATACAAATTTTAACGCCCAACAACAGGCTCAAGTAATATTTTTTTTAATTAAATTACGATAACAGATATATTTAGTATTAAGAAATCAGCAATGATTTGCAAATATTCTTAAACGTTATAATAATTATTATTTTGAAGTAATTATTGGACAAAACAAAAAATATTTTTTTTTTCAAACAATATACAAATTTAATTTAAACTTTAATAATATAATATTTTTTCATTTTTAGTTTTCAATTTAGCAAGAGGCTTCGTCTTGAAATCGGGGAAAATATTTTTAAAAATGTCCGGTTAAACGATATTTCCGGATTAACAAAAGTCGGATAACCAATTATTTTCTGCAGATTTTGCCAAAGTGGATTTTTTACTATCCAACAAAGAGTTTCCGAAATCGGAAAGTATTTGTTTTCAGATGGTCCGGTTAATTGCAAATGCATGATAGTTAAATGCCGGATAACTGGATATGTCTTACAAAATGTGCCCAAATGAAACATCCCCTATGGAAAATAAACCTTAGCAAAATAGTTTAAAATCTTAAAATCTGTCCCCATTCGTAAAATGAACCGGAGGAATTTACTACAGAAATGGACTAATGTAACAAATACTCTTGATCATAGTTGACTGAAGAAGAACAGAAGAGTTAGGGAGCTTAAAAGATTTCCTGTGATTTGATACGGATTTTTTTCCTTACTCATGAATTGAAAAAAAAAACTAAGATTCTCTTTATTCCAATATTACTGACAAAGCAATGCTTTTTTATATTAAAAAAAAAACATTATTAAATTACACATACCACACACACAAAACCTCAATGAGCAACACTTATTATTTAAATGATCTTTTAAAGAAAATAATTTAAAATAATGTATAAAATATCAAAAGGCGACAAATAAACGCATTTTCATAGAATGTTTGCTGTCTTTTCCACTGGCGTTCACGCGATTTTTATAATTGTAAAGTTGTTTTCTCTATTGAATTTCAAATAATTTTTTTTAAGAATGTTCTTTTATATTATTTTTGAAAATTTTAAGATAATCAGTTATTTGTAAAGATATATCTTGTAAGTTGTACCTCAAACCCAAGGAGACTGGAGACTGTATAATAATAGAAAGGTGTGCCGTCTCCAGCACTTTTTGAAGGTGGCAGGACATTTTTGGTGTCATTTAAAACCCGTATTACTCTGTGGGTTTTCTAAGCGTTCTCATTGGCTGTTAATTTCGTTGGAAAATTATGTGAATTTCAGTAAGTTTTTTTCTTCGTTAACAAAGTAACTACAGTTCCAATTTTTTTCACGTAAATATAAGAAAGGTCTCAATTTTTTATTTGACAAAACCACACGGACAAATATATACATACTCCCATAAGTGTTCGTACACTTACGAATTTCAAAGAAATATTGCTCTATGCATTATAAAAAATAATATATCTGAATGGGAATTTTTTAATAAGATGTATAAATTGTTCTTATAACTACATAAAATATTTTAAAAACATAGAATTTTTTTTTTTTTGGAAAATCAGTAGTTAAAAAGTAACAAAAAAATTATCTCACAAAAGTATCTTCGTACACTTTACAAAAATCTCTACACATTAATAAATATTGCGATATTCCGGTACATTTGTACTTAGGAGGATATCCGGTAATATCCACAACAGGCATAAATTTCGTTACGTTTGTTTGGTAATTTCTGAATTAATTTCTTCTATACCTTCTAGTTCTATATCTACTATCTTGATAAGAAACAAAGTTGATTTCAATACCCAAATTTTGAACTTAAAATTTTAAATTGTGTGCCCAGCTGATCTGCGCACTTGTCGAAACAGTTTTAATTAAAATTGAAGTAGAAAATTGAAGTAGTCATTAAATTCTATAGATATTTATACAACACTTAAAAGAGGATTTTTCACAAATTTTCTAACTATAAATCTCTGATCACTTATTGAATTAACTTTGTCGGATTACATTTTCTTACGTAGTTTTTGATCCGATTTCCTTCTTTAAATCGTTTTATCACATACTGCACGAAGAATGGAATAAATTTATTAATACAGAGATACTCCGAGGGGAATGACCCAGTTGCGGCCGAAGGGAGCCGGGTTACCATATATTTTGAAAAAAGAAAAACAATGCGATTTTTCCTTCCCCCTCGTACGATAATGAAAAGAAAGTGTACGCAAGGTCGAAAGACAGCCATCTTTGGACACAATGAGTTAACCTTCATTTGTAACACAAATGAGTTTACGCAATCTTTGAAAGTTTCATGCATATCAAATAGTAAAATAAATAAATAACTTTTCCCAAGAGAGCGATAAAGTAAAATATTGAATTGCATTTATGAAAATTGAAGACAAAATAAAACGTTTGTTTGACATAGATCTTTAAGATTTATACTATGTTCTCAGAAGTATAAAAAAATTAATCTGATTTTAAGTGACAAAATGTACCTTAAAAACTTTTAAGCACTTTATTGGTTATTTATTATATAAGAGTAAAATATAACAAAAATATCAACAAAAATATTTTGTGGATAATTAATTGGACTATGCTTTAGGTTTATGCGGTAAGTAGTTGGGATAGTACTAAAATATCAAAACATATAAAAATCATACTTATTGATTTTGAACAAGACTAATTTAAAAAATTTAACCCTGAAATACTAACTATGTGTATAATTCCTATACAAAGTACTACTATTCATCATGCAATGCATATAAATAACATAAAATATTATAGATATTTATTCTCAAACGGCATTAAATAATTTACAATTTGGATTAATAATTAATTTTTTGACGTGAAACACCTTTAAAATCACCTAATACTTGGAGCATCAGATTGAACACCATATATTACTCTTTTAGGATTATCCATTCCAACACTTTTATTCCCTGAAAAATATAACTATGTACTATTTACATAAATTTGTTTTTGTTCAAAAGGAAATTAGCAGACAATGCGTGTAAAATGTGGTAACAATGCAAAGCTTCTACGGAACGTGGATGGGCGTGGACAGTTTGTTTAACTTCATTTATTGGATATGTTTTGGTTGGCGACTCGTTCCTATTTTTGATGATATTTGCTAAAATTACGTTTAACGTATAATCCTTCTGAAAGTGCTTCAACAAAGCCACATCGTATTTTTTTAGGATGAAATAATTTTATATGTACAATTTATGTCGAGGATACTAGCACCCCCGTCGGCGAAAGTCAGCCTCCGTGCCCACCGGGGAATTTCTGGCGCCACCACTGTCCGAGCAGTCGTTTTTGCCTCTTAACCTTTTGAATTCGGGGACATTTTTTTAAAAAAATCCTCTCAACACGGGGAATTCGCGAAGATTTCCTTCCCCCCTTTGAGTGACAATCTACACACCCCTTTCAATAGGCCATAGAAAACGACCCCTTTTGGAAGTCCAAGCCACGGACCGAGGAAACTGAGTTTACTACTTGGTTAGCTGAATACTTGAAGGGTTGCAATGTTTTAACTTATATTGCTCCATGAGGCTGACATCCGAAAACTGATTTACTTTTTTTATATTTCGTTTACAAATGAAAATGCCATTTATTTATTTTAATGAATAATTTTATAAGTGTGTATATAACATTATAAATTTAAAAAATGCGATTTTTTTTATTTTCAAAGAATTAAGCGAAATATATTTTAACCTCTGGAAAGTACATAATGTGTTGAAAGCATATATTGTAAATGACAACCATTAATTCCAGTGGAAGTCCCACACGCTCAATATTATTATGTAAATATTATTATTATTATTAAGTTAGGTAAGATGGAGGAATTTGAGTCTTAAATCTCTATTTTTGACATAAAAGTTCAATTTATATTAAGAAAAATTGTAATATTGCAATTATTTTACAAAATCATTAACATAATGTTATATTTTTATTTTATTCTGAGGTTTATTAGTATTCTTTTTAAATTATGTAATTTTTCGTAATAAAATACATTATTAGATCACACTATTAAATCAAATTAGTAACTTGAATAAAATAACAACCTTCAAACTTTAATACATTTGATTATTAATGGACTGTTTTTTTGATACCCAACCTTTCTCTACGTTATATAAAAATATCGTTATTGTAGTAAAAGTTGTAGATTTCAGTTTTCACGATGGTAAATTATTACTTTTGTGTAATTTAATATTTTTTTTGTCCATACGTCTTAATATCAAACTCCTCTTGTGTGAGCTACAAGGACAGATTTACAAGTTTAGGGGCCCAGGCCAAAGAAACATGTGGGGCCCGCCGACGTACCTTAAATTTGACTTGCTAAATTTATGTATACGCACATAACACAAAATAGCATAATCAATCTGCTTTAATGTAAGTGTAAATACTGCTAAAACTTATATACTTAATTACTAATTTTTTTTTTATTTCAGAAAAAAATGAAGATGTAAAAATCATATAACTTAAATTAAGATTATTAATAATAGTGAAGATTAAAAAATATTCAACTAAATATAATATTCATATAAATGCCCGGATAGTTCAAGAAGTATGCGCAAAGATAAGGTCACTTCAAAACAAACAGAATTTAAATTAAAAGCATACATATGGAAAATATATTTTACGTTATATTGAACATAATTTTTTTTTTGACGAGATGATATGCATTATGAACATGCAGGAAACATAAAAGTGATTTAATTGAATAAAGTAGTAGAAGTTTTGCAAAAAAGAATAACAAAAAAAAAACCTATTGATTTAAAAAAAAAAAACACTAATTAGTAAATTTATTTTTAACTTTTTCACAGTTTTTTTTAGTTTAATAAGCGTTTTGAGGGCTCCCTTAAAATGGGGGCCTTGGGCGAGTACCCCGAATGCCCTGCCGTAAATCGTCTCTGGTAGCTATAATTTATTTTAAAATTTAAAAACTTCTTTACAAGCTTCCAGATGTGAACTTAATTCGTCTGATACATTTTCTTTCGAAACCTCTGACAATATGTGGTTTGACATTCTCTGGAAAGTAATAAATGGTTCCCCCATTCTGTGTTTTGTAGACTATTCATTTCAAAATGCTTCTTTGAGATGTCTACTGAATAGGGGAGCATGTTTGTTCCATTTGTAGAGTTGTACTGCAGGTGCCACTGTCACAAAAGTATGTGAAAGAATACAGACTTCAAATTACCCCCTAATAACTGGTTTACAAGGCATCTGCGACGCTCAATAGGTCACTTCCGAGAAACTTCGAGAGGGGGAATACAATACTGTAGGTAGACCATTGTATTTCTTCGACCCCAGATTCGGCACAATGGATGAAAAAGAAGCTTTAACAAACAATTTAAAAGACGTGCGTGCATAATTATAACCTTATGCGAGGAAGATATATAAACGCCTGTCACATTTTACACATAAATACTTCTAAACGATTCGTGTGTGTTCCGTACAGACAAATAAAATGTACTACACTAATGTGTTGGGCAAAATACATAAGCGGAATCGTTATGTTACGGCAATAATTGCTATTGGCGGATCCGGGGGAGGGGCACAAGGGCCCTAGCGCCTCAGACTGGTCCACTTATTTTTTTTTCCTGTAATCGTGGAACACTTATACAGGTAAAAAAAAATAGCACGGTTTTTGCCATGTTCTAGACAAGCAGGAAGTCGAGCATTTTAACCACCTTTAGACAACAACCACTAAATCAATCTAACATGCAATGATCTCTCTCTCCTCTCAAATAATCCCAATGCTTTATCTAAATGCCAGCCCCTCTCGCTCCCTACACGTATAGCGATGACCATCAACGTTTGGGGTAGATAGGCCAGCGTGCGTCATCACGTCACAAATAAATAAATAGCCACCTTGTGTTTATCTGGTGGTCCCTTTTATTTGGCAAATGACATTCTAAATCGACAATTCCATATTTTAGCGGTTATGTTGGCCGACATTTAATAAAACTATTAATTTTTGAAAATTAAATCTAAAATGTTAAGAATTTTGAGAAAATAATGCCAATTGGGTAATTATGTATATTATTGACTTATTTAATTCATTATATTATTGACTTAAATAATTAGTACTCTAATATTTATAAAAAGAAAATTGTTTACATTTGTTTCGGAAGGGATCGGATCCACATGTACTGTACTCTCCCTCGAGTACTTCTTTGTACTGTGGCCCCACTCCCCAGAATTTTTTTTAATTTTTTTATGGATCCGACTATGCTAATTGTATTTAAATTATCAGTTCAATTTCCAATAAAATCATTAGAAACATTTAGAAGTTATTTTTTATATTCAAAGTTGGGTTATTCAATCTTGGGTTAAAATTTTCCGCCGAAACGCCATATTCAAAGTGCGTCTTGCACGCAAATACAAGACGATGCGAAATACTTATTTACTTAAGACGATTTGGCGATGTTGGCCACAGGAAATGAAATAGTTGCCCTTCCACATTTCGCCAAAATAACTCAAAAGCTACTCTCCTACTTTCAACAATAGCCTTGCTGTCGGGAACTCATTAGGGCGTTCCCTCCATATTTCAAAAGTTGACACGTCGCCGGGCAAGAAGGGGGTAGAAGTCGCTGGTACAACTGTTGTACCACAGCCCGTGTTCAAAGGTAAAAAACTTACTGGTACATATGCTGTACCACCCGTTTTCTAGAGGTTAACCCCATTTCGGATAGTCGTTTTGAGAGTCTTCTATAAGATTAATTTTTTTTCACTGAAATTACACCTAAATTAAATCCAAATTAAATTCTGCAAATAATATAGAAAAAAAAACATGTACAAATTCAATAAAACCTCCCGAAAAACGCATTTACAACTTTGTTACATATTCCCTCGTAAAAGGAAATACATTTAAAAGATAAATTTAGTGTGTCCAAAAATGGCCGCATTTCGACCGTGCAAAAATTTTCCTTCCAAAATAAATTATTTTCAATACGAGGGGGAAGGAAAAACAGGTGTTTTTTATCGCTCAGGAAAAAGGTTGCCAATAGCCGCAACTGGAAGTTTCCGACTCCGGGATGATTTACCACCATTTTGATGAATCAATATTCGAATGCTATACTTTGTTTCATTACGACTATTTTTGAATAATAAATGGAATATTACTAAGTAAGCAAGCAAAAATTAAAGCCAAACGAATATCAAATGTCACCACATTGCAAAAATAAATATTTAAAAAAAAAAACGACGAACGATAATTTTATTTATGAATTTATTCGAAATGTTTTCGTGTACGATCACTTTTGTAGCGTTTTTTTTTCTGTGTTTCCTTGCATTTTAATTTTTATAAAAACAAAATAATTCAATATCTAAAATATATATATTAGGTTTTATTCAGAATTACATTATGTGAAATAATATTGAACTGAATATTCGAATTCAATTCCAGACTACAGCGCTTTTTCTACAAATTTTTAGTGTACTAACACTTTGGGGACCCATTGCATTGGTATATTGCCGTTATATGGATATAAAATTTGATTTCTAAAATAGTTCGATTACGGGTTTTTTTCCACGGAATTTAAGTATACGGACCATTTTTGTGTTTAAAAATTGTGTATTAAATAGAATTATTTCGAACAAATGAACGTTTGTTATCATTTAAAAATATTTTTTTCAATTGTACTATTCACTTTACATCTTATTTTTTAAATTTTATGTCTTGAAATTATTTAAGATTTCAGAAGTATAAATATTAATGAAATAAATTTATACTAAAAATCAATGTGTACTTCAAAGTTGTGTATATAAATTTATAGTTCGTAAATTTACTTATACATTTAAGACTACATAATACTCAAATAATCAAGACACTTTTAAAAATATATCTCAAATCAAGAAACCTTATCTTTTAACGATATCAGGCATAGATATAACGTCGTTCAAACTTAACAAAAATATCTGTGCACAAGTGCACAGTAAAATAATTCTTAATAGAACTCAAATGGAATTGCAAACGATTTGGAATGGATGATTTTGTAGTGGAATATTAAAACGATTTCTATAAAGTGAATCATAATATGTAATGATTTTTTTTAACTGTTAGAAATTCGACTATTTTCGATTTTATTGCTTGAAGCATGCAAACTTTGTTTAAAAAAAAAATTACCGTTAGGATTTTTTTAATGTGATCGTACACTGTTAAAAAATTCAGTTCAACGTTGCACCATATCTTGGTGCAAAATGCAAGTTTTCAACTTGTTGCCCATATCATGGTTCAAACTAGGTTGAACCAAAAAATTTTGAACGGTAAAAGCGCAGATATCACCAAATAATGGTTCAACCACCTCTAGTAACTGCGATCGAATATTTCTATATACAAATAGGAAACCGCCATTTTTTCCAAGAAGCGTATTGGCATTGCAGTTCGACTATCAAAGTAAGTAAAGTGTGTTTCTTTATGTTCATTGTCTAATAATTTCCCTTTTTTTTTTATTGATACTTAATAAAATGTTTAAATGAAACGATGCAGAGCGCATTCGTTATTCTTATTTTGTCACTGCGACAAAATGCAACCATGCACCCGTTAATACATGCATTCTTTTATTTATGTGATATATCTATTTCTGCAAAAGTAAACAACTTTAAAATATTCCATCATAGAAAAAAAATTACAGACGAATTAATTTAAAGCCACTTGATTTTCCTTTTTATTCTTCATTTCATTGCATGCAGTCTTCAAAGACCTTCGAATGGAGTCGTTGTTTTGAATCTTATATATTTTTTCACCTCTGGTGTTTATGATACTTTGACTTGGAAACAGGGATGTTTAATACATAACTTTGAAACTATACAACCAATAGTTATCAAACTCATAGATTTGATGGGAAAAGGTCAACCGTCTTGTGACTGTGTTGTAATAAAGTCTCTGATTACAAATTGTTTAGCACCAGTAAATGCGAAAGAGATTTTATATTTCGATCGTAAATATAAAGAAAGAAAATGACTAGACATGATAACTCTGTATCTTACAACCTTCACATCAAATTATTAATTCTGCCTTTATTATTTTTTTTATTATTTCTTGATTTCCAAATAGATTTGCCATCCTACTCGACGGTAACCAATCAGAGATTTTTGCGGGAAACGATCATATTTGTTCAGAATCTAATAAAACTGGGGAATCATTAGTGTGTCAAACTTTGGAGAAATTAGTCATTTTTGTGTATTTAAATATATTTGTTAATGTTGAATAAAATACATTGCACCAAAGATTGAGTATTTCTTTTTTCCTGAACATACAGGTACCTGTATTCATATGTTAGTTTGATTTACTTCTGTTTGCTGTGAAAAATGTATTTTTTTGGAATGAATGCAATTAAAAAAATTGGATTTTGCCTAATTTTATACATATATTTTAAAAATTGTACAGTCGGGCATTAATTGTTAAGTTTTGATGTCACGGAATCGAAAATAATTATCTTATTTTAATACTTATTAGAATATATTTCAGGAAATGTGTAACTAAAAAAATCATGAATATGTATAATTTAAACCCCTTATTAAATAAGCTATAGAATGTTACAGACAAGCCTTTTAAGAATTAAAAAATTATATATAACATAAATGCACTTATAATAATTCAGCTAAACATGCTTAAAGGTTATAAATATATGTTGGTTTATATAGCTTTATATATATGAGGAGATAAAACTTTAAAAAGTTTTACTTCAGTGTACAGAAATGTTAATTTTGGTTCACCCTTTCGCCAGAAAATTGTATAAATCAAATGAATAGCATGGTTCAACGTTTCACCATAAAATCGGGAAGGGAAACGTGAAACTTCGTGCAACGTTTCACCATAAAATGGTGTATGAAAAACCCGAATTTTGGTGCAACCTTTCACCATAAAATGGTGTATGAAAAACGTGAATTTTGGTGCAACGTTTCACCATAAAATGGTGAAGAGGAAACGTGATTTTTAGTGCAGCGTTTCACCATTAAATGGTATATGTGGAAGAACCAAAAACTGGTAGAACTAAGCACCAGACGTTGGTTGCAGCTAAACGGGTACCAAATTTTGGTGCAAGGTCGCACTAAATTTTTAACAGTGTAATTAATATTTCTTTAAATATATACATTGTTTAAAGTTGCAAATATTTTTTACTTTAATCTTTTGTTGATAATAATCTGAAACACAAACGATAATTTAATAAACAGACGAAAAATATTATACAAATTTTGATGAATCATATCGGAGCAATATTATCCTGACATTTAGATTTTAAATAATGAATTAATTTTAATTTCCAAAGGACTTGTCTGTAAATTGACTGATGAGAATTAAAGAAAAGGTCTAGAACGACGAAAAAATGCATATGGTCAACCAGAAAAGTTTGTAAAAATTACAAAATACCGTATGAAACCATAAAGATGATACTGTAGTGTAACACTGTCACCGGCATTAGACACGCCCACAGAGTATTCAGGGGAATAATCAAAAATAACCTGCTCCGCCTTCCATCCAGTGGCGACCCGTGGTCGAAAATGTTAGTGCAACTGAAATCATTTACCCCCCCCCCCCCCCCCTATTTTCCACAAACCAGACATGAACAGAAATTCTTTATTATTTACTACTCAAATCAAAGTCTCCTTTAAATTTTTACAAAATGTTGGCATGCGAAAAAAAAGTAGAAAACACTTATTTTTTTTTTAAAATTAAAGCAATCCTCCTTTCTATTAAACATGCGAAACGGTCAATTTTAATATGAACTTAAATAATAGAACCATAATAGTCCTGAAACAACAGCACACAGTAAATGTATCACTAAAACCGTTTCCGTTTGGAGAGATTCTCGTAAAGTTCTTGTTTCTCCCACCCATCCCCGCGATTCACGCGCGAGACAATCAGTTTATCGAATACCAAGTGCAGCCCAAACCAGAAAATTCGGCTGTACCTTCTTACAAATGCAGTGCATTACCAGGGCGGGGGGGGGGGGGGGGGGGGATATCCATACTACACGTAGAGGTTGCTATATTGCAACAATGCAGCCGATTTCGAACTTCGCTTTTTGGCTACAGTTTTGATTGAATGGAGTTTTTTCCCCTCCTGAACTGTGCATTACAGCAACAGGCTTGCTATTTATCAGAGATTTGTTTACTACCGTAGAAATTTCATTTTTCAATTCTAATCTTCATTTAAGAATATTAGTAAAATATCTGATTTTAGTTTTAAAATACACTAATAAATTTAGGTGCAGCCCGGCTGTACTTACTGTAGTCCACGAGCTGCCACTACCTCCGTCAGAAAGTGCTGGGAACAGCACACCTTACTATTACTATATAGTCTCCACTCTCCTTGCTTTAAAATTAAAAATAATAAATTGGAGTATGTTTTTCAACTTTAGAATTGGTGCATTGTTAGAAAAACTGGAGATCCCTGGACGCGTGATATCACGTCTATGAGTGTCAGATGGTTGAGGAAGATCGTGGGGTTGGGGTTGGATTTAGCTCTACCTCAACTCCTCGACTTATCAAAAGCAGAGGTAAACCTTCAACAAATTTATAACAAGTTGATTTTTAATAGTTACCAATCATCACGGGAAACATTTCGTACAAAACAGTTCGGAACTACGGAAGAACATCAATATGTCGTTCAAATGTGGCGGTTTGCAATACAAACAAATAGCAAACAAAAATAAAGAATCTGGCTTTGTCCCCTAATGATGTCAGACATGTGATTGTCCTTTTTTATTATGGTTCTTCTTTGTGTATTTTCTTTCTTTTCTTTTTTGTGTGTGTTTTTAAGTGTATATACGGATTTCGCTCTAGGTACGACGCGTTAATCTGACCATCCAACCAACCGAACAGATTTTGGTGATTTTTTTAAATGAGATAAGAGCCCTGGGTATAATTTCAATATAATATAAAAGGTTGCGATTTTAAACTCTTGTTATTGTTTCTTTGCCATAAAAGAATATTTTGCTGGTGATTGGACAGTTTAAAACACATTCTCTTGTATTTTGGACACGATTTTTTTTAAATGTTTTTTTGTGTCTGTAGATACAGAGTTTGGAAACATAATATTCTACAGACGGAAATTGACTTTTCTTTTCTTAAATGACAGTAATATGCAGTGGCGGCGATTCGGGGGGGCAAGGGGGGGCGGTTGCCCTCGCACTTTTTTCGGATGTTGCCCCCGCACTTTTTTAATATTGCACTTTTTAAAACTATATTGCCAGTCAATTGTTCTATTGCATTGCTGAACAATGGATACATTTTGAACCCCAACTTCCTCCCATTACCACAGGCACGTAGGTAGGGGGGGGGGGGAGGGGGAAAGGTTCAAACCCCTTCCATTGAAAGTCAAGTGAATTTTTTTTTTGAATGAATGTGGTATCGTTATTCTTTTAAAAAAATTCAACATTTAAAAAATAAAATAAATTCTCTATCTAAATTGAGGAGCTTTGTTTTCAGATTTCATAGAATGTGTAACGAAGGTACAGCTTAATTTAATCGTGAATAGATATATTTTGAAAACTTTGGTTTAAAGATTGATTTATTCATACACGGATGAAATGTTTTTGCTTCAAAATATCCATTTAAAAAGAATAGTAATAATTATCCGACAATGAGACCCTGTGATTATTATTATGATTTTGGTTTAGAATTTTACAAATCCGTGTTATGTCCGAAGAAAATTAATATTATTTGCAAATGAAAGCGAGGGAAGATTAGAAATTGACTAACTTGTAAGATTAAATTTGACCTCTGAACGGATACAACATTGGAAAATGCTTGCAATAAACCAATACTGTTGAGAGAACTGTTTAATATTACATAATTTATAAAAATGTTGAAAATGTATATAAACTGGAACTGGGAATGTTCAGCCTTGTTGAGGAAGGAATTTAGATCGGAAAGTTTGATTTGGTTAAATAACGTAGCACTAGAGCTGCAGATTGGGCTATTGCCGACAGTTCGGGTTCGGGACCCATCTGCAAGGAAAAATACCCGGGAACAATGCTTTGTATTTTTGAACAATGGTCATATATAACGAAGGCAACACTTGAGCTGGCACACGGCGGCTTCATTGTTCGTTACCACACATATATTATAAGGAATCTCAAACTTTAAATTTCTCTAAATTGATTTCATAATTAGGGAGTGATTTATTAATTTTAAAAATAGTTATTGACAACTGTTAAATATAGTTAATGACAATGATAATTATTGATGTTATTTATCTGCCAATGTATTCATGTTTATTTGAACGAAAATTAATAATTTTTTTAATAAAAAAAAATTGGTGGGGTTTGTGAGAAATGTTTGTTAATTTTTGTGGGGTTAAGGATTCCCCCCACTTGGTGTGGGGGATAGATGCCTAAAGAAATTCGTTGCTCAGTCACTGAACCCCCATGAAATAATCAATCACTCAACCTCCATAAAATCTATACCCACGTGCTTGTAAACTGTAAGAATTTGTCTCAGGGTCCCAAAAGTCACACCACAAATGTAGAATTGTAAATGGTGCAGGAAATTTTCTAGGGATTGGGAGAGTGAGGAAAGAAAATTTCCTCCATTTCTTTTTCAACACTGACACCAATGGAAAGGATACCTATCCCTTTGGAGGTCGGTCAATAAGAATGTTAATTAGATTCATTACAACAGTCCGTATCGTTCCAAAATAAAAAATAGGAAAATAATCGAAAATGGGTTAATAGTCGACCTGGGCGTCTCGTACCTATTTTAAATTGGTATTATTTCCTTCAAATAACTCAAAATAGAGAGTAAATATAAATGTGCAATATTTATTGTTTTGGTGTTCAAAATTTTTATTACTACCCCCCCCCCCCTCCCCTCACGGCTCCACACACACTTATTTCATCTTGATCTTGCCCCCCCCCCCCCACTTTTACCACCAAATCGCCGCCACTGTCTATATGTATATCTGCATGAAAATCTTAAAAGTCGCAATCGCACTCCATTCTTTATTTATTATAAAAAGAACTTTCGCACCTAATTGAACAAAATTTAAAATAAATAGGAGGTGATAAAAATGGGTCATGGGGTAAATGGGATTTTTGAAATTAGATATTAAATTACACATTGTAATTATTGACTGCACTGTTTATAGGTTAATATAGAATTAGATAGTTAATATAGAATATTTATTTTATTTTCAAATAAACTGTCAACAAAAGAAACATTTGTACTTTAAAAAGATAGACACAAGCATTTATTTGTTTCATTACAATTCAATAACGTTTTAAATTAAATAAAAAATCGTCTGCTGAAAAAAATTAAAAATAACATCCATGCAGAAAGTATTTATGAGTCAAAATAAAGGAAAATTATACTGGCAGAAGTTCTATGTTGAAGAAAATAAATAATAAAAAAGTCAATATTTTTCAAAATGATAGATTACAGAAATAATTTCCTTAAAGCGGAGTTCCTCCACAGGATTCTGTACGGGGGCCAGTGTTGTTTCTTATTGTTCTTGATGATATTATTAGTAATAACCTTGCATGCGGAGTTATAGTATCTTTGCGGACGATTTAAAAATCATAGCCACCGTAAATAGCATAGATAACAGGTAGAACAATTGCATGTCGATTTAACTAAAATTTCAGTACGGGCTGTATATTGGGGTATGTCATTTAATATTAAATTCAGGTTTTGCACATAGGATTCAAAAATAAAAAGGCTTCTTATTATCTTCAAAATTCTGAGATTAGTAATAGGGATTTTAAATAGAGACATCAAATTGGACTGCCTATTGAGGTTAAGTGGGATGCCTACGCAGGTCTTGTCTTCGTCATTTGACCGTGGTTCAAAATTTAAAGGCAGTGTTCGCCAGTCTTTCTTTAAAATAGACACTATATCTCGTCGTGCATATAATTATCTATACTATAGCTTGTTTCCATAATGTATTTGTAAAAAAAATGCGCTGCTTTGTATTTGTAAAAATAATAGAAAAAAAAAAAATGATACAGGAAAACGTTTATTCACATGCTGATGACAAATGAACATGAAAAAGTTATTCCATAGCTTTTGGCAACAAGTTTTTCGGTTGTAAACAAAATGTCACAACATGGCTGTCAACAATTGTGAGACACGAAGTTTGTGTTCTACAGTTAATAATGTAATTTTTTCATATTTTTTAAACGTATTACACAACACTGAATTATAATATTTCATTAAATATATAAGAAAATATCATTGATCATTTACGTTCGCTTTCTGTTGCTGCTCCACTTCCACATGTTAATCCCCTACTTATGAAATATCAACTTACATTTAAATGTTTTATGTATTTGTTCTGCAAAAAATTTAAATGATCTGTTATTTTGGTGAGAAGTTCATGTCAATAATTAAAAAAGTGTGATTAATTGTAAGGAAAAATGCGTAAACACATTTTAAGAGGTGTTTTGTAAGCTATAACGTTCTTTCCATTTTGTTGAAGTAATGTTTGGGCTTTCACAAATTTTATGTTCATTTTTAGATATGTTTTGTAATTTTTTCGTCGCATGATTTTTCTGAAAATTGGTGACTTTATTTGCTATATTTTGTTCTTTTTTGGTACGAGTTGTGATGTGAGTCATCTTTTAAAGTTGTATGATTTATTTTATGTTTCTATACAATTTTAACATTTGACTAATAAGTACGTTTTTTTAAAAAAAAATCCATCCTTCTTGACTATTAAAACATCGTTTTTTCACAAAAATTTCTTGCAGCATTGTTTTTATAGGACAAGTTGGTTTCCATTGTCGCCCTTGAATTTCTGCCCAGATCTTGAAACCCGAACAAAAATTTCCAGCAATTCCTTGCTGGAAGAAGTTTATATTTGTTTTCAAATATCATTGTTTCTAGAAAAATCTCGCATTTACTCACACCAAATCAATGTTTTTCATCATTCACCTTTCATTAGAAAACCTATTCCATTCTGGACCATATGGTAAGCTTGAATCAGAATCTTCATTTTAATTTGGGTATGGAGATTGTTTATAAAAGTCGCTAAGAAAGGTAACTGTACTCGGCTTGTTAACAAAAAAGTTTTTAATTTGTTATTCTTTCTATAGCACAACAACTTTTTTTAAAGTAAATGTTAAATTGATCAAAAGTCTATATAAAGCTGCTACTTTTTTTGTGTAATTCATAATATATTATGGATCATAGTGCATCAAATTCGTTCGAATTTACCTCCAATTTCTACGGCGTATATATGGACTGGTGCACGTTAAATTTGATTGGGGTTCAATGTCCTGACGCCTATTGAGGTTACATCAGGTATCAGTTCAGGTGTTGTCCTCGTCATCTGACCATGGTAAAAAATACTAAGCATTGTGCCTTTCCTTCGAACCGTTGCCAATGCCCTATGTGCAGCTCTATTGCTACATTAATTAACCAAACCAATCAGAATATATTGTGAGGCTTGCATTGATATAAGCACTAAGCTTAAAATCACAACGCTGGGTGCTTGATACCAGAATCCAATGTTAGTTGAGCATAAGAGACTGAATACTTAAAAGTATTATTGCAACTTCATTGTTTGTGATGTGACTTCAAAGAATGAGGTGCTATTTTGGGTGTCTATGTCTGAGGATAGTTAAAAATTATCAGAAATTATTTCCATACTCTTTCACAGAAATGTGCAAATTTTTTTGCTAATACCTGCAGATACTTTTAATTAAACATCAATATGAATAATATTATGAATATTTGTTTAGTTATTGCATATTTTTAATTTTTTTAAATTGTATCATTGAATATTTTTACATTTGGCATGTGGTGGTCTATTCAGAAGTGCATCAAGATTAATCCTCAGCATTGGAAGAGTAGTGAGCTTATAATCAGAGAGTTGCGCATTAAACTTTTGTTATCTGCAGAGAAAGTGGTGCACTTAGCCTGTTGTGGTCCAAGTATTGTCACACTGTCTGTCGTTTGTAAATTTGAGAATAGTGGATGGTGTCCATGCCTTCTGACCATGGTTCAAAATTATGATTCAATGTTTCCAGGCCTTTCCTTTGGAATATACCCTAAACCGTTGCCATTGCCCATTGTTTAGCTCTAATGAAATGTTAACTCAATCAACCAACCTTTTTTCCCCAATAAAACTTATTAACTTACCTGTTTGTATTAATTTTTTGTCTTTTTTAACAGGAACAAGAGACACCTGCTGAGAGTTTAAGCGTTTCTCCCCCTTTATATTCTGAAATCCCTGGGATAGTCCCTTTAAGTCAAGGTCCAGAAAATGGACCACCTCCATCGTACGACGAAGTTGTCAATCCTGAAGGTGTGCTATAAAAATCTTTGTTATTTGACTTGTATTGTTATGACCATATTTTATATGTTGTATTTTTAATATTGGAAGAAAATAGAAATCTTGAAATAAAACATGCACAAAAATTATGTAGCTCTACGATACCTGTCGTTTTTTTACAAATCATTTATTCAATTTTTGCTGCTGGTATTACTTTGTTTATTTGTTAGACAATATGTTAAAGTAATTATAGATGTATTGATAAAAACACATGTAGTATTTTAATTTGATATTGTCTATAGTTACATGCCTTACATAAAATTTTAGTTTTAAAAAATTGAATGCTTTGTACAGTTGTGCTAATAACATATAAAATTGTTTTTAAACATGATTAAAAGAATATTTCCCACCCTATGTCTGTCATTATATATATATATACTAGCGTATAGGCCGAGAAATTCAAGTCAAAATTTTCATCAATAAGTAGGGGGTCGGCTTATGTGCGAGTTAGTAAAATTTACTTAAAATGGGAAGATAAAATCGTAACATTGCTAATCTGCGAATTCACGCTGCCTTCAAGTTACTTATTTCGTAATTCAAAACTAATATTTTTAATTAAGAAGTGTACATTCATCCATACTATACTTTTAATTAATAATATACTTGTATTTCCTCCCAAGATGGATAAAAAAAAAGGATCATTTGAATTTAATAGTGACGATGAACGATATCGACAGAAAAGTAATTGACATTTTCTTAGTTTTTAAATTTTTAAAAAACGATGAGAAATATTCGAAATTTGCGCATTTTGGTATATAAGTTTTTGGTTTATAGAATTTTGTTATTATAATATGTTCGATTTAATTTAAGAATTCCAATGTGGGATTGAAAGATACAAGACTAGAACGAGTGGTACATACATACCTTGAGGCATGATGAATCATCGTAAACTTTGGGGAAGGGCCCCTTCTATTATGTTTTTTAAATTAATTTCCCCTTCATTAATTTTTGATTTCTCAGCTTAAATATTTATTTTAAGTTGAAAATTTCACTTTTTTTTCTATGTTTTTTTTATTTTAATCTGATTTTATCATGTACGAAAATACAACTCGGCTTATACACGAGTTTTCCAAGTTTAGATAAAAAAAATCACCCTGACATTAGTGGGTCAGCTGATATGCGAGTATATGGTAACCATTTTATAATTTTTCTCAGTAATAATAGAAAATATTATTTTAAATTAAATATTTTTACAGAAATATCAAACTTGTGTATTGATTTTATTAAACATCTGAATATTTTTATATATTTGTTACATCTTCTCAGAATATTGATTGAGCGGAAGTTTGCTAACATTGTAACTTATACTTTAATTGCACTAACAATAAATTAAATTGGGCTAACTCAATTAGAAATATATTACAGAATGTTTGTTTTTATTTTGTTTGGCTTTCCCAAGACTATAAAGTTGCTGAACACTACATATCAACAATTATACAGGTATACAATGACCAATACACTCAAAATAATCATGCTTGAACAATAGTATTAACCAATCACCGTGTAAATATATCAAAATATTACATTTAATCAATGACTAATTCATTTCAAATATAGATATTGTTTTAAAAATAATTATTATACAAATTTATTGTAATCAATCCCATATATTTTTTTAAAGGAGTTGTCTTCAAATTTTTTTCTAATAATTCTTGTAAATTTTATAACAACAGAAAATGAAACCTGGAAATATTTTTAATCTGCCCAATTTACAATGCATTCAGACGAAAATATTTATCACTAATTAAATCCGGTAACATTTCCACTAACCTAAAATTGAAAAAAAAAAGAATCTTTGTTTTATAATTATGCAAAATACTTTAAAATTCCAGGAGGTCTTCATCAGTGAACTTGTGATGGATTTCGAATAACAGATTCAAACCCTAACTCTAATTGCCAGTGTTATTTACCTTTGGCTTTCTTTGTAATTAGTTCAAAATGTGTTTTAATCTTTAAAAAAAATATTGTTTTATCTTGTAATTTGTGTTTTTTTTTATTTAATATTGCATCTGCCTTTGTAAAATTATGTTTCCAACCACTGTAAATGGGCTATGCCCACTCCAATAAAAAAATATTTTATATTTGTTAACACAAGTTATTATGTTTTTCTTCCCTATGTAGCATTACCTCCAACTTATCAGTCTCTGTTTGGTCAAGTTCGAGAAGCCCGTAAGAATTCATCAAGTTTTGTAGATTTTCTTCGGAAAGTTATAATTTTACTTCTTGGTACACGTAAGTATTACTGATGTTTTAAGTTGCTATAGAAATGAAATTTTTGAAAAAACATTTTATATTTTTATCCCATTTACACTTAAGTAAAATTAAAAATTGCGAAGCAATTCTGTTTTGCATAAAAGTTTTATTTCCTAATTCATGATTTTTTTAAAAATAATCTATTTTTGTGTGTTTTTATGGAATTCCTTTTCCAAAATTTGTACAATTCATTTGAAAATGTTACAAGGTATTTTTTAGTTTTATTAAAAATTGTTATCTGTGATTGTAGAGTTAAAAAGTGCATAATAACTTTATTTGCATGTATTGCAACCATTTTGTACTCTTGTTCAAATCATATGTCAGTTTGTAAATTTTTCAAAATAAATATTGCCATGCAAAAATTTCCTTTTGTGATTTTCAAAGAAAACACAAATTTTAATATAAATGTGGCAAAATACTTTTAAAAATTACATGTTTGGTAATTATTGTCTAATTATTATGAAAATTTTGAATGCTGAAATTTTTTTGACTTGTTTCATTTAACCAATCATAATTCACATCATCTTATGTCCAAATATTGAAATGTATATTCTGGCACTTAGCATAAGAGATTACCTTCTATACATATAACATTTTCTATTGTCACCCTTTACTATATTTCAATCAATTCTTATATTCCTATATTTTAATTTTCTAATATTTAAGGAATTCGAAAGTGGGTTTTACTAAAACTCACTATATGTCCAGTATTCACTCTAGGCATTTTTTGAAGAAAGGTCCACACTTTTTCCTTGAAAATTACTATATTTTAAGGTCCACACTTTTTCCATTAAAATTACGCCCTCTTGCATTTTTATGGACGAATTTTCGCCCTTCCTTTGAGACAAGGATCTGCACTAATTAAAAATCGGATTTTTTAACTTCGGAGATGAAAACAGTTTGTTTCTGTTCAGATTTACTATAATTTTTTTAGCATTTATTAAATTCGATAGATATTTATTCAATACTTATTTTCTGTTGGATGAGTCAACTATGACAAATAAATAATGATATGAAGTAAAACAAAATCGGCAATGTGGCACCACAATGACTTCAATTTTGTTGACTGAAAATGAATTTATTGCCCGTTTTGTAGTGTTATATGATTGGCATTTCTGTAATGTTGCATGATTTGGCATTTTTTTAGCATTACATGATTTGCGTTTTTGTAGCATTACATGCTTATTTTCAGCTTTAATTGCATTTATTAGTATCTCTCTTTAAAACTATGACATTAGGTTTTTGTTAGTAGCTAACTAGAGTTTTGCTGATTCTTCAGTTTAAATTCGTTTATATTGTTATGTGTCTACTTGTTACAGTCTATTCAACTTTGTCAAAAAACCTGCAAATTAAAAAAAACTACATTTTGATGCCAATTTTAACAAAAATCCATTTTTTATCTTCATTAAAGTTCCTTTTTTCTCAAAATTGCACCCTGCCCTTTTTCATTTGTAGAATGAACACTGAAATATTTAAACACCAGCTCCAACTTTTTCCAATTGAACATACCACAAAAAGTAATGAAAAAGTAAAAAAATGTAACAGAAACTATGACATTTTGATTTTAAAGTAGCAAGTTTTTTTAATAAGAATTTTTTGAGTTTCTTTAAATAAAAAATACAACAATACCTATGGATGTTAATTGTAAAATACTTGGTGACATTTATTGTATACTCAAACTACAAAAGCTGTGTTGTTTATTCCCTGCATAATTTTATTTTTTTCTTTAAATAGTTGGCTGCAGCATTATCTTAGGAATTACAATAGTGGTACCAATTTCCATGATTTTAGTTGGTAAATAATTTTTTGATCACTTATTTAATTAAACAATGTTTACATTGTTATAAATGTGAATTTGTATATCTTGCATAAACATATTAAAGACAACTCTCTTTTAAAAGCTTTTTTATTTAAGATCCATTGAACATGTTTTAATTAGGTGTTTTGCTATTGGTATATTTTTTAAATAGTTTTATTTTAATTATGAAACTAATTACTTTGAGTAACTATAGTTCCTCTTGTAATAAAATCGGATAGTTGCGAAATTATTTGTCTTTTAATATTTTTGATAAGTTTAAACATTTTATTACCAATTACTTGAAAAATAATTTATTTTGGTAATACATATATTTTTAATATATACTAATATATGTATTAAAAATATGCATTTTTGGTTTGAAATCAAAATATTTTCAAACTCAATTGCTTTAATATGCTGTTATTTTTTTTAATTCAAAATACTTATTAAATTGCTAACAGTTTTATATTGATAATCAAGTAAATATAGAATGTTTCAGACTTTAAATTGGGTTTGTATAACTGGTTTAGTGTGAGAATGTATTTGTGAAAGATCACCTTTCACCTTAGGAACCATTTTTTTTTGTTACATCATGTACCTTTCTGGGTGTGCATGGGCTTTGTACTTGTTCTCTTTCTAATAGGCAGACTTGGGATTTTTGAAACCAAAATACTTTCTTAATAATAAATAAATAAAGTTTGATTTGTTTCAATTCCGTTTTAGAGTACTTTGAATGACATTTAATTTTAAAATAAGGGAACTTTTCTCATTAAAAATGCTTAAAAGAAATTGGAATATTGCTACCATGTAAAATTTTCAAAACAATAATTTTTTTATATATCCCATATATATAAAAAAAACAATTATATAATTTTAATGTAATTGTAATTCAGGTCATTGTAAATATGTGTCATAAATATATGTGTATATAAATATGTCTAGTTAACAAAAGTACCAAGAACTAAATAAATAAAAAATATGTTTACTTGCATGTGCCAAATTTAATACTTGTCCTGTGTAAAATTTTTAAAGTTTGACCCCAAAATCTGAAGAAATGAGTTTTTAACATATGTGTACTTATACCTTAATTTTTTTTTTTAATTTTTAGGGACAAAATATTTTGGAGAGTGTCCTGTTGAACAATTCATTCCAGTTTATTTAATTGTTGGTGGTACATTTGGGGTGGTTAAAAACTTACTAAGTTTTTTCTCTCGATGTAAATCAAATGAAAATGACCAAGAACGTTTGATTCACCGTTCTAGAGATAGTATATTGAATTGCTTCCTCATAGCTTGGTTTATAACAGGTTAGTACTTTATATAACTTAATATATTTTTGTATTGATTCAAGGTGGCAACATAACCTGGAAATCAGGGAATTATCATGGAATTTTTTAGATCTGGAAATGTCAGGGAAATTTTCAAATGTGGATAATTAAAACTGCAAATATCGTCTATTATAACCCTTTATTCATGGTAGTTTAGTTGTCAATATTTCCATTTAGTTGTAAAAGAGAATTTATATAAAAACAGAATAGTTATGCATATTTTCAGTTTTATTTTTGTAAAAATGTGAACCACTGTTGAAGGGAGAAGCAAAAGCAAAGTGTGTTGGAGGTGTTGTATCCATAAATTATTATTTTAACTGACAATAAGAATTGCGTAAGATTTTTCATTTATAAGGCAAAGTATTTATTGTATTGTAGCGTGGGCACTTTATTTCTATACAAAGCATGTATTGCAACATTTCTTAACGTAATTGTAAAATCAAGGAAATTTTTGTGACACCATCATGGAAATCAGGAAAATATCAGGGAGCTTTTTTTCCAGAATTTTGTTGCCACCCTGTGATTTGTTTAAGTATTTGTTTATATAAAAGTCTTTTCTGTTTTTTTTAACTTTTGCTCATTATATAGTATTAGTTTGCTTTCTTCACTTAAGAGAAACAAAGAATAAGGTAGTCAATTTTTTTTTGAATAAGTACCTAGCAGCCATTGAAAATTTATGCAAAACAGGTTAAAACCTATCTCTTAATTTTAATACCAAACATTAAATTCTTTCCTGGATTTTAACAAGGTATTTGTCAAAAAGAAACAAAGTTTCCTATATCATTCATAAAATAGGTTCAAATTTAAACATATTTGGTGAAATATTTTTCTGAATGTCATTTGGCCATTGTGATGGGAACAATTCAATGACATGGAGAATAATAATAAAAAAAAAATTGCTGTGAAAATGAAACATCTGTCCATTTCCTAATTATTTTTTCAGGAATGACAACTTTGTTGATAACTTCCATGTAATTAGAAACCTGTTGATTTTAATTCCTGTTTTTGAAATTCTAAATAGTGAAATTTTTGTTAGCATAAAGCATCAAACTATTTTAAAAATTTAAAGAGACAATAAATAGGATACCAATTCCTATTGCATGAAAGCTTTATCTTAAATTATTCGCTGAAAATCATGCAAATAGAGAAAATTTTAAGGAAAAAAATTAGATTTCACCAAATCTCTTAATTTTAACTACTGGGGATCATGGACGATATGTCTTGGCTTCTCTGGGACAATTGTGCAAATGCACCTAATTTGTAAATTTTAAAAATATTTAAGTTATTTAATTATTAAAACATGTACTAAATATAGTTTAAATTCTTATGCAGTTTTAAAAAACTTTGCAATTTTTAAAATTGCTCGATTGTTGGTGTATTAAACTTCTCTTTTGTGAATAATTACATGTATTTTTACCCCATTACTAAAACAAGTTTGGTTGCCTTTCATTAATACTTGAAAATGGAATTGCATTTCATCAATAATTTATTTTCAGGATGTATTTGGACGTACAGAGTGTACGAACCTGAATATGAAGATGAAAAAAGTCCTTTCTATTGTAACAAAACTCTTTATTTGTTTGCATTTTGGCTTGTGACAACAACATTCATATTAATCGGGCTTATGAGTATATTCATTATGTGTTTTGTGGTATCATCTGTAGTAACAACCATCGAATGAGTTTTAAAGGTACACAATTTTATTTGTGTAAGAACTGTCACAGTCTCACAAATTTGCTAACATACATATTTTAAGAAATGAGAGCAAACACATTTGTTTGGCTTTTGCATGGATGCAAAATGCATTTTTATTCTTATTGGCACACTTTTTTAAATCAATGTTTCCAAAACGCTAAAAAGGAGCTATCTTTTAATCAATTTCCTGTATTTAAAGCTATGTGTATGGATTTGCAGTGTTGCTGTACACAGTTTTTCATGGTGTAATTATTGAAATTGTGCTATTTATATAATCATTGCTCAAATCACTTTAACCACAATTTACATGGGAAATGTTTTTCCAAAAAATGCTAATTTAGTGAATCTCGTAAGAAGTTTATAAAATATTCTATAGTTAGTGTAATATTTATGCTTTTCGTTAGAATATGTGCACCGTTTTGATCAAAAAAGTTATTAAAAATTTATATTTTGTTTGTATCTTTGCTCTTACAATTGTATTGTATGTTTGATATTTTTAGGTTTCTAGTCTTTCTGCTGATTGATCAGTTTAGATGCTTTTGTTGTAGTCATGTGTTTATTTTTGTAGTATTGTAAAATGTGCATTTAAATGTTTTGCCATCATTCAATATTGTGGAAATTATTAAAAGTCAAAATTACATTTGAATTTAAATAACAGAGTGGCCACATTACCCGAAAATCAGAGACATTTTCAGAATCACAAAAAAATCGGAGAATTTTTCAAATTTTGATCATTGAAACTGCAATTATTGTCTATCATACCCTCTATTCTGGGTAGTTTAGTTGTCAATATTTCCTTTTAGTTCTGAAAACATGTTTAATTACTATTATGTCTGTCTCATTTATAATTTTGTGTTGGAACCATAATTTGTTTAATGATTTTAAGTATAGCTTATATTTTTACATTTATAATATAATTTATTGTATTATTGTACCGTGTATACTTTGTTTCTATACAAAGCATGTATTGCAACATTTCTTAATAATTAAAAAAATGTAAAACTTTCCTAACAATTGCTTAATGTAATTGAAAAATCAGGGACATTTTTTTAACTCTATCAGGGAAATATCATTGTACTTTTTTTCCCCAGATTTTGTTGCCACCCTAAATAATAATAAAATGAATGTTTAACAGAAGATACTCATTAAAATGATATAGAAATTTACACAGGGCTTTTATGTATTCATTGTTTATATGAAATATGTTAACATAGCTTTTACATATAAAGGTTCCTTATTTGTGAAATTTAGAGGCTTGTTTCAGGTAGTGTGGAAATCACACCTTCTTATAATATAGTCTTTATTTTAACTCAAATTTAGTCATTAAATGTATAAAAGAAACTGCCATTCTTATTTAAAAAATAAATATTGATTTTAAATTGTGTAAACCGGAACTAATAACAGGGTTGTCTCTCACATGAAAAAACTTAAATTGTCATGAAAATCGAAAATAAACTAAAAGGTCAGGAAATTAGATTTTTTGAAATATCTGAAAGACCCATGGAATTTCTTCCGAAATTTTAGTTAAATTTTTTTTGTCAAATTACTAAATTTTTAATACGATTTTCTTTTCATCATGAAATTATAAATTTGTGAAATGCCAATTTTTTAATTTTCTGTACTACTTTACTATTTTTTTTATGAGCTTTCCCATTATTGCGTGAAAAAGTAATTTTTTTTGCATGTAATATTCAATCAGGAATTTTTAAAAAATCTTTTGGAAATGTCAGGAAATTTTGATCTTAGTATTTAGTGGCAACCTTGTAACAAATTATTTGTCATCTGTTCAAATTTTCCTTCCCAGTGATTAAGGAACTTGTTGAGCTTGTTCATATTATGTTAGCTTATAGCTTACTTATATATAATTGTTATTCATTTTATAGTTTATATTTCAAGTTATTTTTAAACTCTTAATTGTTTAATTTTAATTAGGAAATATTTCTGTCTTTAGTTGAGCTTTGATTGTGTGTTTTCACTATGTTATATTTTTTGTTTTGTGTTGACTACATTAGGTTTTTCAACTAAAGTGTCTTCTAATTATGGATAAGAGTTTATTTATGATGGGTATCAATATTTCTTATCATTGAAGTTAATATATTTTTTCTGTGATATTATCCTTGCATATTTGTTCTGCAAAGGAACCCAGCTTCAATTCACCATGGTTTGTGTACAATACTCTCTTCTACTTTGATTATACAAATGTTGAAAAGATTTGAAAATGTATAATGTAATTTGTAATATTACCTTTTTTATTAGTTACAGCTTGTTATTAATTTCTGTAAATATATAGCACAGCCTCTCGCATCATCTACTGTTTTTAAAATTTTCCTGTAATAACACTTTGAGCATGAGACTAAGCTTTTATTGTAGCTTAGAAAAACATGTACAGCTTTTTATTAATTTATATGAATATTTATCAAGAACATTGTACAATATTTTCTTACATTGAAATTTATTAGCCCGTACACTTTGTATACGCCTTGAATTTTGTAAGCAACTCGCCATCTCTTCACTTGTATAATAAATGAAGGGTCCAGGGCATGTAGCCACTTTACAGCACAAAATTGGATTTTGAGAAAAACGACTTTGAATGCATGGAGTAAAGTAGTTTCCCCCCGCATACCGACACTTTATTGCTTTTTACTGTTTTAAAATGGTTCTACAGGGTGGTAACATAACCTGGAAATCAGAGAATTGTCATGGAAATTTTTTATTCTGGAAATATCAGGGAAAAGTTAGGGAAATTTTCAAAATCTCACAAAAAAAAATTAGGGAATTTTTCAAATTTGGATCATTAAAACTGCAATTATCTTCTGTTATGCCCTCTATTCTGGGTAATTTAATTGTCAGTATTTCCTTTTAGTTCTGAATAAGATTTTTTTTAAAAAGCATGGTTATGCGCATCTTTGTATTTTCAGTTTTATTTTTGTAAAAACGTGAACCTCTGCTGGAGGGAGAAGCAAAAGCAAAGTGCGTTGGACCTTGGATTCTAAGCAACATGTGACGAGCAAATGAATATTAGATTTATTGACTATTTAAATTGTTATTTTAACTGCCAATAAGTATTGTTTATAATTTTTCATTTATAATGTAATATATTTATAGTATTATTGTAGCGTGGATACTTTGTTTCTACACAAAGCATGTACTGCAACATTTCTTAATGTAATTGTAAAATCAGGGACATTTTTGTGACACATCATGGAAGTCAGGGAAATATCAGAGAACTTTTTTCCAGAATGTTGTTGCCACCCTGTTCTACCTCATTAATGAATACACAGGTGATGTATTCCTTGAAGGTTACAAGATTGTCGAGTTATCTCAATTTCGAAAAAAGTGCTGTAAAGTGCTTTTACCCCTGGACCCTTCAAATGTTTTAATAATTTGAAAGTCTACTATCTAGATGATAATTGTTGCCATCTTATATATATTATTTTCTTTAATTGTCCCATCACAGCTGTTGTATAGAGTGCTTTTGAATTTAACTTTCACGATAGAAGTGTCTTGTTAGTAAAATCGTTTAGATTCGCATTGGAAGTTTCAGCTATGAGGCTCTCAATGCCCATGCATGTGACTTTTCTGTAAGTTAGTGAAGATCTGCAAATTTAATTATATTGAATAGCTGATTTCAGCTGAGTAATGTGCATATCAGTTACCATGAATTTGAATGTCAGCTATTTTTTTTATCTGTCATATGTCAGTAATGCTTATCGATTATGTCAGCAATGCTTAACAATTAGTTAAACTTTCAATTAGGTTTCTACATTGTCACATAAAAATATGCTTTTATACCTGTAGTTCTGAACCATTTATAATAATAATAAGATAGTGTCTGTGGCACACAAAAAACTTATCTTCCACTGCTCGTATATGTCTGAAAATTGATATATAGATACTATACAACCTCTAATTGTGCAGCTGAGGCTTGAAATTTTAAAATTTTGTTTAGTTTTTAAGTTTAAAACGGTTTTAAAAGCTGCAATTAAAAAAAAAATATTATCTACATTGTTGTAAAATGATGTTGTTACAATTACTTAACATCTTGACAACAATTAAATACTTTAAAATAAATTAATGTATAAATTGATTATTTTAAACAATTGAAAGTTAGCAATCAAAAATTGGTTTTTGCGAAATAACTCTTTCTGACAATTATGCTTCAACGGAAAAGCTAACATTCGGAGACATCTGAACAATTTCGTTTATTTCGATTTATTTCACCTTTATAAAAAATAAAAGAGAATGAATAAATAGGGGAGAAAGAACAAATGAAGTAAAAAAATTGTAACACACGCAAAAACCACATGGATAATAGTTAGTTAAAAATAATTATGATTTATTAAAAAATAGTTGTGCATTTTGAAACAATGTTCATTTGCAAGTGAAAAGGAAACAATCTTAGTAATTCAACAATTTTACGTTTTATGTAGTTATTTTTTCATATCAGAAACCATTTAATTAAAAAGTTTTGAAATATTATATGGAACAATTAATGCATATTAAGCCGTAAAGAAAAAATGTTATGCAATTAGGATTAATAAATATTTTTGGAAATTTTTTTACTTACGTTTAACTTATATCACTTAATTTGTAATACATTAAAATGACAATTCAATATGTCTATATTAAGGAAAATAATCATAATCATGAATTGGCAAAATTATTTATAGCCTCTCCGTTTGTGATATAAAATTAATAATTCTTAATTAAATTATGTTACAATCAAATCCTTTTTATTTTGATATATTTATCCAGTGAAATATGTTTTAGACGTTTTCTTGGATACTTGATACTTCCATGGATATTTTTAGCTGCTCATGAAACAAAGTGTGTTCCTTGTTCACATTCAAGATCAATATTTTATTTTTAATAATTTTTTTTTTAATTTGTTGAGCTTTCAAAACACTCAACTCAATTTTATTTAAAATTTTGATTTTTGTTATTTATTTCTTGAGTACAGTGCATTTTATCAATATTTTTGATACCTAAAATATGGCTTTTAAAGCATTATTTGTATTTTGCTTATATTTTACGAATTTTTTCTTTCGTTTGATGTTTTAGCCTTTACTAATTTTAAATGACTTGTATTATTTTTTATACATTTCTGTGATGTTCAAGAAGAATTTGTAATTCTCCCCCTCCATCCAACTGGTATTTAGTTTTGACTGTATATGAAATTGGGCTTGTGCACAACTGTATTAAATAACTGAAATCGAAATATTTGTATGCCGATTTTTAGTTTTTCTTTGTTTGACTAGTAAAATTATTAATCTTAATCATGGAAGTTCGATAATTAATTAATTTAAAAACAAATAGGTACCTTATATACTTGCGCAAAGGCCAATCCGCGTATAAGCCAACCCCCTAATTTTAGGAGGATTTTTTGTCCAAAATTTGAAAACTACCGTATATGCCAAGTTGTATTTTCGTACATAAAAAATCACGTATAAAATTGGTAAATCATCGAAAAAAGAGTAAAATTTTAATTATTAAAATAAATATTTATACTGAAAAACCAATAATTAAGGAAAGTGGCTTGAGAAATGGCTTTCTTTGAAGTTCATGACAATTCGTGCTTAAAAGTATATACCACTTGCGGTGTTCTTGTGTCTTTGAAACCTCCATCAAATTTCTTAAATTAAATCTCCCTTATTATCATAATAAAATATTTTAAACCACATACTTAAATATCAAAATGTGTAATTTCTAATTCCTATCATCCTTTTGTAAAGATTTAAAAACTTAGAAAACATTTCTCTTCTGTTAACATTGACTACTGTTGCTATTAAATATCAATGAATTTTTTTTTATCTATATCGGAAGGAAATACAAGTGTATTATGAATAAATGTATACCTATTAAAATATTTAGTTTTTAATTACGAAATAAATGACTCAAAGGTAGAACTTGAATTAGCGGATTAGCAACGACCCAATTTTACCGCTTTAAAGTCAATTTCATCCACAATTCTAATAAGACAATTATTAATATCTTTACATAATATTATCAAAGGAATAAAATATGTATTGGGGAAATAAATTTTGTTTAATTATTACAATCGAGTAAAAAAGACTTTAAAGTGGTGTCATTCGCTACACACAATGTCAACTTCTTAAGTTTTCCATCCAAAATTCTATTACAGTAACGTATACTATCTTCATTGATTCTACAAATAAAATATTTATCAAAATATATTCGAGTATATACGGTAGTTATTATTCCTAGGAATAAGAATTTAAACAAAGATTAAATACTTTAAAATATAACTCTGAAAATGTTTCTTAGAAAATAATTTGTGTGCATACTTTTTCTTGTTATCGAATTATATTTATTATTTAACGATTTTAACAAAGGATACAATGGGATTCTTTGTAGCTTAAGCAATTTGAGGTATTTATGTATGTTTTATTGGTGATCTAATAGGAATTTAAAAAATACATATGAAAATTTTCTTAATGTTCTTGCACCCTTTAGATTTAAAAATTTAAAATATATATACACTTTTTGCTTATTTAGAAATTTGCTGTTATATAATTGCATTTAATATTTGTTGATTTTAGTTGTTTGCTTTATTCTCAACTATCTTTTATTTGGTTTTAAAGTTTCCTGAATTATATGTATCTTACATTCTAATTAAAATATTTTTAACTTTGTTAAATATTTTATTGTAAGATATAAAATGTTTAATTTATATATATATATATATATATATATATATATATATATATATATATATATATATATATATATATATATATATATATATATATATATATATATATATATATATATATATATATATATATATATATAAATGGACAATTATTAACCTATATAACTAATCTACTTAATCTATAACTTAATGTGTTTAACATTTTAATGCCATTTAAAAATGTGCTTATTATAGCATCTATTAATAAGCAGCTTATTTTCCATATTTTTTTTAATTACTCAAACACTTTAAAAATTGATGACAATGTCATTTGAAATCCTTATCTATAGATTCATTTTTTACAACCCAGCTGAATTTATTCTAGTCCTATGCGTCTAAATATATTTCTACACAGTGTTTTCTAAGAGAACAATACATTAAAAAAAAATTATTTGTCAAATGATTTTAAAAATGTATTTTAAGTTTGTAACTTTACTTAAGCTATCATGTTTATTTCTCTCCTCTTATAAATATCAATACAACTGTAGTCCCAGTGTTATAATTTTGATTATTTTTAAAAATGCATTTTCAAAACACTTATATTTGAGCACAAATATTTTGAAGTGTTAGATAAAAAAAAATCCGTAATGTCCTAGTATTGAATTATATTTTATACTAAAAACGTTACTCTGAATTTAATGAATATATTGAATTAAAATCTATATAAATGAAATAAAACAAAATAATTACTACATAAACAAAAATTATCACAATGCTTATAAAAATATATTATTATATAATTGAAGGTGTAAGTGGATAAAAGAAGCATGAAAATTAGAAAAAAAATATGTATTGTCATTTATTGGCCTATTTTTTGACACTGACTGCAGCACGGTAGAAGCCTTATAACAGATATACTAGTGCCATAAAGGAGGTCAGGTCAGTGACCACAACTAAATGGAATTTTAAGGTAAAATATATCAAGGCTTTTTGTTGTATACCTCCTTCATCCACTTATCTATTCATTTTGTTATCCTTCATCCACTTATCCATTCATTTTGTTAGATACCTCCTTTATCCACCATTCATGTAAGTTCAATTTCATATGCAATAATCCACATCATATTTGCTTATACACTGCTGAGATTGTAATTGTATTTCTTGCAATCGAAATTAATTGTAGAAAGGCTTCAATTGTCAGCTATTTTTCTTATTTGTTCATTGTATTCTAATGATTTAAATTAATGTATCAGGACAATGTTGCCCGATCATATGGCATGGTATTTAATTGGAGTAAATTTTATGTTGTAGGGTATTTTATAATTGTAAACATTGTATTGTAGAGTTTTCCCTCCGATTTCAAATTATTGCGCAAGCTTATCTTTGTTATCAAATTTTCTTCTATACCTACCTTTCCAATTATACACAACCTTGTTGTTTTATGAAATCTATACTTGCTTTGCTATGATTCTTTATAACTCTTTGTAAATCTATATGTATATATGTCTTCATATTGCTAATATATGCTGAAATAAAGTGTGAATATATTTTGAAACTTTTAGTTTAATGTTCAGTACCAAATATTAATTAAGATGTGTTTGCATACATAGGTTAGATAGGTTTCTAAACTAATATTTTTAGTTTTGTAACGTTTTTTAAATAATACAGCAATAGGGAAACTGAAATCATAGTTATAACATTTAAATTTCTTCAGAACTTTTCTGTTGATAGCTCTAAGATATATTATCTAAGCCTTCCAATTTTGTTAAAAACTTATTTTAAAATTTTATGTTAATCAGTATGTTTATTTTTAATTTATTTTGCAAACAATAAGCTTATCTGAATTTCAAGTAAAATTCTTTATATTCGAAATGCATGAGCATTCACATGATGATCAGTGATTTTAACAAGGGATTCCATATTGGTTTGTAGCTATAAATATATATTTCAAATGCAAATCAATGATTATATCTATTCAAATTAACAAGCAAGTGTGTAAATTATGAAATATGTAGTATAAATTATGAATGTGTGAATTAATGTGTGTATTAAAAGATGGATGCAACGTTAATCAAAAATAAAACTCGACTTTTTCATAATTAAAATATTAAAAATAGAATAGTGAACATCATTAGGTAAAAATAATTCAGAGTAAAACAGCTGCGTCCGCTAAAAAATATATAAAATTGGAATATTATACGAACAATAAGATATCCAAGACAGGAAAAAGTATGGTAATACCAAAAATTTTATGTAAACTATCTTAATCTTGATCGTAATATAAGTTGTGATGAGTATAGTATGGTTTTCATTAATTGGCCCTGGTAAAGTTCCTCTAAACTGGCTTCAGCGAATCAACAACTGAGTTTAGACGAGTTGACCAATTTCTTATCTAAACGTTAGTCAGAGCCAGACTAACATATTGGGTTGCTTATTTGATCTCGAACTATTATCAAGATACACGACAATTTGTCTTTAAAAGGTAAGATGCACTGCTGTGGGAAACTGAAACTGGGGGAGGCCCGTCGAACCGGGTGGGTTTGGAGGGAGCACGACCCCCCCCCCTCCCATCCCCCAATAATCTGGTAACACTGGAAGTTGGGAATTTCAACTTCTAAAAATCGCCTAGTTGGGAAAATTTATAATAAAAATTAATATTATTAGCAAATGAAAGCTAGGGAAGATTAGAAATTGCCCAACTTGTAAGATTACATTTAAATTAGACATCAGAATAGACACTGCATTGGAATGGCTGCAACAAATTAATGCTTGTGAGAGAACTGTTTAATACTACCTAATATATATAAAAAAGTTGAAAAATGTCGATAAGTTGGAACTGGGAATTTTCAGCCCTGTTGAGTTGTGAATTTCGGATCGCTTAGTTGTGAATTTCGAATCGTTCAGTTGGGTAATTTCTTGTTTCAACCCCCCCCCCCCACATTTTTTTTTACGTGTCAAAGTATAGCATACATTTTTAATAGCAGCTTCCCAACTATCCTCTTTCATAACGCAAGCACAGAGTTTGAGGAAGTGAAAAAAAATAGTTAAGACATCCGCCGCAAAAAATATACAATTTTTAATGTTCGGTAAATCAAAATTATATTATTGAAAGGTTCATCCACTTTCCCATCTCCTTTTTCTGTAGATGCTTTTCGAATGAGATAATTTTATGCAGGAAAGTTTTTTTTTTCGTAGAATTCTGACAGGCTAAAAGGAAATTCGCCTTTACTCTCAGCAGTTCTTTTATAACTGGGTGCCCAAGGCATATGGAAAAGAGGTCGCACCAAGTGTGTAGTAAACAATAGAGTTTCTTTCACGGCGGAATGACGTCAACTTTTTCAAATTTGTCAGATTTCCCTATGTACACACCAAATTTCTCTCTCCTTGCATTCACTCGAATACATCCGGTTTGGTTAATTAACGTCGTACTAGAGCTGCACAGTGGGCTATTGGCGACGGTTCGGGGTCAATCTCGAAGGAAAAACCCGGGAACACATACACATTCACGCACACATTCATACATGCACCTCGTTATTTTAGAACCATGGTCAGATGACGAGGAAACACCTGAACTGGCACCCAACGCCTTCAATAGACGTCGGGACTTTGGACCCCGATCAGATTTATCGTGCACCAGTCCCGTATACACGCCGATAATTTTTGTGGATGTTCTGGACGACATTCCTAGTTTTTTGTAGCGAAACTGGAAACCCTCCGATCACAAGATCACTACATTTTTACTTTTCTTAGTCAAGTCCGTCGCACAGGATCGAACTAGGAATTCTCTGATTCCCAGCTAACGTCTTTATCCACTGGGCCACGAAGGCCCCCGAATAAATCCGGACATTTTGAACTCCGGCCGCTAACACGATCATTAACTTTAAACCAGGACTGTCCGGACGTGTAGTGAGCTTAGCTATTGGTGCAATTTTGAATCAAATATTGAAAACACAACTGTAATTTAAAAATATTTCACGCAGGCTAAAAATAAATTCACGTGTTTTTAATATAACGCACGTATTATAAATGTGTTTTTCTTCCGTAGCTAGAGTCGGTCTGTTTGAACCTAGAAAAAGAAATAAAGAAAAAAGAAATCTTGACCTTCAGTTTCCTCCCTCCCCATCACTTTTTTGATTTCGCTACACCAAGGACCTTGGTAGCTGGATTTTAATTTTAGAAATCGCTTATTTCTATGTGTAGCCACTCTTTAAAAACACTCTTTATCTTCAACACCTTTAAATAGCCTCTCTAATCGCTTGAATATTGCTAAATTGCCAATGATCGCTCTTGTGGTCTGCTTGCGCTTTTTAACATTTTTACAGTTTAGCTGGGTTTACCTAATTTAAGTTATACGGTATTAGGTTTGCATTGTCTCAAATTGTTACTCATTTTTTCCCTGCATGCTTATTACTAAACTATTATTAAATCTACATTTTTCAATTTTAAGAAGAAAATCCTAGGATTTTTCTGAAATATCTTAATTTAACATTTTATAAATAATTTAATACGTCCTACTTTCGTTAAAAGGGAGACCGGGAGGCTTTATTGAAGCACATGTTAAAATGGCATTTTTTACGTACCTTTTTCTCAGAAATTACTTGAACTGTTCTAAATTTTTGTATGGTTAATATTCAAACCTTCTTACGTGCTTTGACATATGATTTTGTAAAAATTGTTTCTTATATTTTTATATGCGATTTTTTAAAAAAATATCCAACATTTTTGTGTTTAATATTTTTTTAAAAATAAAATATCTTTAATCCGATATGTCTGTTTTTGTAACAGTAAATAGTTAATATGCATAAAAAAAATTTAGAAGCAAAATATTCAGTAGATAATAAGAAATACGTACATTAGTATGAAAATTTTAATTTCTTGTCTGCTTTTTGCCACCTTTGATGTTTTGGAGGTCTAGCGATTCTGTCTTAAGCTTGTTTCCTCGCATATTAAATAAATGTGTTAAATTGATGAATGCATGGCTTAAGTGTTTCTAGTTTAATTAAGTTAAATGTTTTCAGTATTTTATGCTGTCGACTCAACAGGAAAAGATACGTTCCGTGTAAAATTAATATTAAAGTCACAACGCAATGCTCATACTTTTGCCTTAATATTAATCTTAGAAATTAAATGGTAAGCTTTAATGCTATTCCAACTTCATTTTTAGCCTCCCGGCTCCCTTTAATAGTCAGTTAGCAATTTAAATATAAAATGTAGTCAAACCTGGTTAACACGAAATTGACACGGTCGGCGCAATTTCGTGTTAACCAAGTAAAAAGTCGTGTTAAAAGTAGGGATACCGATTTACTTAATAACCATTTTTTTTATTTAACCAATAAATTATTAAGTTATTGAAGAAATTATATAATAATTTAAATTATAAGCAAGTTGTATGAAGTTCTATAAACACAAATTGAAGTAGTAAACATTAAAACTATAATAGCAACAGTTTTTTTAATGGAATAGAAGGACGATATAAATTATTTTCTATCCCAATCCATTCTATTTTAGGAATATTTTGTAAAAACTTGAGGTTAAATGTTAAAGATAAAATAAATAAATAAGATAGGATTTTAACATTTAGTTTTCGTGATGAGGGCTATTTAATTTTTTTTTATATTGATGACTAAAATGTAATGTTGCTTGCATCGCTATTTGAATTTTTGTAGATGTGTACCGACTGATCGTGCGCTTTTTTTTAACTGTGTTACCTGTGAAAATCTCTTTTCCCGTTAATTGTATGCAAAAGACCGATCTCTGTTAACAACAATGAGATAAAGTAAAACAAAAGCCCAAACTTCAACGAAGTTTCTTATCTTTGTCGCAATTTCTCTAAATGGAAATTTCCACAGGTCACAGTACCTGTGAAGAACACAATGTTCACTTCAAAGATGCAACGACTTTTCACGATCAAAATCTGTAAATATAACTTTTGGGAGGCGTAGAGGACTTTTCCCAGACGCGTTGCGTAATCTTCTCAGAAAAACAATTGCGCATTAGCAGTTTTTGCGCCGTTATACGGTGGGGGATTTTACACGCAGCCTTTCAAAGGGTTGGAGGTGCAAACTTTGTTGCTTAAGAGAATGAAGTTTATTTTCAATAACAAAACGCAATGAACGAACCTTTAATTACAATGTTGTTCTTTTTAAGATATTTATCGCTAAATAATAGTTTATAAATAACTTTTAAAATATCGGAGTTGTTCTTTATTTTCAATTTTGCTGCTGTAGTGGAAATAATACTTTGTCGGACTATTATATGTAACACCAGAAAATAATTATATTTAGCAAACGTATATACTCTTGTAAAATATATTTGGTTAATTTTGGGAAATTGAGACTTTTTATTATAGTTCAAGGTATGTTTTAAAGAAATTGGCTATTTATTTAAATTATACTTAAGTAAATATAATAAAAAGGAAGTTCTTTTATGTAGGATTTATATTTGGTGCATGCTTAAGAAATTGATTTTATGAATTTCCATTGAAATTTACGCATTTGTGTAGGATTTATGTACCTACTATATCTGTTACCTGCTGTTTCACACGCCAGTTGAAAAATTACTTTTTAATTTAATAAATGTAAAAAAAGTCACACAAACTAAACTTTTATTTTTATAATTTCAAGTAAGTTAATTTTGCGGAGCTATTTAGTGAAAAAATATCTTTATTTGCGTTTGTATTGTCAATCAACAACCCCATACTTGAAATGAATAACTACATGTTTTTTTCGTAAAATATCTACTGTATTTTTCTTTCGAACCGCAATAGTTTATCGACTTTAATACCCGAATATCCTTCTTATGCAGACCTGCTCAAATACTTTCAATGCAATATATTTCAAAGTAGGTCTCCTTAATAAATATAATTTATTACTTAAATAAAATCTGCGTTCGAAGTAAATATCATTACCGCGAATTTTATAGCAATGGTTACAGTGCGTATTCAACTTAAACATTAAGCTGACAAAAGCCATGTCATGAGTGTCAAAACCCAATGGTGTAAAAATCCATGAAAAATAATGGGTTTGCAATATGCAATTAGAACTGTTTGCTAAAGCTGAATGAAAACAATCTACATAAAAATATGCGTACTTTTAAAAAATAGTCTAGTCAGCATATGTTAATAATTTTTCTACTTACTCATCTACTCATCTCGACAATTAAAATAACTGTTTCGTTTGTCATTGTCTGCATGAAGAAATTCATCGCTAAGCTCTACTCTTGTGACTGACTCCGATTTCAAACTTTTAAATAAACGTTTAATGTTTAAATATTAGAACAGATTTTTTTTATGTTTGTAATTTTTTCATTTATTTTAATAGTTATTGGTTCGAAATATTTTCGGTTAATATTTCAAGTGATTTCTATTGTCATTTGAATGAATTCTGCACATAAAGAAAACACTGACAAAAAAAAATGGTTTTAATTTTAAAATATCACAACTTTTTTAAATTAATTTTTTAACATGCGGTTCAGTTTCATTTTTAAATCTTTTCAAACTGCGCAATCTAATTTCTGTGACAACAACTTCGCTGGAATACAATTTTATAAATTTCGAACGGAATATAATACAGATTTGAAAGTGGTCAAGTTAAAATAGTAATTTTTCAAAAAAAAGTATACTGTGAATTTTGAATTTCTACGATTTTTAGTTACTTATTATTATATTCTTTTAGCAAATAAAAAAGTGCTAAGTTATTTTTACCTTTAACCAGGAATTTTTTTAAAAATTATATTCCAGAACTGCAAATTAAATAATTTTTAAGTGTAGAAATAAAATTTAGATACACTGTTTTTTTTAATAAATTTCCAATACTGTGTTACAGAATTTTAACATTTTAAATTAATCTCAAGGTGCAATGGCATTCTGGAATCTATGAAAATGGTATACAATATTGATAATGGTAATAAAATATTGCAGTCTTCTTTGTATTACTCTCAAATGCCTCTAAGCAAAATAAAAATGTAAGAAAAATGAAAACAGCTTATTTCCAAAAAAATAAAATAATGCCATTGTAATTATCACGAATTAAACGTTTTTTTTTTTTTGAAGAACATAAAAGCATTGGGGCGAATTTGAATTGTACAAATCTGCTAAGTAAATATAATTTTTCTCCATCGTAAAAAGGTTGTAGTATACCCTTTTTAATATTATTTGGAGTATCATCCTTCCAAATAATTTTTTGAGCAAGTTGACCGTGTTTTTGTTTGTTTGTTTGTGTTTGGTATGTGATGCGGGCCTCCAGGCTGCAGCCTATGCCTAAATCCGGCCCTGAGGTCTAAATGACTATTCTTTCGTGTTTTTTTAAGCAAAATTATAATACTTGAAACTTAAGGGGGCAAGCACAAAAACGCACCATTATTTCAAATCGAGAACACACATTTAAAAGTGTGTAAAAACATTATTGCTTTTACAGATGTTCGAACAAAGAACACCTTTCGGTTGACACTCGTCCAGAGAGGAGGGCACTTAAGACTACATCAATCAGAAGTGGCAGTTTGCAGAAAACTCAAGATCGTCAACTCGAACTTAAGGGGACTGACCTCTAATTCGGAGTCGTCGCCGCTTCCCCATGCTCGATTCACCCGAAAAATCGAAGTGCCACTCTCTGCCAACCCCCCCTTTTCTTGCTTTTCCGCGCTCTCTTGCGTCACACTGAGGTCCCGCCAAAAAACCAAAACAATAAGCAAAAAAGTTTTTATCCCTTTACGTCACGTGCGTTGCAAGAAGTCAGCTGAAGAACCCCACACAAAAAAAATCACGTGCCAGTGTTTACAGCCAAGTATTCGGATGATCTTCGTAGAGAACCACAAGCCTTCCTTCCACTGCGTAATTTTCAGATTCGACAAAGATTCGGGATCGAAAACACACAACAACCTCCCCATCTGGAGACTGTGTACTGGTATAAATATCGGAAGTTCGCGTTGCTTTTGTTCATAAACATCAGACTATTGTTCGCGATTGAAGTTGACAGACATTTGTTCTCTGGAAGAAGAGTTGAACTGCGTATTTCCTGGCTCCACTTGTTGCAAATAAGAGGTAATTTTGATAAAAAATATCTTTCTATATTCGGGGACAACCTAAGTTGAACCTGCAGCGGAAGCTATGATATGTATACATATTCAATTGATTTAGGCTCAACTTAGGTTGTCCCCAAGATAGTAAGATTAGTAAAATGTGTTTTAATAAATACATTAATATATTTGCTGCTCATGCTAGTAAAATAGTTTGGAAAATGCTCTTTTATCAAACGTCTATTCTTTGAATTGATTCAACTCTATTTAGAAGAAATAATAATTGAAAATGTTTCTAAAGCATTATTAACATTGCAATGATATATGATATTTAATATGCAAATTTTACTTTTTTTCACTTTTCACCTTGTCTTTACAATCTTCAGTCAACACTCTAAATTGCTTTTGTCTCCAAATTGCTTTGAATATTTACATACATAATATTTAAAAATAACTACATATCGAATAATTATTTTCCAACATAAATTTATGAATAAAAATATAAGAGTAGACGCGTGAAACATTTCCAACAGCATTTGCTTAAGCCAGTCTCATTTGAAGATGGTCACAAAAATTACCCTTTGTTACAATTGTTCCGGCGAAACATTTTGCTAACAAATATTTAATTTTCAACGGTTTATTTTGAATACCTTTTACTAGAATAAGATTATTATTATCACAGCAGCAATGAAATACATTGTTAAGAAAAGTATATATAAAGGCATATATACATATGCATGTTAATAATATTCAATACTATGCAATATATTTTATTGATATTTGGTTTTCTGTACTTTAATTAAGAAATACGGTCTATTGTGTACAATGGAAGTTTGCATAATTTGCATAAAGTCCCTTTCGCACTTAGCATCAAAATATTTTCATCTAGAAACCATAATATATAACTTCTAAATTTCGATATTTAAACATGCAACTTAAACATTTATCTTATTCGAAAGTTAAAAAAATAAATTAACGAATAACAAAAGATTTACAGCTGAAAGATGTCATTGTTTGCAGCGTAGACTTTGGTAGAAAGCTTGGCACCTAAAGAGTTTGGCTGGATAACAAATTGTGAAACAGAAGATCTTACGAAAGGTACGGGGAAACAGTTGGCATAGTTTTCCTATATTTATTTGTATTATGAAGTAAAATATTAAGAAAACTATTTCCAAATACGTTTATAATTTTTAAGAAATAAATACATCCAAGTGCACGATACAATATTTATTGTTTGTATATATTTATTTAACCCAACTATTATTAAATATTGTTTGATAATATGAATGAAACAGTTAAATAACTGATCAAGGATATTTTTTTAGCAAAAGTATTTATTTAAACATAATTAATTATTTTTATTGGTCCATAATAAAAGAAAATTATTTTAAAAGTATGTATATGTAAAAAAAAATGTATAAATGAGACTGGTTATGAATTGGGAAGTTTTGCTTCCTAGTTGTCTGTTGTTATAATCAAATGTATGTTTTGTTAGAAATATTTCAAATTTCTTTTTCTAACGGTGATTTAAAATCTTCAAATTATCGAATTTTTAAAAATATATATTATTTGTTATTTATTATTACTCTTTCTTTTAAGTTAAGAAACGCATTAATATTACCTGCTGCCTATAAAAGTTATTTTATATCATCATATGAGAAACTACATAAAAAAATTAGACTTTCGAAATTTATTTTTATTTTCTGTCAATTAATTGAACAAAAAAATAATTTTAAATGAATTCGAAATACATTTTTTATAAAGCTGCTTTTCTATTGTATTTAACAAAATACAACAAAGCATATGCAAATAGGTATATACATGTATATTGATATTTGTCAATATTCAAGTATACTTATAAAATTAATATAAATAAATATAAAAATAAAATTTCTTGAATATTTTCAATTACAGGGATAAATATATAAAAGTTTTTTAACTGACTTGTTTATATGAGATACCACCACCACCAAAATACCCGAAAAATTAACTTTGAAAGTTTTATAAAATATCTTGAGCAATAGAAATTGTATAAACTTATTAAATAAAATCTTATTATAAGTATGCTTTTTCGCCTTCATAATAATAAATTAATATAACAGATTTTAAGTTTTATTTGTTTTGGGAATAAATTTTAGTTTGATTTTTATCTATTTTTGCATAATTATAATTTTTTTATATAAAAGATTTTACATAAATAATTATAATAACAAATATAAAGTCATTATTATCTACATGAAATATTCATTTTAATGATTATGCATTCTAAAATATTTAAAAATAAAATAAAACACAATAATTTTAATTATTAGTGCTGACATCGTGAAAAGATTAAATTCTCGAAAGCATCCTTCGCTTATTCATTAAAGAATTCAAATAAAAGTATTTTAAACTCATAAATGTCTTATTTAGGAGGATTGTGTGGCTATAGCGAACAAAAAGTAGAATGATTTGTTCAAAAAATTCATTAATATTATTTGCTGGTTTTTATTTACTGTAATGTTAATATATTTTTTTATTGATATCAATTAGATAATTTTGCTGTATCACTGTTTTATGTACCTACTGTATATAAAATTATCCTCAATATTATTGAGGTCTTACAGCTTTTTTTAATTTGTTGGATAGTCAGACGTTTACGGCTTGACAATAAATTTAGAAAAATGCATGAAAAGTCAATATTACAGTAGGATTTACTCTATAATGGGTGTCTTAAAAAGGTAGGAGGTATATAAACAATATAAATTGTAAATATACTCAAAATAATTTAAGACATCATAAAATGTAAGTAAATATTTATATAAGCAAATTTTACAAAAAAATTTTATACTACCCCTTTAACCAAAAAGTTGCAATACGAATAAAATTAAAACTTTAATATGATTGTATTAAAAAAAAATTCTTATATAACTATTTTTAAATTTAATAAAATTATATTGCATTGAAAAACGTTACGAATGCTGTTATGCAAAGTGATTAAATAATCCGTGAAAAATGTGAATGATTAAAACTGATTATATTTAGTTTCTACTTTAAAAATAATCGTAGATTACTGGTTAAACTTAGCAAAGAAATATTTTGAATTTTTTTATTTTTATATAATAAATAGGTAAAATAAACTTAAGTTTGTAATGAAATAAGAACAATTATTTTTTGTACTATACGATTTCAATTATTATTACTTTTCCATTTTAACTTCTGATATAAATTATTTTAATTTTTATGGGATGCGAAACATGTTTTGAGTTGAAAATTTTACAGTTAGAGAGTAACCGATTAATAAGCTAAAGTGTTTTAATTTCATGAAATGTTTTCATAAATATATATTTTTTTCTTTTATAACTGTCTCTTCAATCTACAAGGAAATATAACGAGTCTATAATATAACTCAATATATCTGGCACATTTTTCATATAACGTCTGTAACTGGATACATTTTAAAATGCGTATTAGTTACAGACCAATCACTAATATTTATACTTTATTTTCAATTCTACTTCCGAGTTAGAAAAGAAAATATTTCTTACAAGTGTGTTTATTGCCGTCAGGAAAATATATGGCTAACCAAATGTTGGTAAATACTTTCTTATTTCGACCCCTTCCCATTTATAAATAGACAAAAAAACAAAGTAACCTCGTGGAAGACTTGTGACCAGCAACATCCACCACGCACGCGTAAGCGCGAATCAAGAACAAAAACATTGCACTCCCAAAAAATTGCGCAATTCACGTCTTTTTTCAACGAAAAACATGGACTCCGGCCAGGGATCATCCCAGACTTCAGCAGCCGAGATGAGGAGCTAAAAATATCAAACCCAATTGCAACATCTGATTTTTTTTGGACTGGAAAATTGAGCTATGTCTGTTCTTCCTGGGGTTGTTCTACCTGGGAAAAGGATTGAAGCACACCTGGGGTTAAGGGGAGTCTTATCGCAGAACAATGAACCCAAGAGCATTTCATTGTCTGGGTGAAGTGGAAGAGATGCTGTTTTTGTAGTTTTGTTACAAAGATTGCAAAACCAAAGGGGTTACAGTTTTTCTCAGTGATACATTATCCGATGAGAAGGTCTTTGACTTCCTTAATTTTCGTGGAAGAAAGCTAATATTGAGAATGAGACATTCCTGGAAATGTTCATGGGTGGTTAAGAACTATTATTATTCTCAGGGAAATTGTGAGCTGCAGCAATTGCTATGAGATTATTTAACCGACACTGCATTTTTCGCATGCATTGTCTTGACTTAGTAATCTTTTAAATTTAAATAAATAATTAAATTAAAAATTTAAATTATGGAATGTTATTTTTTAAAAGTGTTTTGGAATTGCACTGTTTTCCTTAATATATCACTGGTAAAAATAGGTACTCAAAAATAAGTAAAATGTACTCATTTTTGAGTACATTCGATGCATCATAACTCCGAATACATAACTTTTGAAAAAGACGTACTCAAAAACGCGTACAATTACTAAAAAGAACAGTTCCTTGCCTACATAGGCTGCCTTCATAAATAACTTTAATTAAATATCAACAACCAACATTACAACCAAGACTTACTGGGAATCGAACCTATATTCTCAGTCAGAGATGTCCAGTGCCTTATTCGTTATACTACCGGGGCGACGTAAAGAAGTTATAAACAGAAGAAATGTTAAAAAGGTGTGCAAAAAGAATGGGAAGTAAGATAATTGAGGTGTAATAACTCAGTTTTCATTTAAGCAATCGACATCAAATAATGAGGAAAACCATTTACCAAACAACTATAGGGTGTCAGGTCGTTTTTAGTGTATCATTTAAATCTAAAGAGCTATGTGATAATTCGTGGAATCTTTATATTTTAATTGTAACTGATCTTGAATAGTTAATGTGCAAAAAAGGGAATACAAATGAACGTTATTTATTATAATAAACGGCAGGTTTGAAAATGAATGTTATACTAGGGCTTCTTAGATTATTTTACTAATTTAGTATGCATTTCTATTGATTTTCAAAATATTTTTCCCTTAAGACTTAATTACATTTATTTATCGATATCTAAGAAATACATTGTATCCGTATATGTTGTATATATTTTAAACTTATCATTGAAGTTGTTTAACAATTTTTTACTTGTGACTATATTGAGGGAAGTTGCTTGTACTTTTTATAGGAATTATATCTAGAATAAGTGTTTATTATTTGCGTTTTACTTATATTTTATAATAAATCTGTAATATATTTTTTGTACCAGCTAAAACGCTTAAACTTTTCCTTTTCTTATTTATTCTCAGTTTAATTAACATTATTACAATCTGCTATAAATTACGTATTATACAGAAATTTGGAAGAAACCTAATTTCTAAAAATTAAACTATGTTTAAATACGTTTTGGGGAAATTATTTTAATCTTAATTATAGAAGAAAACTCAACTTTACTTCGTTTAGATTTCAGAACCTAAAATTTCATGTATTCTTTTGAAAATTGAAAAGGCTAACTTTTCTCTGTACTAATTTAATTTAACTGTTAATTTTCTTTTCTGTTTGTTTTCCAGACAATTACACGTACTCTTTTGTCTAAAGCCCTCTTCTCAAGATGCCTTCCATCGCCTGTCTGCAGACCCTGCAAAGGGAACTGGCAGACAGCATCATCAGATGCGCCCCTCTGGACGACATCCGCATCCTTCTGGCATGCGGGGCCAAAGTCAACGAGCCGGTCACCCAAGGCCTGCGCCCCATCCACTACGCGGCCTTCCAGCAGTACGTCGAAGCCCTCAATCTGCTGCTGGTCAGGGGCTGCGACCCGGATGCCATGGACGAAATAGGATACACGGCAATACATCTCTGCGCCGAGCGGGGGTACATAGACCTCGTCGAACTTCTGCTGGAGCACAAAGCGCGAGTTTCCTTCACCGAACTGGACTTTGTAGAAAAAGCACTGGGAAATCCACCCCGTGCAACCATTGCAGACGAACCCCTGCGTCTGGCCATCAAGAATGGACACTATGAAGTTGCCGAGGTTCTTCTGAAGCATGGAGCCGACCCCAATGCGAGATACTTCCTTGGTTCTGAAATCAATCTGATCAGTCCCCTCAACATCAAATTCTTAGGGCTGTTGCTTAAGCATGGGGCGGATCCGAATTCTAAAGACAGGACTGGACTCACCCCTTTGATGAAGGCCTGCAGGCATCCGCAGGGTTTGGTGTCCGCCCAGATTTTGATCAAGTACGGGGCTGATGTCAATGAGATGACCCCAGATCGTCACGATAACAGGACTGTGCTGCACTATGCTGTCCTCAGCGGGAATATGGATATGGTGCAGCTGTTGCTGAAGCACGGGGCTGCTGTGAAGTTTTCGTCAGAGTACCTGAAGCCTAGTCCTTTGGATTTCGCCATCTTGAGGGGAAATCCCGAAATGGTGAAACTGCTCATCGACTCAGGGGCTGACGTCAATGTTGGATCTCCAATTATCGGATATCCACTTCATATTGCTTTATCGGAGAAACTCGATAATAAGGTTAGTAGAAATTGATCGGAGTAATCGTCATTGATCGGTTTACACTATTCGGGACATTTTCACTTCAAAACATTGTTTTTTTAATTGAAATTAATTAACATTTCCAGTTAAAAGTAAACAAATGTGCATAACAATAATTTTTGAAAATATTTTTTTTATTTAGAATGTCTATGCATTTTGTAAATAATATTCAAAACATTTCCCATGACACTTTCTATTCTTTAATGAAAAATACAGGTATAAAGAATAATACAAAAACTACAATGTATATTACAATAGGTTTGAATAATTTATTTATATTTTTGTTCATTTTTAGCGAATTCAAAAAATATGTATTATATAGAAAATATGAATTTAGGCAATATAGAAAAGTTACTTTAGACTGATTAAAAATCATATTTAAAGATTGAAATGGAGTGATTTTTTTTTACATTGGAATTTTTTGTCACTTTATTAAAATTTAATTGGAATGTAGAGGATTTTATTTGCAGTGCCAATTTTTCTTATGAATATTTTACAAAACATCGCACGGACGTCTTTTAGCAAATAAAATACTTTCAATGTGATTTACTTTTAAAATTTATAAGCAAAACTATAAATTTTACTAGAAATTTGTCTTTAAGTACGTTTTTTTCTTGATATTTAAGTCAATTCAATATTCTAGGTGGATATAATAAAACTGTTATTGGACTGTGGTGCCGATCCGAATGCAGTGTCCGTATGCGATGACGGGCCCCTAATCAAACCACCTATAGGTGAATACTTCAATTCCTGTGATTACCCTACAGTAGATGTTGTGCGACTCCTATTGTGCTATGGCGCCAGAATTGTGATCAAGTCCCAAATCCACCATCCTCTGGGAATTCTCAAATCTGTACACAGATTGCATCCAGAAACCCATCCAGAAGTTCTAGATGTTATCCTAGATGCTGCTGAAGTTTACAGTGCGCCTTCTATAAACAGGTATGCTATAAACACCAAACAACCAGTAACGTTTGTTACCAGAGAAATTCTTTGCTAGATGTTACATTTATTATTTTATTATGGTAACAACTAAAGTTTTTTTTTACTACTAACACTAGCTTACAAAGCGAACCACAGATAATTTAGGGTGTTCCTTTATACTGTTGATCGAGAGATAATAATCAGGGAGAGTAAATTACCCTTGTAGAGCTCAGATGTTAATCCTACAGAAGCAGAAGCTTTAGAAAATATGTAAAATCTGTCGCAGAAGCTTTATGAAATATGTAAAATCTGTCGATAGTTTAGTTAATTCGAATACTTCAGTTGAGTCTATGAAGTTTTTGTTTATTTCGTAATTTCAAAAGCTTGTGAAACGAAATATCGTATAACAAACTTTAGAATGTCACTGCGTTAGTATATATATATATATATATATATATATATATATATATATATATATATATATATATATATATATATATATATATATATATATATATATATATATATATATATATATATATATATATATATATATATATATATATATATATATATATAAATATATATATATATACTAACGCAGTGACATTCTAAAGTTTGTTATACGATATTTCGTTTCACAAGCTTTTGATATATATATATATATATATATATATATATATATATATGAAATATACCAAGTAGACGACGAGGAGTGTAAGTTTAAAAGTAAAAAAAGAGCTATAGTTAACAACTAATAAACTTTAACGTTCTTCAGAGCCCTGAGTGACGTGAGTGGATAGGACCAGAGATAAAGAGGTAATGGGCTCTGGATGGGGAAAATTGACATTTAAACAAGGGAAAATTTAGTCGCGGGAACTTTTGAAATCCCCACGGGAATGGAACGTATGTGGGCGATGACTGTTATGGTTTATTAGAGTAAAATTGTTGTGGTCAGCAGAAACTGCATGGGAATGGATTGCGCAATGGAATAAAATCATGGGAAATATATCATTAGAGATAGAAAGCTTTTGGTGAGTAGAAAAATAAGTTCCAAGGGGCGGAATATAAATTCAAGTGGAAATCTCTCTCTCTCTCTATATATATATATATATGAGAAAGAGAAACACTCGAATCTTATCCTTTTTAAGATCTTTATTTTTACGACACATCAAACGAGATTTATTTTAACAATATAATGGTATTTCTTTTCCGAGCCAATTATTCATATAAAATGCGGTATATAATAAATATTAGTTTACATCGAACATTTTTTTTAGCTCCGTAGTATAATTTTTGACGATATTTGATGTGAAACCAAGGGATTCGTTGCAGCATTGTTTCGACATCTTATGCAATTTGCATTTTCCAACTTAAACTTATCTTTCGTTTATATTTGAACGTCTGCCAAGAGTACCTTGCGTGGTTGTACAAATCAAGGAAATAGTAGTGCAATACACGCAAATGCTTTTCTTTACATAACTGATTAACTTTCTATAGAGTTAATCTGGTTTATGGGTTGTTAACCTATATATGAGAGAAAATGATATTGCATAGTTATCGGAAAATTCCAACACAATGCTATATAATACAATAAGATTATATATCTACTGTCAAACAATAAAAAAACGTTGATGTCGCAATTTTCAACTATTTTTACTAACGAATACACACAAGACTTTTTGTAATAATGGATAACTTTTAAATTTATCGGGTATTTCTTCTTGCATAAAATATCTTTATAGAGAAATGCAGTGAGTAAAAGCTCGAATTTCCATTCCATCATTCCATTACTTTTATGTTTATTCGCTTGAAATATCATGTATAGACTTTCCTTTCCCTGAATATCTTATAGATAACTCTTATCTTATAGATATATCTTATACATTACCTCATTGGCCTTCTATAAAACAGTGTGAAATTATATGTGGAAATATAACGTAGAACGGATTAACTTTATATTTAAATTAAAATCTGAATTTGATCGTTGCAGGTCCCTCTTACTCACCGACCAGCAGCGACAAGTACTCCTGGAGCACGCTCTAACGCCCCTGCCTCTGAAGCAGATTATGAGGGTCTTCATCCGAAACATATTCGGGTTCGGGCCTTCTGTCATCAAAAGAATCGACCACCTGCCCCTGCCGTGGCTCGTCAAAAAGTTCCTTATGTATGAGATATAGCAGTTTTGTTTTGTTATGTGTATAGTTCTCTTCTCATACTTTGCACGTTTTTTTGTGCAAAAGAACATTTGTTATGTTCAGGTTTTTCAGGTTGGATATGGATCATTGAGTTGGTTTGAGCTAGTGTTGTGATTTAAGAGCTAAGGCCATTCGCGTAATTCTATATTTGACAATTATTGGTTATGTTCATTTTGCGTTATTGTTTGTGGAATAGATTATCCTTTCACGAAATGGTGGTCCTCAGAAGGCCCAAACCAGAATTGATATCTACACTGTAAAAAAATAAGGTACTTAAAAATGAGTTCCTGAACATACTCGGTTTTCTTTGAGTACCATTGCATCGCAAATGAGCGATGACGTACTCAAATTTAAGTAATCGGACATTCTTAAAAATGGGCAGTGTGATTTAATATTGCTAATCTCAGCTTCTGTACAAGCGATCTTAACAAAGCTAGCTGATACACTTAAAATAGTTGTTCAGAAGATGGTTTTCCACATTATTTGATGCGATTGCTTAAATAGAAACTGAGTGATTACAACTCAATTATCTTACTTCCCAATTTTTTGGCACACCTTTTAAACACATCTTCTGTAGTCTTTACAACGGATAGGACACTGAACTGCGGTACCGTAGGACATGGGTTCGATTTCCATTGTTGATATTTATTGAAAGGGATTTATGAAGGCAGCCTATTTAGACAAGAAACTGCTCTTTTATGCTCATTGTACTCAGTTATGAGTAGATGTCGTCTTCACTTCCTTTCTTGATAAATGAAATTATTGGATCGAAGACGATACTAAAAATTTTTTACACTATGCAATAATAAATAAAAAAGGTTAATTTGTTTTCAAATGCGTTATTACATTTTGCGTAATTTTACTAAGCCCTTGTGAATAAAATCTCTTTTGGCTTCATAGGGGTCAATTTTATTACTAAATATATATATATATTTTTTATGTCTCTGAAAAACATTTTTCATGTACTTTAATTGTTTTTCCAGGAAGAAAAAAATTTTCAATGAAGGGTTAATGTTTTATGTATTGTTTTAAGTGTTAGATTTAATCTAAATACAAGTTCATTTTGAAATCGGAAGAAGTTAAAATTTAAAAGTAATCTTTTGCGGGGGAGTACTTAATGTAAGTGAAGCAATACATTTGAATGTAATGTTTTAAGAGTAAGCTTATTTTAATTTATAAAAAAAATTGCATAACACTTGAAAATTATCTGAAGAAACAAATTAAGATTTAAAGTCTACAATAATATAAAATTAAGATATCAAGCTTATAATTGTGTAAGATTGTAACTTGAAAGGAATTTAAGAAGTTAAAAATTAGAATTGCCATTTGTAGAAAACTTAAATACGCTATGTATTTATAAAAAAATATTTAGAATATTTAATAAATTTTTTCGAGACTAAAGCTTATTTGGAGACTTATTTTAAATCGACTTAGGATATTTTGGAATCTTTTCGAAGCAGTGAAACTTCATACATGAATAATTATTGCAAAATGTATTAATCTACTAATTAAATGTTGTGTTATACTTGATATTTTGGTGACATTCTTTTAATATTTTTGAAATTAAAATTAAAAAAAAACCCATGCTTTGAAGATATAGTAACTTTTAAAAACGTTGCATGTGATATTGTCATTATATTAATTGAAATAAAAAATAATGCTGTTGCTTGCCCAGTACGGGATTTATAAAAATGCATATATAAGGAAAAAATAATAGTTTGTTAATAGTTATTAAAAATAATAATTTAAAGGTTAACTATCACGCAAATTGAAGAACTGAAAATTAATTTTTTTGTTAAATATTCCACTGAAGAAACTGTTTTTTTTCTTGCGGATATTTTTTTAAAATTTTATAATTAAATAAAACGTTTCTCAAGTTTTTCTGTTGCAAACGTGTTAGAAAAAAACTTTAAATTTTGAAAAAAAGTTTAGTTAATTACTTAATTTTAAAGACAAATATTTCTTTCTAAATTGTACATAGAAAGAATACTTGTAATATACATTGTAAATGGGGGTTTGGCTTATTTACCTTATAGAAATTATATTAAAAACCCACACTTCTAAGCTAATTTTAATGTTTATAATATATATGTTATATCAGAAAGTTTGCAGATGATTTTATGATTTTTTTTTCAATTATGCTGTAAAACCTTTAAACTTTTTACATGAACAAATTTTAATAAATTAAAACATAAGAAATATGTAATGCTACTACATTGCATTTGAAAACAAAATAGCATGAATTTAATTTTTTTAGTAGATGAATATTTTAAATGGTGGCCTTAGCGTTGGAGCATTTGGAATGATTTTGCTATCAGGGAATGATAATTATTCATCAAATCATTCCCCTTTGAGTTGATTTTTATGATATCTAGTCGTCACTGATGATTTATACGTTTTTTTAGTTTTATACTTGTGTGTTGATGTGTGTTTTTCTATATTGGAACATATTATTAGTGTTATGATTGTTTACATTTTAAAGTGAAATTTCAATATTTTTCATCATTAAGAAGTTGAGGAATTACTAGAGAAATATATTGTATTTCGTATAAGTATAACAAATTTGTAATGTTTAAAAAAATTATTTATATTGTTTTGTTTTTGGATATCTATTGAAATTATTATTACATAACACACAGTTTATAGAAAAAGCAAGAAAGTGATTTTTTTTCTATTTTTGATTAATGCATGGTACTAGTGTAAAAATTCCTATCTTGATATTTTTTTATTAATTTTGAAACTGTGGATTTATTTAAACTACTTCATAATGGCTTAACAAAGTCACTTTGTAATAATTAGTTTTTTTTGTTAAAGTTGGATATTTATTAAAATTATTATTACCGGACAAAATGTATATCTTAGCTTTCCTCAAGGATGATTGAACTTCGGATTGAAGATTATTGTTAATTTATCCATTGGTATCAACAAGAAAATTAATGGAAGAAAATTAAACTAATTTATTTTTCACATATATATATATATAAAAAAAATATTAAATTTTAAGAATATATTAAAATTAAGTTAACCACAATACCGAAAACTGTCAAAAATGAAAACTAAAGAAAAATACTTATATAGGAAAGATAAAAAATAAATATACCCCCCCACCCCACCCTGCCAGTTTTAAATGACTTTTGCAAAGTGAATCCTTCAAGATAAATTTCAATTAAACGCTAATACTTTTTTAGTTGAGTAGATTTTTCATTTATTTAAAAAAACATTTAACTTTTTTGAGTCAAGAGGTGAATGAAATGGACATTTTCCAAATAAAGACACAGGCTATTCGTTTTTTCAAAATCGCACTTGTTAGCATTAATTGTTTTGTTGATAAATTTTAAAGAATTTTAAGTTTACGACAAACTTTAGATATTTGTAAAATAGTATGTTCCTTTTATTGTGATTATATCTCCCTTTTATGTGTGTAGTTAAATTGTGCTCTGTATGTTTATTACATGAAATATTTGTGGATTTTAATTTTTATGATAATTTTGCATACTTATATAGTAATAAACATCTTTGAATGAAAACTTATTATATTTTCTGTTATTTAACGAAATTATCTAGCATTTATAAAAACATTCAAAACACCTACCGTTTAAGGGTTAATATTATATCGAAATATAATAATGATTAATAACTCATGCAAATCTATAGATTTTTTAAAAATATTTAAGCTCAATTGAAATGGAACAGCAATCAAAGTGGAATTTATTTTAAAATTTTTAAATGTACATTTAAAAAAGGTAAAATCGTTAAAATTAAAAAAAAATCTTCTTTTAAATATTTTGTTAATGTAAAAATATATTAAATGTAATTGTTTTATACTAAAAATGTAAATATTATTAAATTTATTTTATATTAAATATAATATACATAATAAAGAATAAAAATTGTTAAGCATTGCCAAAGAACAAAAACTATCTCAAACGGTTGGAGTTAACCATTATGGGCCAATAAACGAGAAATACCGGTACAGCAAAGGTTTCATTAACAATCAATCAATATTGCTAAAAATGTGAAACCCACTGATTTTAAAGGCCAACGACGACCTTCTTAAAACCCTCAAGATTTAGCCCACTTCCAGATTTCAAAACTTGTAGACTTTTTTTTCCTGTGGTTCAACACACCAAGTACAGACGAAAACCGTTAAAAAAATTGTTGTTGCATTTTTTACCAGGTTAAGCTACCGTAAATCGATCCGGCCATTCGAAGCATTGGTTAAAAAGTTGAAATTTTCCAAAGTTTGACCGCGATAAGCAAAGGGTCAAATATTGTCCGATGCCGAAATCACGTCACTTTCATACTTCTTAGAATTACCAAAGACAAGTTTTCTGCACTGTTCCACTTCAATTAAGTTTTTTTTTTCATTTTCTTCCGTGAAATATATAAAAAATTAATTTTTAAAAAAACTTTGATCGCAATGCCCAAGGCCTCCGTGGCCGAGCGGTTAAAGGCGTCAGCTGGGAATACGAAGATTCCTGGTTCGATCCTAGGCGATGGAGGACTTCACAAAGAAAATTAAAAAAATAGTGATCTTGCAATCGGAGGGTTGCCAGCTTCGCTACAAAATACTAGAAAAGTCGTCCAGAATATCCTCAAAAATTAATGGCGTGAATTCGGGACTTTTACACGATACATCTGATCGGGGTTCAAAGTCCCGACGTCTATTGAAGACGTTGGGTGCCAGTTCAGGTGTTTCCTCGTCATCTGACCATGGTTCTAAAATAACGAGTTGCATGTATGAATGGGTGTGTAAATGTGTTACTGGGTCTTTCCTTCGAGATAGACCCCGAACCGTCGCCAATAGCCAGCCCATTGTTCAGCTCTAGTGCGACGTTATTTAACCAAACCAAACCAAACCACCATCATACTAAATTTATTTAAAAGTCACTCCTGTTTATGAATTATTTTCTAAAATTTAGGCCCCTTTTGGCAGAACAGAAGACATCAACAAGAGTCACAAAATTTTGCATGGTAATTAGTATACGGGGTTACAAATATTCCCCTATAAAGCTTAACGATTCGTAGATTTTCAATTTTTTCGGCACATTCTATTGGGGAGTGATTAAATATGAATGTATGTAAGTGATCAAGGAGTGATCAAAGTAAGGAGGGATTAGATATGTACTTTTTTAACATGGCTGTCTAATTGCCTTTAAAAGGAATTGGTTAAAATTCGAATTGTCTCACGGGTGCTCCTTTAGAAGAAAATTTTGTGTGTGAAGTCTAAAAGCGATTCATGATTTATTACACACTTTTGCATTATACAATTATATTAAGTAATTTCGTTAACATTAATTTGATTGCTACTATTTGACACGAGGCTACTTTTTATAAAAGTCCAAGGACTTTTAATTTAAAAAAAAATGTACTCGAACATATCAAACTATATAATTAACCCTCTAGTGCATGATTTTTCACTTTTTTAAGTTTTCTTTTTGTCCTTGGACCGCTGAAAAAATATACAAAAAAATCCTAATCCTAATTAAATAATTAATTAAAACCTTTGTGTAGCGTATATGCGTTACCATGTGTAAGAACTAAAAAGCTAGATTATACTTATAAGTTATAAAACAATCTTCGAAAACTTCACCTTTACGAGCCAGGTTTAGACAGACATCGAAGCAACTGATTGCCTTTATCACAAAGATTTTTATAAAGAAAAGGGCTCTAGCTAGCGGTGGTTATAAGAACTAGGCCCATAGTTATAACAGTTAACATTAAACTCAATAGATGCAGCTAGTGGTCATTTGAAAGTTGTGTAGGATATATATGCTATATTATGCATTAGAGGGTTAAAAAAAATGCTTTTCGTGATTTGAAAAATAAAGAGCAGTAGTAATAGTGGTGCCATCTACTAGCGAGAATTGCAAATTTAGTTAAAAAAAATTTGTAACGGCTTCCTCGACATATTATTACAACTGGATATTCTGTTCCTTGAATTTAAAGGAACGAAATATTAATACATAAATATATCGAAATTTTTATCAATTTGAATTTATTTTAGGATTATCAATTTAGCTGAGTTATAATTTTTTTGTGTTAAAATGAATTCATATTTTAACTTATTGTTATTATTAAAGTATAATCTTTTAAATAAAAAGTATCATAAACATATACATATAGATAAATTTAAGAATATGCCTCAATTTCTATTATTGAAACCGATAAAACTGTAAAAAAGTGCTTATTTCAAATTACAAATGCATATCCTTTTAAAAAACAATATTATAAGGATCCACAAGCTTTTGCAAATTAAAAAAAGATAAGTTTTGATCAATACTACTGGAATTTGATCTCTAAAAAATTAAATAACTTTAAAAAATGTAATTAATAAATAAAATGTACTGATATTGAAAAATAGTTTTTTTATCAAGATTTAACCATCAATTTTATAGTAATAGTCAATTCCATTCCAGATTTCTATTAACTAAAAAAACATTGAGAAATGACTTTGATGCTTTTTAGTGGCACATTGGTCAATGGTCCATGATTAATGATTGAGTCTAATACTAATACAAAATTATTTTTTTAGTTTTATATTCTAAAACAGTCTGCAAAGTTTTTGGATTTTTTTTATTTGATAAATGATGAATTACAAAGAATTGATTTATATATATATAAAATTTTCCCCAGTCGACGATACTGTTTTGATGCTTGACCACTTCTCTTTTTGTTTTACCCTAAAATTGTTGAAGATTATTTATTTAATTCAATCTTTAGTAAATCGATATCAACAACCATTAATCAACAAAATTAAAAATTAAAACATAGTCTAAAAAAGGGAAACCTTTAATGAAATCGAAACAAATATTTTAACTTAAATTTTGTTTATGTATAGAGTGAAGATGAAACAGTTTGGGACATTTTTAATATTATGAACGTTTAATTTAACACAGCATACTTCATTATAATATTTTTAATTACTTAAAGTATGTTTTGCAAAATAGAATAAAATAGGAACAAAATGCAATCTGAAAACTAGGAACAGTTTACTTTTTTCTAGCAAATTGTTTTAAGCGAAAACGTGTGTGATGCTATACAAAATATACTTTAACTGAGTAAATATTCGGCTGCGAATATTTTACTATAAAATTACTTGTTGAACAACACACATTTGTTAAATTCTCCCTTACACGAAATAAATATGGTTCTAATTGATTAAGAGTGAAATATTGGTCATTGAAATATACTGCTTTTGGATTTGAGTGTCATTCTCCATTCATTTTGAGTGTCATGCTTTTGGATTTGAGTGTTTTTATTGTTTGTCAATTTACAATATTAGGATTCAGGTTTTTTATTTTTAGTTTATCACACGAAAGCGCGTTACTTTTTTATATACATATATTATTTTTACAAATAACTTTTTTACTTAACTATATACTGAGCACATTTGTTTGGAGTTCAACAAATATTTTTTTGTCCTAATGAGAAAAATTTGTTTATTGAAAAACGATATAATCTATGGTTTTACAAAACAATTATGCATAAAGAATTCTGCATTTGGGATCTCTCTCTCTCACTCCCTTGGGCGCAACGTAAATACATTTCGTTATAATGTTAACCTGGATGTAGAGGCAATGGGCCCATAGGCTGAATATGTGGTCCCCTCCCCCCAAGAACATTCAGGGGTATACCCGCAGTAAAACGAGTGTGTATGTAGGTGGGTGGGGGCGGAAATTCTTGGAAATATATATATTCCATACCTAAAAATTGAATTATTTTTAAGTGTATAAATGGAATTGAGACACACTGTATTTTTTTGTAAATTTTCAATACTATGTTAACGATTTTTATGGTGGTTTCAATGAAATCTTAATGTGCCATTTTATAGAATCTATGAAAATGATAATAAAATTCGTCTTTGTATTAATTTTACTTAAATGGTCTTCAACAGAATGAAATTGTAGTAGAAATAAAGTAAAACAATGCCGTTTTAATTATCACAAATTAAACGTATTCTTTTTCCCTTACCGTGCCCCTAGGTTGCAGCTTATGCCTAAACCTGGACCAGTCTCTGTATGTAGTTTTTAGACATCTAATGGATTCTGAGCCTTGAAAGTTTTATTGAATTGGGCTGTATGACAAGTACATAAGACTGAACGGGAACATAGATAACGTACAATATACAAAGGTACAATGTTAAAAATTTCAATTCATCGTTGCACCATATCTTGGTGTTTTGCAGCACTTACACCATATTATGGTACAATCTAGATTGAACCAAAAATCTTTGATCGAGAATAGCGCAGCTTTTACCGAAAAATGGTGCAATCTTCTAAACTGCAACCGAAACTTTCGCTGAATCTACAAACCAGGGAATCCCCTAAATCCTCTTGCATTAGGGGCCCGATTGCCCAGTGGATAAAGGCGTTCAGGCGTGCAGAGGATTGTTACATTGTCTATGCCTAAACCTGGACCGTGCGGTGCATTTGATAAAAAAGTAGTGATATTACGATTGGAGGATTGTCAGCTTCGATACAAAAATATTAAAAAATCGTCCAGAACATCCAACAAATTATACATACGTTTTACTATGGGATAGCGAAAACGCAAATTTTGATTCAACGTTTTACCATAAAATGGTGAAGCGAAAATATGAGTTTTGGTGCAACGTTTCGCCAAATAAATGGTATCCGTAATAGCACCATAAAATGGTGAAACTAAGCACCAAATAATGGTTGCAGCTAAATGGGTACCAACTTTTGGTGCATAGTTGTACCGAATTTTTAACAGTGTATTAAATATTAGGACATGAGTTATCTGGATTTTGTAAAGTATAGTTTGAAAACTTAGAGTTGTGGTTACTTAGTTTAGAGATCGTGTAGTAATACTCGTGGATCGTGCTGCTGAAATTGGTCATCAAATTTGATGAGTATGGTATTCTCCTGCTTCACTTTAATCCTTGTTTCAATGTGGGTCATTTCCCGATGCACGTAATATTCTCCACCAGATAAATGGTTTCAATCATTCTAACAACCCGGCCCGTTTGTCAGGATTATTGGACATTTTGTTTAGATAGCTAATGCTAGATAGTACTTTAGATTCTTTAAGTAAAACATAAAACTTTTATTTGTAACCACTAAAATGCAAAAAATGTAGGTCAATATATAGTTAAAAGATATAGCATTTAGATTTTAAATAGTAGTTTATTTTGATTATAAGTTTTTCCTTTACTTGACTTGGCGCATATATTAATAGTCATATAAATTGTTTAATATAAGTTTAATTAAATGTTTTTGCAGGAAATAATTAAAACATTCACCAAATAAACTAATACAAGGTTGTTTTGAACTATTGTTGGCCTTTGTAATAAACATTTTGTGTATATTAAATTAATTTATCTAGTATGCCAATAACTGACTTATCCAGGAATAAACTGGTTCGTCACTAAATTACTAAAGTAACCTGGAAACTTACTCCCTAACTAATTATAATTTAAAATGAGCTCTAGCTTTAAATTCATCAAAATGTACGAACTCTCTTTTAATTTCATTAAGAGGTCAGCATCTCGTTTGCCTAATAAACTGAATAATAATTATAATAATATATACGTGATGAAAAGATTCCTTTAAATTGTTGTAAATGTTTCTAAAGTAATTTATATAAATATAACTCAAAGCTTTTTCTTTGTGTCAAATGTTTAGAGATCCGCGAAACAAATTTTGATGATTTTTTAAAAAAGAATAGCCTAAAATGTGAACAAAAATCTTTAAAAAAAAATATCTTAATTTTATACTTCATATACTATTAATTTAATCTTTCGCTGACGGTTGGATAGAATTTCAAAATCTTTTGCTTTCTATTAGACATAAGAAAAAGATTTAGAGTTTCTTTGTTTTCTTTTAGTTAGGACTTCTGCATGACAAAATTTTAGTGAATATTTTGTTAAATCAGGTTACGTTGATGTACGTATATTTGTACAAGAATCTAAAAAGTCGCCATTTCTCCGCCATTGCTAAAAATCGCCACACTCCTCATATTCCTCATTTGTCATAAAAATAACTTTTGCTTCCAATCGGACAGAATTTAAAATAAATATAAAAAATAATACTTTAAATAATATTTTGTACGTGCGTTGTTAAAATAAGTGTTTATACGTTATTTAAAAACACAACTAGTATTTTTAATCGACTTAAAAGCGCGCCAACCAAACCGCCGAAGCGAGTAGAAAGAGAAAAGTATTCAGAGCGACTTATATGTTTTTCTTTTTTTAAATGTATGTTCGGGCGATGTTCTAATTGAGATATTAGGAAAATTATTTCTCCGTTTGAGCCCTTACCTTTAAAAAATACTCGGTTATCCGGTATTTAACAATCCGGAATTCTCAATTAACCGGACCGTTTGAAAAAAAATATTGTCCGATTTCGTAAATTCTTTTTTTGTTGGACAGAGAAAAATCCACTTTTTCAAAAAGTGCAAAAAATATTTGGTTATCAGGCTGTTATATATCCGGAAAAATTGATTTACCAGACATATTTTAAACAGGCTCTCCGATTTCAAAATATTTTCATTTTTGGATAAAATTGTATAATAATAAAATTTTGTTCATTCGACATTTATTTAACCGGAAAATCCCAAAATATACTATTTGGTGGAGGAAAAAGTTAGCAACAACTTGAGTTTACAGGTAAATAATAGCAGGGAGCGATGCCCCTTGCTAAATTAAAAACTAAAAAGGAGAAAATGAAATAATATTTGGAAAAAAAGAGAACCGGCTTTTAGAAAAATGCGCTAAAAAGTATTTTTTTTTTAATTTTGCAGACAAGTTGACAAAATTTAATTATTTAATATAAATTTTACACTTATTACAACTCTTTGAAGTTGGTGCCGATTTACAAAACAACATACCTAAATTTTGGTGCCGATTTTCAAACGTTGAACTACTGATTTCAGAACTAGAAGTGAGGAACTGATTTTTTTTTATATATGCCGATGTATGTATTAGGCTAAATTGACCCAAATGACATGGGATCTCCATCAACTCGAGACAAACAGCCAGTATGAGTTGCTTTATATGTTGTATTGGACTTCTATCTCTGGCTAAGACGGAAAATTTATTTACTGTGTGTGGTCACTTCAAATACTCGACGCAACTGCTCGAGCTTGAGTATTACTTTAGACCGACTGGTAGAGTATTGGCGTAGCAAGCGAAAGGTCTCGGTTTCAATTCCCGGCAGACCGCCCATCGTTACTTTGGCGACCTTGGGCGATGAACACAACTTTCTGAACGACCCGTGGCGCCATCTCCATTCAAAAAACACAACTTCACTTGCGACCCACTGCAATAGCATCATTCGTATCTTCGTTCGACTACTTATACTCTAAATTTTCCTTATACTTATACTCTAAATTTTCCTTATACTTATACTTTCACGCCACAACTAATGTAAGGACAATTGCGCCAGTACAACGCAGACCTCTTTATACTTTTAGTGTTACAATGATCTTCATGGGCATCGAACCTGGGACTCTCTAATCCCGAGTACAGTTCCGTGCTCACCATTATCATGATTACACTTTAAACTAATGACCTTAAATAACATGTATATCAATACATTTCAAGTTGCATGATAAATATATTTATATATCGCAAATCGTCAGTTGAACCTCGGTTTGAAGATAATTTTTTTACATATTGTTATCAGTTGAACTTACAGAATGCATACAAAAAAGTCTGATAATTTTTCTTTCTCACAAAACGCTTTTAAAGTAATTCTCTTTGACGAAATCTCTTATAGTATAATTTCCAATTCAGCTAATTCTCTTTCTACGCTATTTCTCTTTTTTACGGCTTAGTGCACTTCCTGAGATGGGAAGCATTGTTCTTTGACGACTCATGTTTCGTATTGTTCAGCGTGATATCACTTTCCTACACTTTCAGACAATTTATTTTTTTCTCAGTTAAGGAGAACACTTTTATTCTCTCGTTTACTTCGGAGTGCTTTGTCACAATTCATTACTTTACTACATTTTTTTTATGAATTTGGAATTTCATTACTTCCGAATAAGTCAAGACATTAGGAATTATTGTTCGATATCGTCATTTTAGATTGCCATTAGGTAAGAAATGTTTTATAGAATTTTTAATATATTTTGATATTTAGTTTTTTTATTTGAATTGCAATATGCTTTACGTCTTTAGGCTGTATGAAAAATGATTAAATTCCTAATTACAAATAGTTAATTTTCTATTTGTTTTAGTAAATGTATATATACTGCGTGAGTTGACGACCTGGTTTAAGAATTATATGTGACGCTCTAAGTACAGTTACAAATATTGAATAAAGGTCAGTTTAATTTAATTTATTTTTTAAATCTTACGGTAAATAAACATTTACATCCAAAATTGAAATGTGTTCATAAATTGAAAATGTTGTTTATCAAACAAATTATATATTTTTTTCCCAAATAAATATCCAACACAAAAATTAAAAACCATTCACTTGGATTAATAGTTCATAATAATATTATTTGGATTTGTATGTAAATTTGCTTCGTTTAATTGTTATATGTATGATCGTTCATTTTATGAATGCTATCAATTAATAAGAAATAAACTTTTATGTACACTAAAACGTAAATACACAAAATAATTTTGCAATTTTTTTCTATTGTCGATATTTTATAGCGCTGCTTGTAATATAGGCTTACAAAACTAATTTGAAAAATCTTGTGTTTTAACTAAGTTAGAAATTGTACTTAGTGTGAAAAAAATTAACCCAGTTAAAACTAATGGATTTTTTATTTTGTTTATGTTTTTAATATCACTTAAAATATTTACAGTTAACAAGATCTAAAAAATCATTAGTTTAATAACTTTTTAAAGGTCATATGCAATATTAATGTCATTTCAATTACGTAGAAAATATTTGGCCGAAACACTACACAATAGGCTTGAAGATAAAACCTTTTCAGTTTGTTCTCAAATACTTATTTATATTTCAAAAATCAAAAATTTTGAATCTTATATATATTTTACTAAATTTAAAAAATTTAACAAATGATTTCCTTTTCATTTACAAAGCATAAAAAAATTGTAATACTGAAAACTTAATTAACTTCTTTCACTCAATAGAAATTCAACCGTTTTATTTTGAAATATATTATCATTCGCTACATTTTAAGCTGGAATATTTTATATGATAAAAAACCTTTTACATTTACTTTAACAAAGGAAGTCATAACAGAAATTTATAATTAGTTCTTGAACCAAAGAATTGATGGCTATTTTCCAAGAAATTTCTTGTTGCAGATTCAGTTAAAGTTGAATGTGTAATTTAACTGAAACTATTTGTCTTATTTTTGTTACTTTTCAGAAAAGCCTGACTACAATTAAAATAAAAATTCAAAGAATATGTCCCTTTATGTGGAATAAGTAATTTTCCAAGAAATTTCTATTTAAAATGTAGTATGTTCAATTAAGTTATATGTTTTACTTTTAGGGAGAAAGGGATTTCTCATAAATCTCGCATAAATTGTGGGCGATTTATATAAATTTATAGCGAAAGGCAGTAGAATATTGCTCTATTTTAAGTCATATGAATAATTACTCCAACTAAAAAAATACATGGAGAACCTTTAACAAATGTGTGATAATGTAAGTTTTTTTTAAAGTATGTCTAAAGCTTTATGCTGGTAATGTAAAACTGTCGAAAACCTATAGTTTCCTTTTAAAGAAATAATACCGAAAAGTTAAAAATTAAAAAAAATATTGCCAAAAATACGGTTTCACTGTGTACTGAGGTAATATCTTGCACTATTTGCCACCTCACTTCCCCACGCAAGTTCCCTACTAGGGTGCTAAGAAGTCCCAGCATTTCCTATTCTGAGCCACAACGTAAAATATTTGAATGCGGTATTCATCAAAAGAACCAGACTTTAGGGAGACTTGGTAGCCATAAACTAACGCACGTGGCCCTTTCGCTTCACACTCTACCAATCGACGGCTGGAGACGAATTTTCGAACCACGGTCATTCTGACAAGATACATCCATACCAGAAGGGACCAATTGGACAGTTACTGAAAAATTTGGGGGCGGACTCTCCATCCCCACTCTGCTCAATGGATTCTTCAGATGGATTCTCTTGGACACTCTTACTGCCTTTATCCAAAATACACACCCCCGTTTTGAAGAATCTGATTACCTTTTCTGACGGAAATGTCAGTCAACGAAAATATACTAGAGCAGTCTTAATTGTAACTATATGTTAACTCGATAATTGTAATTTTAACAATAGCAACTCTATTATCTATTTGTCCCATTTCCATGTCTCAAAGGTCTGGTGAGTCTGTATCAACCTTATTTACTCGCACATTTAATAAAATTTGTAAAATTAATGAATGCCCGATCTAAGTGTTCCTAGGGTAATTAAGTTAGAGGTGTTCAGCATTTTATGCTGTTAAACAACAGGAAAAAAATACGTTCCGGGTAATTTAATTGGCATGTCACAACGCAATGGTTAATCTTATAAAGTAAAAATACCCCAGCTGTTATATTAATATTAATGTTAACAATAACCTTATTAAGAGCTTTATGTTAATTAACACTGCATTTTATTTTTACTATTTGCTGGAATATGTTTTCCGTGCGGAAAAATGGCACTTTTCACCCTAAATTTGTATTTTTGCGTCAAAATGTAAATTGTTGGGGTCCATTTCTACCTCTAAATATTTCACTAATTTAATGTTTAGCTTTATGACAAGTTTGTAGTAAATGCGAAACATTAATATTATTTGTTGTTTCAGGAACCATTCTGTTTACTATGCCATATGATTAAAAAGGAGAACAATAATTATTACGCCTTAAAAAACACATTGTAATTAATTAATAATTTGGTAACTCTGTTATAAAATAATCCATTTGATAATAATCCATTATATTCATTTAATCCATCCATTTGATAATAATCCATTATATTCATTTAATCCATCCTTGATAATAATCCATTATATTCATTTAATCCATCCATTTGATAATAATCCATTATATTCATTTAATCCATCCTTGATAATAATCCATTATATTCATTTAATCCATCCATTTGATAATAATCCATTTGGTGTTATAAAAAATCCATTTGATGCGATAAGATTTTCTGATATAAAAAAATCAGGGTTATTTGTTTTTTTTCGCATGCTTAAGAAAATGATAAGTCAGTGCATTATCATCTCAACCTCTTAATATTTATAAGGACAGTCTGATTCCGAAACGGGGGGGCTTATCAAGTTGACAACACATTATCGTCTCCTTCTAGAGCTTTTAAGGTGGAGTGTGCATTATCGGTAAACCAGGTTTATGCCCTATTTCAAAGCGTGCCTATCTATTTCTAGGCGGTAGCATCAAAGCATCTCAATCGGATTCCTTTTAGTAGTATTGTCCTAAATGAAGGCCAAGGACGACAGTTTGGGAACAGCGCTCTACGGATTGAAAATTCGGAAAATGAATAGCAGCAGCAGTAGCAATGGTAGTTCTGACAGCACACCGTTGCTCAGTGGAAACCGATTGGGACATTGCAATGCCTATTCTAACAGAAAAGGGTATGTAAATCCTTATTTTTTAAAAATTTACTTGAAAAAAATTAGAAAAAAAGGTTTAACTCTTGAGTTATATTTGTGGTTTTATAAAATGTTGAATTTTATAATAAATAGTAAAATTTTTTCAACGATGCTATACCACTGATCTCTAACTGTAACTTCGGGTTTGGGCATGACAATTTGTTGACTTGAAGCCAACTGAAGCATTAATAATTGAACCCCACTTTCATCGCTACCGGCATATGTCATATATATTTCATGCTAAAGTAAGTCGACAAATTAATGAGATTGGTACTTAGGTAAATTTTTCTACACTATTAAAAATTATTACATCCTTGCACCAAAATTTGGTACCCATTTAGCTGCAACCAACATATGGTGCTTAGTTTTACCATTTTATAGTAATACCACGGGTGCCATTCAGTGGTGAAACGTTGCACCAAAACTCATAACGTTGCATAAAACTAAATTTTTTTTAGTCTTTTAGTAGCAGTATTTTTATAATGAAGATAGCAACCCTCCGATCGTAAGCTCACAATTTTTTACTTTTCATTGTCACTGTCATCTATCGGGCTCGAACTAGGAATCCTCTGCTTCATAGCTGATTGCCTTTATCCACTGCGCCACGGAGGCCTTTGTTCGACGTTGTCTCTCTTGAAGGGGATTCCTTGGCTAGTTGATGTAGCGAAAGCGGAAACTTCGGTTGAAGTTAAAGAAGTTGAGCCAATTATTGATGAAACCTCCACTTTTTTCCGATAAAGGATTTTTGGTTCAACCCAGATTTCACCCTAATATGGTGTAAATTTCTGCAGAGCACCAATATATGGTGCAACGTTGAACTTAAATTTTTAGCATTGTACATACAGATACAGTTGCACCACACATCGTCTTTTCTTTTCTGAGAAGACTCTCTCCTAGTAAGCTCAAATTTAATTTTCTTAATTATTTTAAGTTACTCTATGAGATGCAAGTCAAAATTCAAAAGATGAATGGCGAAAATAGCAACAGTAAACTATTTTTCACAATGGAGATATAGAGATATTAAATAATAAAATATTTGATTAAAGTGACTATAGTTCAAAAACAGTTTTAATTTGTAGACCTTTAGAATACAAATGTGAATTTATGAAGTATTAAAATTGGAAATTCGATTGGGGATTTAAATATATCCTTGACAGCCTTCATACAAGCAAAGTGATTTACCACAAACTGTATGAAATTCAAATTATTTGCATCTATCAACTATTCAATCTGCTAACTTCTTAAATCGTCTATCACTGTGGCTACAATTCCTTCTTAAAAGTTGTATAAAGACTCAATACGATGAATTGGAGATTGGAGGCCATGAAGCAGTATTTATAAATACTAATTGTTTTTAAAAATAAATAAATCTTGAAGCATTAATTGAAATAGAATTAGAAGAATACAAATGTGAATTTATGAAGTATTAAAATTGTAAATTTGATTGAGGATTTAAATATATCTTTGACAGCCTTCATACAAGCAAAGTGATTTACCACAAACTGTATGCAATTCAAATTATTTGCATCTATCAACAGTTTAAAAGGCTAACTTCTTAAATCGTCTATCATTAGTGGCCTACAATTCCTTCTGTAAAAGTTGTATAAAGACTCAATACAATTAATTGGAGATTGGAGGTCATGAAGCAGGAGTTTTAACTAATTTTGTTTTAAAAATAAATAAATCTTGAAGCATTAATTGAAATAGAATTAGAAGAATACAAATGGGAATTTATGAAGTATTAAAATAGGAAATTCGATTGGGGATTTAGATATATCTTTGACAGCCTTCATACAAGCAAAGTGATTTACCACAAACTGTATGCAATTCAAATTATTTGCATCTATCAACCATTCAATAGGCTAACTTCTTAAATCGTCTATCATTAGCTTCTACAATCATCTACAATTCCTTCTGTAAAAGTTGTATAAAGACTCAATACAATTAATTGGAGATTTTGGGTCATGAAGTAGTATTTATAAATACTAACTTTTTAAAAAAATAATTAAATCTTTAAACATAGTTTGAAATTAAGAATTAAATAGAAAATAATTTTGTAATTAAAATGAAATTTGATTAATTAAAAAAGTTTAAATGCTTTTCTTTAAAAGTCTTTAAAATCTACTCTACTGTCCTTCAATCATTTTGTAATTTTTACCTCTATTACGGTTTTTCAGTTATTCCGGAAATGAAATTGAATACTCAGCATCTATGTCTCCAGAGAGTGAATACTCCATCGAGGAGAGGCCTAGGCTCTGTGGTGTTATGAAAAACATCAAGATTGTTTTACTGTCGGGAGTAATGCTTTTCTGTGTGGTAGGTAATCATTTAGTTCATTTTATAAATTTGTAATGGTGAGTAACCTTGAATGTGGGTTAATTAAAAAAATTGAGTTTCAACTAACTATAAAATAATTTGAATTGATATAATTAATTTATGCGATGTAGTTTCCGTTCGTTGTTGTGAACATTAAAGATCATGACTGAGATCAATTTTACAATATCAGTCATGTAGTTTTTGCAGTAAGCGTGGCACAATTGGAATTATATAATGTAGGGGAAGAGAGAAAAAGTGTACGCAAATTGTACTGTTTTGGTTATATATAAGGGTGTAATAAATATATCACAACTTCAAAATCTTATACAACAACCTTTATATACGCATGAATAATCATACCAAGTTTGGTAAACTTAAAAAACCCCACAAAGTAATAAAAAAAACTTTTAAAAATGCGCCTACGTACTCTTGGTCTACTAGGAACCTTAAAAGGTCAAACATGTGGTTCAAGAGAAGCACTTGCAGTGATCACACACAAATAGCCTGTTGACTTTACAAAAGGAGCAGTCATCATGCCACTACTCCTTGAAAATACCACACTGGATCCAGTTTAAAAAAATATTGTCCAAAGAGTAACAGGATTAGAATCTTTGAAGAGATGAAGATTCCTTCTTTTTCGGAAAAATTAACGGTCTGGTGGCACATACATTCGTGTTGCAATAAAATTATTTTGATTCGATTTTGAGCTTCAACGAAAATATTGGTGACTGTGATATCTATTAAGGGATATTTTTGAATTATAATTAATTATCTTGAAAAGCTATAGTATTCGAAAATATCGGGAAATACACAAAAATTATTTATTGATGTACATTTTATTTTTCAGATAGCCTTGAGTTTTATTAAAGTTCATCATGAGAGCTGGAATTCAGTTGCTTTTACAAGAGGAAAACCAATTTGTATCCTTAAAATTCGTAATATATTACATGCATTAAAAAGATATGCACTGTGTTTATTTTTTTTAAAATTAATGCATCTAAGCAATGGTCGCTTTCAAACTATGGTGACTGAGGCTGGATCATTTAGCATTACATCAAGCAAAGAAATTACACTACATCAGACACAGCGTGTGAAGTTATTCTTGCTATTTCTCTAGCTTTAAGATAAATTAGACAATATGGTATAAAACTACTTTCACCTCTCATATTATAATTTATGAAACTTACGAAACAATGTATGTTAATGAGCTGGAGAGAACTTAATTTAATTAAATTGTTTGATTTAACATATTAATGGAAGATAACTATTAAGCGCTATTTTCAATGAAGTTATTTTGGTTAGACTTAACGTCATAGATGTGAACGTGACAGGTGACATAGTGTTTAGCAGAGAAAACATCCACTTACGTGTGAAAGGGCCGTTTCTTCCAGTGCAGTATTACAGTTTATCAGATGACTTTGTCACCTTTACCATATCAAAAGTTACCCAAAACGGAACGAAGGAAGTGAGTATTAATGATTTGTGTTAACTGATATTGAATAATTAAGATGCATTTTATTAAAATAAATTACATTTAGAAAAGCACAGTTTTTACATTGTTAAAAACAGGTGTTCGAAATTAAGAAAAATATACTCATTTTTGAATACATTCGATGTTTATAATGGTTCCGAATACCTAAGTTTCAATATTGAAAAAGACATGTACTTAAAAATGAGTACAATGGGTAAAAATGAATAAAAAGAGTAGATGCTAGCCTAACGTTGCATTCATATATCACTTTCAATAAATAGCGACAATTACAACCAAGACTTTCCGGGAATCAAACCCAGATCTGCAGGCACCGCTATCCAGTCTTACCCATTAAGCTATCAGGGCAACATGAAGAAGATATAATCAGATTAAATGTTAAAAAGGTGTGCCAAAAAAGGGGAAGTAAATAATTGAATTGTAATAACTCAGTTTCCATTTAAGCAATCGACAACAAATAATGCGGAAAACCATCTTCTGAAAAACTATTTTAAGTTTGTCAGGTATTATATTTCACTTGAACATAAGTCGAGATTAGCAATATTAAATCACATCGTTCAATTTCGGGAAAGTACGGATACTTACATTTGAGTACTTAATCGCTCATTTAAGATGCAATTGTACATAAAGAAAAACGATAAGGTTCATGTACTTATATTTAAGTAAGTTTTTTACACACTGTTCAGTTGTTTTAATTAATCGTATTTGAATGTTGTTTTAATGAATTATTTTATTGCAAACTTTTAAAAGAAAAATAAATAAACTATACGATGCAATTATGCATCTAAAGTTCTTTCCAGTTTATGTATAATTTAATTCTTTAAATTTTATATTAAAGTTTTATTAAAAAATTGGAATGCGAGCTGCTTAAACTGGAGAATTTGTTATGTAACACAATAAGAGAGAGAGAGAGAGAGAGAGAGAGAGAGAGAGAGAGAGAGAGAGAGAGAGAGAGAGAGAGAGAGAGAGAGAGAGAGAGAGAGAGAGAGAGAGAGATGTGTTGAATAATACTGAACCTGATACAATAATGAAGTTTTGTATAGTAATTATGGAATTATATTATGAAGCTTAATTTATTTCCCTACTGTTAATAACAGTAATATTACATTGTATTATTTTTAGAAAATTTCTCAAGTCTGGCGAGTTCTGTTGAAACCAGAAACCCATGAATATGAAGCTGGCTCCTTTGTTTTGGAACACTCCTTTAAATTAAGCGCAAACGAAACTTCTGATAGGTAATTATTTGAATTAATTAACGTACATTGTAAAGTATGAGTTGAGGTATTGTGTTTTACATGTGGACCACATTAACTGAGGTTAAGATGTTTGAAATAACTGGTCTTGTATTACACATTTCAAAAGGGATGTATTTTATTTGTTTAAGAAGAAAATATTGCCAATTTAAATATTTTAAGATGCCATTTGTTGGATAGATGCCTCTAGATTATAAAAACATTAAAATATCGATTTGTAATGTATTACTGACTCGTTATGTGAGAAGAAATAACAATAAATAAAATATACCTTTTAAATATTTTTTGTTGTTAAAGTAATGGATTATTCAACTGCTTTAAGTTTAAAAAGATATACATTTAAATACAGATATACAAAGATGTATTTTCAAATTTATTATGCAAATATAAAATATAAATCATAAAACATTTTATCAATATATAAAGTGGTCTTTTATTTGCTTTACTCACATGAGTATTACATAAAACTCACAAAATTATATAATTAGTCATTATTGATAATAGGGGTGACATATTTGAAAATTTAATCAGTAATTTGGTATTGCTTTTTGTTTGTAGTGATTTAAAATTCCAGTAAACCTGTATAATCTGGATTTTATAATATTTAAAACCAATTTTTATATTATTTTACAGTTTAAATTATTAATAAGTATATTTAAGATACAAATGCGTTTAAAATGATCAATATATACATTTTCAGCCAAAATAAGCGGTTTTGTATTAGGCTTACTTGTAATTGTAAATTTTAATAAATATAGCTTTATAACTATTTTTTAAAAAATATATATACAATTGATTTTTAGGCAACGTCTTATTTTCTAGAAAATGCTAAATTGTAATATTCGATGCAACTCTTACCTGAATGTTTAAATCATAATTGAATAATTAAGAAATAGCGTATTTGAGATTGTAAAACAATAATTGTTTATATACAATATTTTTCGTTGATCTACTAACCAAACATCTATTTCTCTTTTAAAATAGCAAGACTTACCAACTGTTGGTTACAACTAACAAGAAAAAGGGATTTGTGTCTCTTTCAATTGATGTATCTGTTCGACCTGAGCTGGCAGTTGGTCAGATTATCGTGGCTATTTGTATACTTATTGGACTATATATTCTCATCATATTTGAAGTAAGATATTTGTTTAAATATTGTTCAATATTTCCCATTAATTTTTTTAGTTTTCCCCTTTATTAAATTCAACTTTTCTTTTCATACATACGTTCCTCTGGGATATTATTTAAACTCTTTTGATGATAATTAAAAACTTAAGGAATTCTTAATTTGTAAAAATAAATATAAATGGATAAGTTAAAAATATTCATCACTTTAAAAAGCATTCAGAATAGCAGTGATCAAAGCATATAAGTTGTATGTTAAATATTATTATTAGAGCTATTTATATTTTATCGAAATTTTATCGAAAATGAAGCATTTTAAATACGGATTAAAATATTAACATAAAACATATTTTTAAGCTTTTAGTTGAATTGTTTAATTTCATAATCAGATAGAATTTATTTTAAAAGACACACAAAGTAATTAATTCGATTATTTATAGAATAGTTTTTTTATTTTTTATTTTACACATTTATATTAAATATACACAGGTCGAAACCAAATTTTAGTACTCTATAAGTATTACTTTGGGTGATAATTTTTTTTATATATCTGGTTTTATAACAAAGCTGTGAGATATATCTCGATATATTTTTCTACGATTGATGTGCAGTAGCTTACGAGGATCTTGATCAACCTGCTTTTGGAACTGATATCTTTATTTATCTAGTTTTGAAACCAAATGTTGCTTTCTCACCATAAAATAAATATTATCTATCTAATTTGAAATGTTATGACTTCGCCTACTGATAGATCTGTAGGAAAACTAAATATAAATGACATAATCTGAAAATAAAAAAAAATGGGGTCTATATGGATTTGAAATTATATAGACGGCTCAATTCACACATATACCAGTTTTGAAACACAAATTGATTATATTTAGATGGAAGAATTTTAAGAGAATAAAAGAATAACTAAATATATAATTCACTATTTCTATTCGTAGTTCGAAGTTGTTTTTGCATAGTGTTAATTTATTTCCTGTACCCAATATCCCAGTACACAGTAAAGTAGCAGATTTGTTATAAACGTATTCATATATTTATTATTATTTTTAAATAAAATTTCTATTGATTTTTATCAGTTGGTGCATAGGACTCTTGCTGCTTTGATTGGTGCTACTGTAGCTATTTCTTGCCTGGCTTTCGTAGGAGAAGTAAGTTTATCAGTTGTTTTTTTAGAATTAAAACTGATTTGTTTAACTAGAGACATACACTTAAATTCAATTTACAAAATTATATGTTTTTAATATAATATAAACATTTAAAAAACTTTGTAAAATTGTGACTTTTAATATTGATTGCGGACCAGTGGTCCTTGGATAGTGGTACTTGAAACTTCTCTCAGACGATTTTATTTGACAAAAAAAAAATAATATTCTTATTGCTTAAATTTAAGTACTTTAAGTTACTTTATTTCTATTATTTAAGTACATGTAAATTAAAAAAAAAATTAAAACGTTTTATACGATTATATTGAAGACTAGCAATATGGCCCGGCGTTGCTCGTGGTCAGTTTGTGAAGTAAGAGATGTGCGACTTTTTTAGTTAGCGTAGCCAGTCGAATATCGCTCTCTATACCCTGTCTAAATTTATTCAATTAACTTGAGTAGTTATGGAGATATCTTAACCTATTATTTTAAAAAAAATTATATTAACGACTTTACATGCTATCGCGTATAAATTGATGTTTTTGTAAAATATGTAATTTTGCAATATAAAAATCCCCAAAAATTAATAATTAAAAACACTTTTCCTGATATAAGCCTGTAATATGATGTCGTTAATAGTAATGCATTTTGCAGATAATAAAAATAAAACACTTTGCGATGTTCTTTGAATGCCAAGTGGCGTTGAATGCTTATATTATTAAAAAAGTTTGATATATGTTTTTTATTGAAAAAATAACCCCAGTAACAAAAAAATGCAATTGTTAAACTTCACATTCATTATTTTTAGTATTGATAATACAATAACATATCGAAGCTAATAAATATTCTATTCTTCCAAATGGAAATAATTTATTGTATTTGGCGAAGTTTTTTGGGTGCTAATTGGCGACCGGAGATTTGGTGTCGTCTTTAATAACTATTTCTAAGAAAAATAAAGAATTATTTTATTTTGTAACTGTATACCTTAAAATTTCAGAGAATTGTTACATAGAAAATTTTTAAATATGCTAGCACCAATATTTACAGGCAATAATTTTCTATACATAAATATCATTTCAAATAATCATTTCTGAATTTCAATAAAATTATTTTGAAGTGAAGCATTTCAAATAAGCTACATGGAGGAATAAATATAGAAACCCTAAGTTCACTTTTAGGAAGACCTATTCCAACGTTATAGCACAGTTCCACTTCGTAACAAATAGCACTCTTGGCATAAATGTAATAGCGTTGGATAGGAAATTAAGCACCGACGCTTTTAAAATCTTGAAACAAATAAATTTTTGGGGCATGCATAAGATACACGTGGCGTCAACGAAACTGGTGGTTTATCTTCCTCCTTCGGTTGGCGAGGTTTTAGTTAATGAACAATTCCTAAAATCTGCTGCCTAATAAATGTGCTTTTCAATGAAAAATCGCAATAATAGAAGGCATCTATTATTGTCGAAAAATATGTTTCGTCGCCAAGGTGATTTTTAACAATAATGTTATGAACGGAAGATCTACATGTAAATTTCCCATAGGAATAATGTAAAGGAAAATGGAAAAAATTCTATAACTTTTAAACGGTTGCATATATCCACCTGAAACAAAGTGCATATTTTAAACTGGGACCATATTGTTAAAATGGTGCAAGTTTCATAAAAATTCGTGCAGTGGTTTTTGAGTTAAATCCGGACAAACAGACAGACTTTGGCGACCTTTTAAATTAATTTGGCGACATTTTAAATATATTTGGCAATATTTTGTGACATTTTTAATTCATTTGGTAACATTTGGCGATATTTTAAATTCATTTGGCAACATTTGGCGACATTTTTAATTCATTTGGTAATATTTGGTGACATTTTTAATTCATTTGGCATTATTTGGCGACCTTTTAAATTTATTTAGCGATATTTTTAATTCATTTGGCGACATTTACTCATCAGCCAATCAAAATGAATCGTTTATCCCAGTATTGGCGAAAAATATTTTTGGTCGCCCAGGTGATTTTTAACAATATTGTTATGAGGGGAAGATCGAGATGTAAATTTCCCATAGGCGTAATGTTAGAGAAAATGGAAAAAGTTCTATAACTTTTGAATGGTTGTAGATATCCACATGAAACAAAGTGCAGATTTTAAACTAAGAAAATATTGTTCAAATGGTGCAAGTTTCATAAAAAAATCCGTGCTTTAGTTTTTGAGTTAAATCCGGACAGACAGACAGACAGACAGACTGACAGGCAAAAACAATTTTAATGTGATTTTCGGAATCAGCGTATTCTAATTCGTGGAGAAAACTCAAAATGAGGGGTTTTGTTCGATTCCACAGACAGACACTCCATTATTATATATAAGTATTGATATGATTTTTTTTATGGGCAACACTAACTTTATAGTAAATGCAACTTTACAGAAGTAAAAGTGAAGCTTCTAATCCAACCTAATTTTCTTTATGCTTACTTCAAAGAATTTGGTTCTATTCTACATTCCTTGAAGTTAGTGAATCCCTTTAAGATTCTTATAGACCCTTATTGGCCCGCAGAACAAAATCTAAGAATAATAGCATTGGAAACTTTATTCTCTTTAACTTTATTTATATTTTTATAAACTTTAAAACTATAATAGAGATATGGGGGTTATAAGTTTGCTGTGAGATCACTTTCAGGGTCTCTCCTTTATCGGACACTGCACCTTTTACTTCAAGTTACTTCAATATAAAGGTCAAGTCATACGATTAATCGTATGAGTTTAGCTACAGGTTTATTAAATTTACATTTACCGAGAAAAACATGCTGTAAAATTTATACTATTATTTTTCTATAAATATTACCATTGAACTTTAAGTTCTCTATATTTTAAGTTTCAATGCCTCTATTTCTAGAAATGGATGGAAGTTCTTAAATGTTTACATATATGGTTTCATTGTGTTTAATTTAACTTTTAAGCATGTTCTTTAAGTATTATGCCGCAAGTTTGAATTGCTTGAATTTATTTTCAAATAGAGGCCCTCGTTGACTGAGGTGCTAAGTTGGGTGGACGTGGAAACGCTGAGTTTGCTTTTTGGCATGATGGTTCTTGTATCAATACTGTGCCAAACTGGATTCTTTGAGTACATATCTGTTTTGGTAAGTATAGAATATTAAATCTGTAATAAATCTCTAGGGAGGCTAGTTTTTTTTACAGCTTCTTGGACCGGTGTTTATCTAAGGTACTATTACTTCGGTTTACTTTTAAATAATTCATTTGTAAATTTCTCGATTATCATATTAACTGTTTACAATTGCTTAAACCGAATGGTTTTCTTAAAATATATTAATTTATATAATTATTTTGGAAAAATCAACAAAAAGTTTGTTAGTTTAAAGGATTATTTTAAATATTTAAACAACAAATTTTGAATTATATAAACTATAATATAATAAAACGTTATTTATTATATTATCGGTTATACAATAAAAGCGTGAACGTTTCATGTATATAATTATATTTGAATGTTTGGTTACAATAACTCAAAAATTGAAGTTATGATATACAACTCATTTTATAATATTATCAAAAGTACTTATGATAATTACTATATTTTGTAAGAAAAAATATTTTCTGGAAGATATAAGGACTTTTTAAAAAAGTTTTAAATGATATAATAGGAAAATAAAACCATACTTTTAGAATAAATCTGATGAATTCTGAAAATCTTATTTAATAAATATAAATAATATTAAAATATAATAATAATGTTGAATATTTATAATACTTATATTTAATAAATTGTCAAAGTAAAATGAAGAAATTCATACATTTATGTTAATATACTTTTTAGTAACGATATAAGCTGGTCCAGTGCATACTTCAAATAGTATATATTTTTGATGAATTAAGTTTAATACCTTGATATAAGTGGCCCTTTTCTGTTATTTTAGACTTACAAATTAGCTCGCGGACAAGTGTGGCCCGTTATTACAGGTCTATGTTTAGTGACCGCTGCGCTCTCAGCTTTACTGGACAATGTAACAACAGTACTTTTGATGTCTGCAGTTGCTATAAGGTACGTGTTTTCAAGACACTTTAACAGTTTACATACATGTATTGTTTAATAGTTTTTTTTAAACTTAATCTGAGAAAAAGAACATAATGTCTAATAGTTTAGGTGATATAATTTTTAAATTGGGATATTTTTTGTTAAGTACTTTTATTTTGTCTTTTTGTTTTTAATCAAAACGTGCATGGGATAAATACTTGGAGAATGAATTATGTTTTATGGAGAGAAAAACATAGAGAGAAAGAGAGTAAAAGGCAGATAGAGAAATGGAGAGAGAAATAATATAATATAGACAGAAGGAGAGAGGGAGAGAAGAGAGGCAGAAGGAGAGATGGATTGAGAGGAAGAGAAGAAAGACAGAGGGGGAGATGGATAGAGCGGGATATATATATATATATATATATATATAGATAGATAGATAGATAAAAAGGGAGAGAGGAAAATACAATGGGTGATAGAAGGAGAGAGAGAGGGAAATCGATAGATCGATGGAGATAGAGAAAGAGAGAAGGAGAGAGATACAAGAAGAGAGATAATGAGAGTGAGAGGGAGAGAGAAAGCAGAAGAGTAGAAGAGCGAGAGAGAGGTAGAGAAACAAGGATAGAGATAATTGGAGATAGAGGGAGAGATAGTGAAAGAGAAAGAGGGAATGAACTAAGGAGAGAAATACTGAGAGTGAGATGGAGAGAGAGAGAGAGAGAGAGAGAGAGAAAGAGATGAGGAGAAATTGAGCAAGAGAGAGCGAGGGATACATAAAAGGAGAGAGAGAAGGATATACAAAAGGGATTGGAAGGAAGGTAGGAAGAAAGATAGGGAGAAAGAGAAGGAGAAAGAGAGGGAGTTGGAAGGATATGGACAGAGAGGGTTGAAAAGGGGAGAGATAGAGAGGCATAGAAGCTGAGCACTGCAAAAAAGCGTATACTCTATTAACTGTAGAAACAATTTCAATTTCATTTATTTTAACATGGAAAAAATATAGATTAAAAAAAAATTACATTAAATGTGAAATTAATTATATTAAAATAAATTCATTTTGTATACTAAATGAGCAGCAAACATTCAAAACGTATTTTGTAATATTGAGGTGATTCGTTGAAAAACGTAAATAATTTTTTTTAAATGCATTGACTCGAATACAGATTCTAATTTTTGCAAGTTAATTTCAATGGTACAATTTCAATTTCATTTATTTTAACATGGAAAAAATATAGATTAAAAAAATTACATTAAATGTGAAATTAATTATATTAAAATAAATCACATAATCTAAAAAAATCGTTAATCGTTAGAAAATTCGTAGGCAAATTCAATGATGCAAGAATCTAATTTTTGGAAATGTTAGACTAAACACGATCTGAATGTTTACTTCTCATGTATGAAATTCATTATATTAATTATAATTCATTTTAAAATGTTGTTAAATCGCATGCAAACATGTATATACTAAAATTCATTTTTAAAATAATAAAATTAAAAAATAAAATCTATTTTTTTATTTTTTATTTTTTAGAACTTAAAAGAAAATTAATAAATCTTTTTTTATTTTTTGAACAAGTATGACTTCATACATTTATTTGCGATATTAAATTGTTTTATTTGTATGACCTTTTTTTAGATTATGTGAAGCCATGAATATTGATCCAAAGCATATGTTAATATCATTAGCTGTTTTTTCAAATATTGGAGGCGCAATGACACCAATTGGTGATCCTCCAAACGTCATCATTATCTCAAATGCCAAAATGAAACATTCGGTAAGATATAAAATGACAAAATGTTTATATGTTAATATTTTAATTTTAAAATGTAATATTTCCAATTCTTAAAAATTTAGATTTTGATATCAATGTATTTTAAATTCAAAACATTAAACACTATATTTTTTAGTTCAAAGTAGTGCAAAAACTGTTTAATTTAACAGTTATTTTAAGTACAGTGGTTGATATTTCCTCTTTTAATCACACGTATTCTATCAATGAAATAACGTTCCCCGCCATTTACTTTCGAGATCAGTAACTATTTTTAAATTGTAGCCGAGTTATATTCTTTTAAATTAATATTTCTAAGCAGGTAGGTTCTTGTAGATTATGCGGCAAGCGTTCAGACTGTGGTAATCAACTCATGAAAGAGGCACTTGAGACATTGAGACAGATGCACTGTTTAATATAAACCACGCATTTAAGTAATAATATTAAAGGACAAAATTAGAATCACGTCCATACTCGTTCATAGTAGAGCTTAATCTATCATATTAGTTTTTACAAAGGTTCGTATTCTTCGCCAGTCGCAAATGGTTGGCGGCTGATCGCCCTTTTGGCGAGCGAACATTACAAATGTGATGGTCATATAGGGTCACATTAAAATATTTAGTAGACCAACTGTGTTGTACTTTTGCTACTTTTTGAAAATACAGAATTTTGAAATCAGATGATTCTCTTATAGCTCCAAGGAGAGTTTATTACATATTGTATAGTCAAACATTAAAGATTTTAATGCTATATATTTCATATGTGCTTTTTAAAACATGGCAAGTTCAATGCGTAAAATAAACTTTCATATTTTCAGGGAATCGAATTCGGGAATTTCACACTTCACATGTTTCCAGCTGCAGCGATTAGTCTCGTAGGAGCCTATGCCCTTTTAAGGTTCATTTACCGCGATGCTTCTACATTGAGATATAAGGATCCCCCAGGAGTTGTCGGTGAGTATGGCTTCGAATCAGGCTGGAATTATCGAAATTTGGAGCTGTTGTGGTGTTTCAATACCTATTTGAGTATCGCTATAATATAGACCCGCGCTTCTATTATTTATGTTGTTTATTTAATGTAGGATACGGGTGATGTATTTATATATTTATTTAAAAGGAATCCGTATTTTAATCGGATTTGGTAGAGCGATCATTTGCAAAAACTTGCGGAACATAAAAAGTGTTGATATTTTGAAGCCCCATAATCAGTGTGAAGATGAGTCATATACCGGCCATAGGCCTATGAGGGATATATTACTAACCATCGTGTATAGGAAGTTAGGCTACATTGACTTATTTAGCTATTAATCAACTTTAACAATCATCCCCCGCTTTGGCGACAAAACAGAGTGTCTCAATTGCCCCACCACTAACATTAAATAACTTGAATGGTTATTTTAACAAAGACCCAGACTTTGGGGAGGCATGCTGAGCCATAAAAGCAAGTTATGTGGTTATTTCATGTACCATGCATCAACTTCCAATGGAAGTGCAGAGGAGATGCAAAAAATCACGGACAAGCTGACAACGGTTTGTATTAGTATTCTTTAAAATGACGTTTAATAGATTTTCTTAAAAATATTTTTAGCATACATTTTGAATTGAGATAAATATAATTATAATGTAAAAAAATCTTAATTTGAATAAATTTGAGTCCAATAAATATAATTTAAGTAAGATGCAGATATTTAAAATTTCAACAACGAAAAGCTTTTGTTTAAAATATGTAAACCGAATAAAAAATAAATTCAAATCTATCAAACCGATACTCGGGGACAACCTAAGTTGAGCCTAAAGCAATTGAAAATTTATACATATCATAGCTTCCTCTTCAGGTTCAACTTAGGTTGTCCCCGAGTATAGAAGAATTTAAATAAATTATTAAGATAAAAATAATGTGTAGGAAATTTCAATTACATCGCAGAATAATAGAAATAAAGTAACACAAATTAAGAGTAACCACTATATTAATATAAAGTAATTTCTTTCAATATAAAGTTTCAATACAGTTTCTTTAATAAAAAATGTATATTTATTTACTCTGTTATTGACAGAGATGAAACATGAGATTGAAGTATGGAAAAAAGCGTATAATAACTTATCCGGATACTCCAGAGACGAGGACACCGTGAGAGCCACATTACACAGAAAAATTGCAACTCTCGAGTCTCTACTTAAAAAGAAAATCTCTGACCCTAAGTGAGTAGCGAATGTTTTATTTCCCACGGTTTGTCTATACTCTTCGTTTGACAAACAATCAAGATTTGTGCAAAATGGGCAAACACTATATATTTAATTAAATATATTTTATTTTCAATGTATTCTGTTATAGATTATTTCATGAACTTATGAAGGAGTGAGAATACGAAGAAGTATTTGTTTTATTAAGATTTTCTAGTTCAAAGAAAAACCTATTTATTCATATCCATTTAAAATTAAAATATTTCTGATAAAATTAAATTAATATTCTTTATTTCAATTTACTGTTATTTTGAATGAGACTTCTATTTTAAAAACAGGTAGATAAATGTTTTCGTGTTTCAGATTATATCATTCATTTTTAGTTTTCCTACATATCTATGAGTATGTAAAGTCATAACATTCCAAAGCAACTAGATAATATTCATTTTTAGGCGTAAGAGTAGCAGTTGGTTGCAAAACCAGATAAGTAAAGAAATTAGTTTCAAATGCAGATAGATCAAGGTGCGCGTATGTCTCCCAGATTTGTTGCAAAACCAGATATATCCCATAGCTTGGTTGCAAAACCTGATAGATCAATAAACAAAAACAAAAAATCTCTATCAAGGTAATACTAATACAGAGCTCAAGTTTGGTTAATATCTGTGTTTATATAATACCAATTTGCAAAAAAAGGAGATACAATTCTATCATAAATAATGCAGTTAATTAGTTGTTTTGTTTCACTTGACAAATTTGTCAAAAGTGATCAATCCGGTTTTGAAACTAGATGACTGAAATGCAATATTTGTTATGTAGTTACTGCTTTGCTGTTAAAACCTAGCTTAAAAAGAAAATATGATACATTTAAATATATTAGATACTTTAATTACTTATCTAATAAAATACTAATTTCACAATGAGTTATCATCCTTATAATTATTATGCTAAGATTATTAATAACTTTAGTTTCTAAAACTTTTATAAGTGTGACTATTATCGTTATATACTCATAGTGTATTCACATTTGAAGTTTTAATACTATAAGATGACATTTAAATTAAAAAACAACTAAACTGTGGTAAAATAAAAATGCAGTTATTTGGTTTAGTGAATTGTTCTGAAGTTGGTTAAAATTGTCTGATATAAAATATATTAAAACTACTTTTAATGAACAATTTTGCTTGAATTTCTATACAGTTAATACCAATGCTTATACAATGCAACATAAGCAATAATTTGCAGTATTAAATCTTAAAACTTTAAAATATGAAGGAAACATTAATTAAGTTTATTACATTCGCTTTAATAATAATCCTTAACTACTTGAGAATGCAAAATGGTTTCAGGATTGCCTTGTTGACATTAAACGTCACATTAAAAAATTATATATAAACGCTTGTCATGCTGATATTAAATACAACTTTGTGAAAAGTATTTGTTTTATTTATAAGAATTTCTGAAGATGACTACAGGGCCAATCTTCGGGAGTTGACTAATGCAGTAAGTAACATTTTCTTAAAATTTCTGAAAAATACAGCATTTTAAAAACTTATTTATTGAGGTGTTCTTAATAAAAGCTACAATTTAAAATGGTTTCATTAAAACTATATGTCATGCTGTGGAAAACTTAATTTGAAAAAATAGTTGAACATAAATTAATTTGAAATAATTTTTATTTCCAGTTTAAAGTAACAGATAGTTCACTATTGTTCAAATCTGGAGTGACGATTCTAGTGGTCATTATACTATTTTTCTTAGAAAGTATATTGAATCTTAGCATAGGTAAAGTATATTTTTTTGTAATATTTTTAATTGCTGTTCTTTATGAAGCTAACAAATTAAACAATTTTTACATAATATTTATTCTGATGTGTTTGTAGCTGCAATAAACGTGCCTCCCTAGTCAAAAACATGAGTATTAATGTATTCTGCTTTGAAAATGGATACTATGATTTGAGCCGTATAGTTTCAAGTCCAGATAGATCCACATTTTTCACAAAATCGTTATTTTTAAACATTTTTCACTAATTTTCAATACACTACATCACATAACAAAGCGGTATTGACCAAAAGTGCCGGAATTCAGTCTGGAATTGCATTCAAAGTCATGGGCTTAGATCCAAAAGTATGTGGCTGTTAAATGTTTTTGGCGTCTCCTGTAAAATTTATGAAAATGGATTTATCTGGTTTTGAAACTAGACAGCTCATTTCATCAGTAATTATGTTAAGTTTTAAATATTATAGGGATAAAGGTATATTATTAGAATGGTATATATTATATCAATAAACCCTTAAATGGACCAATGGCGAGGATATAAATATTCCGATTAATTAAAATGTTTGAAACTTTCCGTTTAAAATTTTTGTTTTGCACAAACCCCATATTTTACCCTCCTCAGCATAGAAAATAAACTCTGTACTCATAAAAAGTGAATTCGAAAAAAATTATTTTTAAAGCAAACATATTATTTAAAATATATATATTTATATATACTATTTGAAACAAATTGCGAGGTTTGATAACCTTAGTATTGTAGTATCAGGTTTGTGTACGGGATTATGTGATTGTAAATTATTTTTCTACAGGTTGGATTGCGATTCTTGGCGCCATTTTCTTGCTAGTCCTAGCCGATTTTGATGAATTGGAAGGCGTATTCAGTCGAGTTGAGTGGTCAACGCTTTTGTTTTTTGCCGCACTCTTTGTTGTGATGGAGGTAAAAGTCTGATTTGTGAAACTTATTATTATATAAAACGTATGCGTTTTGGCTATTTTTGCATTCGATCGGACGAATGGATGCGAAAACTTACAAGTCAAAAGTATTTTGAAAAATTGTACAAATATTAGGTCATTCGTTTAATCGACAAACTATGTTTTTTATTAAGCAAATTTCGAATTTTAAGTTTAAGTTATGAAACAATAGTTTTAACTGCAGGTCTCCACCACGTATAAACGAGAGTCTATTGCAAATCAATGATTAGTAAGGAGCAAACATATTCCTACTCCCTTCAAGTGTTTCTCAGATACTCAAAATGAGCTAAAATCCAGATATTATAGTCAGTGTTGCAGTTTCTAATAAAAAGGCCTGACTGTGAATCTTTAATTTTGTGATCTAAATAAACTTTTCCTCAATATATTCTTATTTATAAGCATAGTATTCTGAAACATGCTTTAGAATAGACGGCTATTAATATTCATGATTTGGAACGTATACAACATCCTACAAACTCTTTCATATTAAACTATTTATCGTTTAACAGCGTTCGTACACTTATTACTATTTAATTACAGAGTTTAATTATCATATAATATGTAAAGTAGAAAGTAATATAATTTAGTTACAAGAGCCCTTCCTGAAAACTGCTTCGTGAATGATGTTTTTTAAACTATTTTAAGAGAAATAGTATATATGTTTTGTCCCTAATAAAACAATGTTCGATTACAATGTACTGGTTGTCTGTTACAGCGGTTCTCAATCAGCATTAAGCCACGAATCCCTAGCTAAAACTAAAATATGATCGGACACGCCTTTTCTCATATGTGCTCGCTTTCTGAGCACGCATACGCTTCAATTCATAAAAATGAAGAGGAAAAAAAATCGAAATAATTTTATACTTTCTTTTAATTTTACACAGCTTTTACAAAGTAACTATGGACACTAATTTACCCAACAAATATATAAAAAATATAACAACACAATCGAAAATTTAACAACTCTTACATCCTGTTACGTACTACTTCTAGAGTACCGGCGCTGGTTAATTAAAATGGACTGTATAGGTTTTTGGTAACAAACGATTTATTAGAAAGAGATTATGCAAGCAACCGGTCATTCTGAGCCGGGAAACGGAGAGACGGTGAGTTTGGTCATCCTAGACCCATGCTAAAAAACGCCCTTATCGAACGAGCGTAGTCTTCCGAATGAAGGTTTGCCAGTATGCCGTGAGGAGAAAGAGCGCCAAGTGCGCCAACGCGCGAGAGAAAAGATGCCAATTCCCGATCGTCTCTCGTCTCCGCAGCTCGCATGGTACATAACATTCCGCCCGGCGTTGCAATGTGAAACATTCAAAAAGAGGTTATACATAAACTTACAAGACATAAGATATATACAGAGTTACAAATAATATTATACAAAGTTACATTTCACATTACATAGTTGGTAAAATACACAGTTTGGTTATAGGTCTTTTTAGAGTACCAGTTTTGGTACGCACTAACACAACTCTAGTTTTCCCATCTACACCTGGAAATAACTGTACTATTCTACCTAATAACCATTTACATGGAGGCAAGTTTTCGTCCTTTAGTATCACCACAGTGTTCAATTTAACATTTTCCTTGGGGAATTGCCATTTATTTCTTTGCTGCAAATGATTTAAATAATCGCGATGCCAACGTTTCCACACATACTGTGTAACTTTAGTTGAACGTTGCCAACGTGTCAATCTATTGTCTGGGGTTTCTGAAAGATCTGGTTCTAACAATGCATTTAAAGGTCGACCCACTGAGAAATGACCAGGAGTCAAGGCTTCCAACTCATTTGGGTCAGTAGACAAGGGAGTTATTGGCCTTGAATTTAGAATTCCCTCTATTTGCACAACTACCGTTAGAAATTCTTCATATGTGTAATTAGCACTACCCATAACTCTTTTCAAGTGAAATTTAAAGGAACGGACACCTGCTTCGTAAATTCCCCCAAAATGTGCAGCTCTAGGAGGATTAAATTTCCATTCTATGCCTTCGGATGACAAATAGTTAGCCAAAACTTCGTCGGGATTCCCAACAAGATTATGCAAACGTTTAATTTCAGCACTGGCTCCCACAAAATTTGTCCCGTTATCTGATAGTAGCGAGGAGCATAAACCCCTCCTAGCAAAGAATCTCTTCAAAGTTGCAATGAAGGCGTTAGAAGTTAAATCCGAGACTACTTCAAGATGTATAGCTCGAGTTGCCAGGCAAACAAAAACGGACACATAGATTTTGCTCAAAGATCCTTTTCTTTGACCCTTGTACTTAATAAGAAAAGGTCCGGAAAAATCGACACCAGTATTGGAAAATGGGGGTGCAGGGTTAACTCTTTTAGTTGGAAGGTCTCCCATTAATTGATTACCTACAACAGGATTGCTTCTAGTGCAAGTAACACAATCATAAACTATTTTTTTACATAGATTTTTGCCATTAAGTGGCCAGTATTGTTGCCTAACACAATGTAGTAAGGATTGTGGGCCAATGTGAAGAAACTTTTTATGGAAGTATTCCACAACTATTTTGGTAAATTTGTGACAATTTGGCAAAAGAGCTGGATGTTTTTGTTGATAAGTTAAATTTGAGTGATTTAACCTACCACCCACTCTCAGAATTTTGTCATCATCAAGAAAGGGATTAAGAGATTTCACTTTACTTTGGGGCTTTACTTGTTTACCCTTATTTAAATCAATTAACTCATCATGAAACTCCTTTTCTTGTGCCCATTTGACTAATACAATCTCAGCCCTTTTAAGCTCTTCAGATCTAAGAGGTCCCTTTTTCCTTTGCATAGGATATTTCACATTATTAAAAAACCTAAAAATAAAACTTAAAATACGAACAATTTTAACATAACTATTAGAGATATTCATTATATAATCACTTAACGAACTATCTGACAACACTGAAGATGAAGTTGTTGCAGGTGAACCACTGGTGCTTACAGTAAGAGCCAAATGCCCTTCATCACTATTCTTCGGATTTTTGAGCTCGTTGAAATACTCACATGAAGGTGGACCTACTGCATCATTTGGCACATGAGGTTCTCGTAGAAATAGAGGACCAGTGAACCACAAACTATTGTTCACTAGCTGTTTTGGATCTAGACCTCTTGAGATGAGATCTGCAGGGTTCTGTTCAGACGGCACATGACGCCATTGCTGGACCTCTGTGAGCTGCTTAATTGTAGCAACTCGATTGGCGACAAAGGTCTTGAGGCGCATTGGATCACCTCTTAGCCAGGCAAGCACGATTGTAGAGTCTGACCAAAAGTAGCTCTCTGCTACCTCAAGCTTGATGGATCTTGCAACTTTGTTATAAAGCTGCGCTAGTAATACTGCTGCAGAGAGCTCTAGCCTTGGAATAGTGACGGGCTTGATGGGCGCAACTCTACTTTTACTGCACAGTAAACTGACTTGAATTTCACCACTCGAAGATGAAGACTTAATGAAAATAGCTGCTCCGTATGCTTTTGCAGATGCGTCTGCAAAACCGTGCACTTCATAGACATTCAAATTTTCACCTAAAACACATCTTGGCACTTTAATATTATGCACTGAAGGTAAAGAACACAAAAACTGTTCCCACTCTTGAGCCTTTTCTTTAGGAAGGGAGTCGTTCCAGTCCAGTGGTAATGACCAAAGCTGTTGCATGAAGATTTTAGCTTTTGTGATAATAGGGCCTAGGAGGCCTAGGGGGTCGAAAAGCTTAGCAATGGTTGACAAGACTGATCGTTTTGTTAGCACTGGTGAAGGCTCCACAGTCACTTTAAAAGAGAAAAGATCTTTATCTGGGCACCACAAGAGTCCTAGAACTTTTGTTTCTTTCGCAAAAGTATAGCCCTCAGAAATTGCTGAACCCTGGCTAACGAGTTCAGGATGGTTTGCAGACCATTTATGCAGCTCCATGCCACCTCTTTGCATTATTTGAATTAATTGTCGCTGCAATTCCTTGGTTTCCTTGAGATTAGAACCACCAGAGAGAACATCATCCATGTAAAAGTCGTTTTCAACAACGTTGGCTGCCTGGGGAAAATCGATCTTTTCGTCGCAAGCCAGTTGCTTTAGTACTCTGGTTGCTAGATACGCAGCGCTGACCAAGCCGTATGTTACTGTAGCCAACTCGAACGTCTTAACGGGCTTGTCAACACCTTCCTTCCAAAGGATTCGCTGAAGACATCTTTGCTCAGGATGCACCCAAATCATTCGATACATCATTCGAACATCTGCAGTGAATGCAATTAGGTGCTTTCTAAAACGTAGTATGATTGAGAATAAGTCGTCTTGTATGATTCCACCATTATACTGCAAGGAATTCAGTGAGTTTCCATTAGAACTAGGGCTTGATGCGTTAAAAACTACTCTTAATTTTGTGGAGCTCTTGTCAGGTCTATGGACACCTAAATGTGGAATGTAGTACTCACCACTTTTTTCGCTATTGTCCTTAACTTCTATCATGTGACCGAGATCCTCATATTCTTTTAAAAAATCTTTATACAAAGATAAGTATTGAGCATCTCTTCCTAAACGGTTCCATAATGAATTTAATCTTTTAAGGGCAATATCTTTTGAATTTCCCAAACTAGTTGGATTTTCTTTAAAGGGCATTTTAATGGTGTAGTGCCCATCCTGCTCTCTTTTGTGTGTTTGCAGAAAATGTGTTTCGCAAAACTCTTCTTCTTGTCCTTTCATTACAGGTTCCTCTAGGGATTCGATTTCCCAAAATTTCTTTAATATTTCATCAAGACTGTCATTTGTAACGGAAAGTCCGCAATGCAATGCTTCATTGGACTTGAAAGAACCTTCTCCGCTAACAACGTATCCAAACTTGGTTTCTTGTAAAATAAGGTTGCTATTAGGAGGTCTGATTTGATTTGATTTCAATATCTCAAAAAATACATTGGCACCCAACAGTACATCAATTTTCCGAGGGATTGAAAATTCAGGATCAGCCAATTCTATATTTGAAGGCAAGGAATGTGCTGGAAAATCAATAAGAGATGAAGGTGTTTTGGCCACAATTCGTGGGACAATTAGAAATTCCATTTTTTGTTTAAAGTCCTCTTTTTTATTAGATACTAAAGAATTAGTTTGAGACTTTATTTCAGTTGTTAGTCCATTTAATCCGTATATTGAGGATCGGAATTTTACTTGAGTTAGTCCTAACATGATGGCACAATCCCTTGTCAAAAAATTGGTTTCGGAGCCCGAATCTAATAGACATCGAACTGGTATTTTTATTCCCTGCGAATTTCTAATCTTAATGATGGCAGTGGGCAATAACGCTGTTTTGCTGCGCAATCCTGAACCATCAGAAGAAGCAGCTGTTGTACAAACAGACTGTTGATTTATTTCCTCGGTTTCAGTTGAAGCCTCTTGAGCACGAGTAACCTCTTTTGATGTACTCGGATCGTGCGAAGGTGCGGGATTATGTAAAAGTGAATTATGCATCTTCTGACAATGTTTGCATTTAAACTTAGATTTGCAAGCTGATACTCTATGAGTTCCAAAACAATTAAAGCAAAGCTTCTGCTGTTTGATAAAGTCAAATCTTTCATTGATATTTAGTTTTTGAAATTCCACGCATTTGAAGAGAGAGTGCATGTTTTTACAAAAAACGCATGGTTTTAAACCATTGCTGCTAAGCATGAAATTGTTTGATTTATTTATTATTTTGGGCCTAAAGGGATATGTTTTTTCTGGCCGCACATTCTCTAATAACTGACATCTGATTTTTAGAAATTCAATAAATTCATCCCACTGGGGCGGATTATTAGAGTTTAATGACATTTCGTATTGCTTACGCGTTTCTTGATCAACTCTACTCAACAATATATTAATTAAAATAGCTCTACTTAAATCATTTTGCTTAAAATCGATCGACTCTAATGCTCTGACGTTTTTGAGCACTTTATCCAGCAACGATCTAAGTTCTTTCGAAGATTCGCTTGTTAATTTTTGCACATTTATAATTTTATTAATGTGGCAATTCACAATCATGCGTTTGTTGTTGTATCGCTCTTCAAGGGCTTTAAAAAGAGAGTCATACGAGTCTTCAGTTGTCTGAATGTCTTTTGCGTTACCCTCCAAGGCCGATTGCAAATAATACAGTTTTTGTTGGGGGGTTAGTTGTTCATTCTCTTCAATTAACGATGTGAATTGCTTTTTAAAATTATTCCAATCAGCGTAAGATCCGGCGTATTTTGGAAGTGGTATATCCGGTAACTTTACTGTTACCCTACGCGGTGACTCATCACCTATTCTCTTTTGAGTGTTAGGCGAGCCCAAAGCATTAATATTCAAGGAGTATAAAAGTTCTTTCAGGCTTACCTCAATGTTTTCAGTATCGTCTTCCAAACTGCATAGTATATCTTCATGCTCTGTGAGATCTTTATCATCTTTTATCAGCTGGTGATACTCCAAATGCAATTCTTCCAGTTGAGAGCTGATCTTTTTCACTTTTTCTATCTTGACATTTAAGCCGATTTCACTCGTTGAACTGGCTTCTTCCTTTATAAACGTTGAGAGCTTCGTTATTTGGCCTTTGAGCAGGCCGCGCTTTCGGTTTAGTGCTGATAAGTCCATAATCGAAACCAAAAGTCCAACGTTTACACTAAAAAGTTCAAAGCTCGTGCGAAAAAGTCCAAGGTCCTTACTTCAATAATGACAATTTAGTTTTAAATTCTAAAGCTTGCTTTTTGCTACTGTTTCGTTTCCGCAAAATGAAAACACTCCGGGAGATCGGACCATGTTACGTACTACTTCTAGAGTACCGGCGCTGGTTAATTAAAATGGACTGTATAGGTTTTTGGTAACAAACGATTTATTAGAAAGAGATTATGCAAGCAACCGGTCATTCTGAGCCGGGAAACGGAGAGACGGTGAGTTTGGTCATCCTAGACCCATGCTAAAAAACGCCCTTATCGAACGAGCGTAGTCTTCCGAATGAAGGTTTGCCAGTATGCCGTGAGGAGAAAGAGCGCCAAGTGCGCCAACGCGCGAGAGAAAAGATGCCAATTCCCGATCGTCTCTCGTCTCCGCAGCTCGCATGGTACATAACACATCCATTTAACACGCATTTTGGACTTGTGAAAACGTTGTAATAGTCACTAAAGCTAGTTGCTGCACTGATTTTCGAACTATGTGGGTTTCTTTTTAATTCATGATATTCTTCAAATTTGTTTGCAATTTTAATATTTTCACTCTTAAATCAATGCATTTACACCATTTTTTTCTTTGAGACGCCGCGGACCCCTAACATCAATTTGCGGACCACTGGGGGTCCGTGGACCACCTTTTGTGAACCACTGGTCTATTTAATTCCGTGGGTAAACGACGCTTTCTCCTAATTTCAACCATTTTGTCAGAGGATGTGTCCTCGAAATTACGTGTATCATGCCTATATAGGTGTAATTGCTCATTACGATTAGACCGACGATATATTGACAAGCAAACAGCAGCTCAGCAATTGAGCAGGTCAAAGCACATTTTATAAGCTCCCATCTTATGCCAGTTTACCGCTTGGTGATCTAACTGAGATATGGAATATTGCTAATTGAGATAATGTGTTGCGATATTTAAAATAATGTTAAATGAATGAATGTAATCAATGATTATAAATGTATAGTTTCTAACCATACTTTTTAACTGCTATTAACTGTATTTCTATAAATAAATAGGTTTTTATTTTAAGCATTGTTATAGAAGCGTATTTTTATTGTTTTATTTTAAAGTTTGAATTCTCTTTGCGAGCACTAAATGTCTTAAAAAACGTAATCCCATAACAAACATTACACAAATTGTTTTATTTAAAAATATCAATATTCAATAAAAAATATATGAAAAACACTCAAAAAGATAATTCAATTATTCAGTACTTGTCCTCCGATCGGGCTCGAACTAGGAATCTTCTGATTCATAGCTGAATTCCTTTACCAACTGGGCCACGGAGAACCTTGCTCGTCGTTATCTTTTTTGGAGGGTAATCCTCGGCTTGTTGATGTAGCGACAGCGAAAATTTCGGTTGTAGTTCACGAGGTTGAACCAATTATCGGTGAAACCTCCGCTTTTTTCCGATAAAGGATTTTTGGTTCAACCCAGATTCCAAAATAATATGGTGTAATTTGCTGCATACCTCTGTTTTTGCACCAAAGTAAAAATTATCTAGAGGAAATTGCATTGATACTCTTTCCGTCAGTGGTTAGCCGCTTAACTGAATAACCAGGGACAACTCGTGTTGGTGTATATTGCAAATGCATGTTATTCCGAGTTCATTGTAAGGAATTAATGAGATTATTTTTAGGCCCTGTCAAGACTTGACCTGGTGTGGTACATAGTCCACTTGACACAAGACGCCATCAACAGTGTGGATGAAAGACATCGACTCATGGTTGCAATAGTACTCATTCTCTGGATTTCAGCTTTATCATCGAGTATCATCGATAACATTCCTTTCACGACAGTCATGGTAAGGATTTATTGAAAATTAATGTTTTCAATATTTTGTAAAGTAATTTACTTATTCAGTAATTAAATATTAATTAGTGTATAGTTTCTTAAAGTTGTATTATATTCGTAATATTTCTATAACTATATATTTCGAAAAGTAAACGATGTCTGCATTTTGCAATTTGTAAAGTCAATAAAGAATGTTGGTAAATATATTATATCCATTGACATGTTCGATTTGATGTTCCAGGGTCGATTTGAGAGTAATGGGGCCACCATTTAAAGGCGGGCTTTCCTTGATGTAATGTTTTAATCGAAATCTGATTGTTGATCTACAAAACATGTTATCTTAAAAAAAATTATGCTTTTAGCGATAGATGGCAGCACATAATATTGATTTAATATGAAATTCAATTGCTTAATCTAAAGGGTGGACTAAAAGTCCATTGCACAATCTAAAAATTTAATATAAAATCAGTGATTTAAGTTAGAGACTACATTACTAAAATGCTTCTCATAATGCAAAGGTTTTTTTTAATAAAAGAAAAGTTCCAAATTTTGTAAATTCCTAGTGCCGTTTGACGCGATTCTGAAAATTATCGCCATGTGAAAAAAAGGGCGTGTTTGGTTTGGCAGCAAATTGAAATGGGTACAATAATTACCACGTTTTTAACCACAAGCAAGTTCCGTGCCTTAATATAACAGACTCCTACGTCGATTTATGAACCCTGGCAATATTGGTTATCAGTCTACGACCTCCGACTACTAAAGATCACAGCTGGTACCCCCTTTAAGCTGTCTATTAGGGTAAAATGACCACGTTAAGGCAATACAAAATTACTACTGAGAACATAACCTTCAACTTCCAAAAATGTATTAGGCTTTAGGTATTTTGGCTCTAGCTTTGGGAGCATGTTTAGGAGGCTATTAGGATACACATCTGCAGCATTCGCATCCACGGCGAAATGGTGGAACAATTTTAAACCAGCCATGTGAAAATAAGATTTCGGGTTGCGTTATACGATGATATTGTTGTCATCATTTACTTAATCGCTCACCAAATATCACATTTGGTGGTGGCACTGTAAATTTTTTCCCATACATGGCAGTGTATCTTAAAAATAACAGAAAAAAGCATTAAACTCAAAAGGAATCAGTTACAAATATATATTTTTTAAATTATAGTAATTTTTGTGTATATTTCTTTTTAATTCGAATTTAATTTGAAATTTAAAACTACAACTTTTATTAGGTCCAAGTGGTGGCCGATATTGCAAACAGCGAAGATATGCAGTTGCCTATCAAACCATTAGTATTCGCTCTAGCTTTGGGAGCATGCTTAGGAGGTAAATGTTTTAATTACCTTATATACGGTTCCAGTTTATTATTATATAAAACATAATTAATATTAACAAATAAGCAAATATTATTTTAATTATATGCTAAATATCGGAATACTTTTATATTTAAAAAAATAATTTGCGAATTGTTTTGAAATACTAAATTGTCTTATCTTAGGAAACGGAACTTTGATTGGAGCTTCAGCCAATGTTGTCACAGCTGGTTTAGCAGAACAACATGGCTATAGATTCACTTTCCTAGATTTTTGCAGGTAAATACACTTAAAATTATTTTAATGATATGAACATATGATATAATTTTAATACCGTAACTTTAGAAAATTATTCATTCAGAAATTTTATAATCTAAACCTTAGGTAACCCTTATTAAACTATCAATCGTAATTTTACAATGAAATGAAGATAATAATTATTACTAATCACAATGGTTACAATGACCAGCTGTATGCAAATTCGACGGCTGAATTTTCTGGATATAAGAAGTGAAGATTTGAACGGCGGGATCGAGAGCGTACTAAGCACTGTTAGCTGGCTGCTACGCTGGAGTTTGCTGAGTCTTGCTGCTTGTGGTCATCTGATCGTATTTTAATTGTAACTCCTTTTAATATTTTAAATAAAAAGTTAAAAATTAATAACCTGTTGCGTGTTTTATAAAAAGCAACTTTTAACTATTGGTTTGCGCAGATTAAGTATTGTAGTTATATGGAGTCAGAACAATCCCGTGCAGTGCCAACTATCAGCACAGCCAAAAGTTGCTTATACGTTATTATGTAACTAATTATATAAGAATAAATTTTGGGCATTGCTGATACCTCAAATTTGGAAATCATGACATAATAAAATGGAAATGCTTCTAAAAGTCAAATATAAATGATTCCCGTCTTAATAATATAAACGTTTAAATAATTAAAAAAATATTTCGAAATATAAATTTTAAATTTTCTTTATTTAAATTCAATATTTACATAATGTATCTTTTCATTAATGTTAAAGCTACCTCAAAATTTTTATAGCAGTTTTCTTATTCTTTCAGGGTTGGTTTTCCAGTGATGATATTGACAACTATGATCTCAACTGTATATCTTCTATTCTGCCACGTGTGGTTAGAATGGAATGTATGAAACTCAATGGCAGAACTTAACAAGTTTTAGATTACCAAACTGCGATTTCTTTAATTCTGAGGTATTTGAGAAAAATGCAGTAGTAAGCTCAAATTCTGATATAAAAAATGCTTGCTTGCAGAGAAAATGTGGACACATATTTCGAACACAAGGATTGAGTATAAGGAAACAAGTTGATGTAAACAAGTTGATGAATAGAAATGGAATGCACTGATATATGATGTTTTTGTGATATTTGATATACTTGATAGTTTTTGGGTATTTCATTCATTTTTGCTTTGTTTATAATATTAATGCTACCAAAAACAACTGATGTTGCGAAAAAAAAGAAAACACTTAAAAAAATTTTATTGAATTTTTCATTTTTTTATTTAAAAAAATTAATAACCCAATTTTATATGGTGACACAAATATTCATTGACTTTACCATTTTCTTCTGGATTACGAAGGATCCCCCCTTTTTTAAAAAAAGTATTTTTCTTGAGTATAATTTTAACAAATGATTAAAACTTTGTAATATTATGCAATGATAACAACACATTTTTATGAGGACAATTTACTAGTTTGGTTTTTGAGATTTTTTAAATGTAACTTGAATTCAACGAATTTTTACCTAATTGCACATTGAATCGCCAAATGAGCACTTGGCGTTTTTAAGCAAGTGAGCTGTGACGTCCCACTGTTTATACCAGAATGCGTTAGAAGTATAAAAATATAAAAATTATTTTAGTAGAAGCCTTTCATTATTACAGTTATCGGTAAAAAACGAGATTTGACCGATTGTGGGTGCTCGGAGTCATGCAGTGAGCATCAGCGAAACATGTGCATTTTTTAAGTGTATAAGAGCAGATGTATTAAAAGTGTTTAAAACCAAAATTGTTAGCCAATAAATTGGGTCTCAACATGACTACTGTGTTCGTGAATAGCTTTTGATGCTCAAGAGTAAATAGCGGGTTTCCAGGTTTGTAAGGAACAGTCGAAGGGCAACAGTGAAGAAAATTATAACAGATTTTAATCAAGGATCCTCTCAAAGGATATCAGAAAGCATTATTCGTCGTACACTTGAGTGTATAGAATAAGGAAGCATATGGAATATTATGGGTATGGTCATAATATTTTGGTCATTCAGTGTATATTAAAACAGTAAAGTGTTTTGCTACATTTCAATTATGTAATATACTTTTATTTCTCATGGTACAAATGTCCCTTACATAAAAAAGTAATAATTTTATCTTTATTAAAGGCATGATAGAGATATCGTGCGGACATTATGATGAAATTATCAAAATGCGTGATGCCGAACAACGTTATTATTTAAGATATCAATTGAAGTTGTTACCGCCACGACGTCAAATCAGTTTATGCCAAAGCTTAGGCGCGGAAATAACATTTGGCGATTTTCATATTTGTATTTGGCGACTTATCCCTGTGTTGGCGATACACAACAGCATCTTATTCCACGCCCCCCCCCCCCCCTCTATACCTTTAAAGTATTCAATGGTATTTAAAAAGCAATTGATCCATCTATATGCATTTATTAAACACTAAAAAAATACTCATTTTCCGAGTTTAATAGACGATTATATTGTGGAATAATAATTAAAAAAAACAGTGCAAATGCAGTATAAGTAATTGTTCTGCTATTTTTTTTTAATGACGCATTTTTAAATTTTTGTTTGATTTTCCATTTTAAAGTATACGTTTTAACACATATAGAAATTATTAAATAGTTCCAATGTGAATAAAAAGCTAATTTTTTTACATGGAATTTTGTGAATAAGGCTATTTTTTATCAAGATGGAAACTGTTAATTTGATTTTATAAAAATATTTTTGAGTGCATTATCCTTTTGCATTAATAATTTACATGTCAATATATTTTAACAATTAATATTTTATGGTAAAAGAAATAAATTTCAGAATAAAATATACTTTTTTGTTTGCTTTTTATACTTACTCTATTCCATATTTCACTCGATTCTAACATAAGTCCTATAAAATTTAGTATATATTGTATATATAACATTTAAATATCATAAAGTTTCTTTATTCATTTGTATTCATGCAAATGAATAATTGAAGGGGCAAATGGAAGAAAGGGTTAAATGACAAAAATCACTTTCCGAGATAAACAGCTTTTCACTGACAACATTCTTGAAGAAAAGGGTTGCTTTCCGTCAAACATCCACTATTTGTCGCCAAGGAAAAAATTGGCATTTTACCTGCCTTATTCATCGACCGTGAGCGTGGTTAGTAGTCGTAGATTGACATAACACATTTTGCACTTTCGGCATTTAGGTTAGCTTAATGAAATCTAACCATTATAAGAGAAACATATACTTTTTACTGCTTTGTATCTGCTTAAATAAATCAGCAGAGCCATACAATTTTGTGGGAAGACTCATATGCCCAGCAAAAATGTCAACATAAAATCTTCATCAAAATTTTGAAATTGAACGTTTTATGCAGGAAAAATGTAGTTTTTTGAAGATTTATGAAAAAAAACTAAATTTTTAATCATGAAGTGAAACAGATACTTTTATACAGATATTTTAATGGTTTTATGTAGAAATGGATTTATTGTTTCAATATCCTTTATAATATCTTCAAGAAACCTTCAATTTGGCGATTTTAATGAAGGTTTCATGCGAAAAAATTTTGCTGGGTGTACTTAAAGCTTTCTTCTATATTAGTTTTATTACTAGATTAGTTTTATTCTAATTAGATTTGTTTCAAAAAGTTTAGTTAAAAGTTAGTTTGCCCCCTTCTTCTAATCGCCCCTTCAATTAAAGTTGAGCAGTTATTTTTTTTTGTGTTATAAATAATATTACTATTTTTTATTGGGGAATGGAAAAGTCATACACTTATTTTTGGCTCAATTAATATTTAAAATTTGCAATAGTTTAAAAAAATAGTTGTGAAAAAAGTCTTTAATAATTATTAAAAATTATTATTTATTAAAAACCACCATGTTTATCTTTCATTGAATTTTGAAAAGTCTTTAACACTCTGTTTAAAGTTCATCTTTATATATATTTTGTATCTTCTTAACTCTTTTTGTGGGACTGTCTACTTAGATATCTTCACTTTCAAATCCATATATAGTTTAAAAAAACATACTTTGTCATTGAATGCCATTGTAGGGCAAACCCCATTTCTAAAGAGAATTCCGAGCATTTCTCTTTGGAACTCGACTCCATACACAATTGCACATCACAGCATTTGATATCACGAAATTTTTAAAGTGAAGATTTTTTTTAAACAAAGGGAAATAAAAAAAATACCCCATACAAGAAAATAATGATATTTCGAATTTTTTTTATATAACATGTCAACAATTGACAGAGTCACTTTTCTTTCTGATTTAGAACTGGGAAACCACCACGTATTGTTTGAAAGGTGAGGAAACTTAAAGTGAAACTCATCTTTTTTTCTCCTAAAAATAAAGTAATAAAAGAAAAATTTCAAGGCTTACCGTTTTTCAGTTGTCACATCATTTGAAATTATATGAGAATGGTAGTGACAGAAAAGGGAAATTTTTTAAAATTTTTTATCAATGACTCTACTACATATAAATGATAAGAAAATATTTGTATAGATTATTGACTTACATTTAAAATAGAAAATTCACTACGAGTTGTATATTTTAAAAAGTATATTTAATTTCTTTTTTGATTGTTTTCAAAAGAGATCTTTAATTATTTGTGTAGTTAAGCAATTTAAAATATTATATTTGTTTCCTTTTATGAAGTAATTTTCACAATACTTAAATGAAAATATTACTTTGTTTTAAATTTTTTTGTAGAAAAAAAAATAACACATTATACCATCATAAATGTTTTTTCTTTTTGAATATTTTGAAACCTGCGAATAGAATTTACAATGCATTAATAACGGAGTTAATTTTTTTGTTATATTTTTTTCGTTAAACTGAAAAAAAAATATAATAGTGAAGATAATTTTTTGTATGGTTAAAGTTCACAAAAAAATTTTAAAAATGGATTTTAAGATTCTTTATATTTTCTAAAACTCTAAGATCTTCTTCATACAGCATTGTTTAACTTTTTGTTAGAGCAAAACAAGAAGATTTTTTTTATTGTATGGTATACACTAAACAAACGTAACAACCTCATTTTTTTAAAACTGTGTTTATTGTTTTAGGTACGCATAAAAATATACAATTGAAACACCCAATTACTTTTTTATGAATTCCTTGAAGTGTTTGACACATATTAACCCATGCATTTACGGTTTCCAGGATCGGCTACTAATTTTTTTAAGGACATGTTCTTTTATTTCTTCAAAATCATCAAAATTAAAACAGTTTTTATAACTTATAACGGCTTCAAACTGTTTAAAGTAAAAATCCATGGGTTATTTCATGTAATTATATGTACTTGTTAAATCTTTGAGGGAAAAAAAGTAGTTTTAAAAAAAAAATTATATAAAGACAAAAAAATACTTACTTTTGTATATTTATTGTATACAATACATAGTTTGAAATATTACTAAAAATAATTCTTGTTTATCTAGAACAATTTAAACAGTGCTGTACGCAGAAGAGGTCAGAGGTTTGAGAATATATAAACTCAATGGACATAGTATGAACAGTAAAGTTATTTTGTATTCAGACATAGCAGCATAATGGTTTGCTTTTAGGCCGCTTTCCCATGGCATTGCTTACAAAGTGATTATAATAATTACAATTGTTACATATGAGGGATTTACATGCCAGAGCGGAACTCTGTGATTGATTTTGTATAGAAAGTCGCTCTAGATTTTGTAGCAATCTTATAATCAACTTATTTCAACAAATCACTCAGTAAATAAGCAAACTTTGTGAATTGAATAAAATATATTTAAATATTTGAAAAATATGTAGTTTATTGTTGCACAGTTTATATGAAGCATTTGACATTTAAATGAAGAAAGGTGTGATAATAGAAGTTTTGTTTCTAAAGAAGGCAAAAGGAGGATCCTATACATAGTGGTATTCAATATCACGAAATATTTTATATTTTAAAATGCCATTTACATTGTAAAAATAAGGTACTTAAAAATGAGTTCCTGTACCTACTCGTTTTCTTTGAGTACAATTGCATCGTAAATGAACGACGCCGAACTTAAAAAAACGACCTGACAAACTTAAAATAGTCGGTCAGAAGATGGTTTTCCACATTATTTAAAGTCGATTGCTTAAATGGAAGCGGAGTTATTACAACTTAATTATCTTACTTCCCATTCTTTTGGCGCATCTTTTTAACATTTCTTCTGTTTATAACTTCTTCACGTCGCCCTGATAGTACAACGGATAAGGCATTGGACTGCTGTGCTTGAGGATATGGGTTCGATTCCCGGTAAGTATTTGTTGTAATTGTCGATATTTATTGAAAGTGATTTATGAAGGCAGCTTTTGTAGGTTAGCACCTGTTCTTTTTATTCATTGTTACTCCTTGTACTCCTATGTATTCTTAGCTATCATGATAAGCATCGAATGTACTCAAAAATGAGTATATTGGACTTATTTTTGAGTACCTATGTTTAACAGTATAGATATATGTTTTGAATATATTTATCAATCGAAACTAAAAAAATATTTTTTTTACACACATCCATTGCATTTTTTACTTTTAATATAGATCGCTGCTTAGTTTTAATACAACTATTTATTTTTATTAAAAACATAAATTAGTCTTCACCCTGATCGCAATTGATCGTTTTGGGTGTACAGTGTTAAACCTTTCTCTCTAAAAAAAGTTCACAGTTCTGAAAGCCTCTTTTTTGAAATGCTCTCTTATTATGATATCTTCTTTATTACTGGAATATCGTGAAATGAGGTAGGATATTTCCACTTTCCGCGATACGCTGTTGTGAGTAGGAAAGTTGTCTGGAAAAATATCCAGTTTTCTGAAACACTTGGACGGTCTGAGATTGCGTTCATAGGACACATTTTTTTTTTATTTTCAGTTGTTCCAACCCAACCACACATGACAGAGGAGAAGATAGACAGTTGAAAGAGAAGTAGTTAAAATCATCACTGGGAAACCTACTCTGGAATAGAAAATAGAAAAATATTAATCGATATTTGGTTTAATGGAAAAAAATGTTTTTTAAGAAAAGTCAATTAAATTACTTATTTAAATATAAATAAATACTGGGTTAATACAATTGTTTTTAGGTATTTTATTAAAATAAAAGTTTAACTTATTATTTTAAAATTAATTAATAAAACTTTTTTTGTGTTAGATAAAATATTAAATAATTTTTGTAAATATAATTTAAAAACTTTTTTCGTGACGAAAAATGATTTTGATATTTATAATGCTAAAAACTAAATATTACTTGCTATAAATGAATGAAAAGTTCTGTATGTGCTTTGCAGAAACTTTTCTTTATTTTTTCTTAAATAATTTTTAATAATAATAATAAATATATTTTTTAAATGAACTTAAGTTTTATAGCATTATTTTTTAAATAATTTATGTTGAGTTTTTATTAACGTAACATGAAATTTTAAAGCGTATTTTTTATTTGGTATTAAAACATTAAAAAGGTTATATGTAATAAAAATTATTCTGGGAAAACTAATACGATGAGATCTCCCTTAATGCTCAGTTTTTTAAATGTAACAAATTTTAACAAAATAACAATTATGCATTTTAAAGTTCTTTTTAATAAATAGTTATTCCAACTGCGAATTATAAAATAAATCCCTCCAAAATGTTTGTGAGCAATTCTATGTTTGTATAGCCATTTCAATTGTAAAACAATGAAATAAGGATATTAAAATATTGAATTATTAAAGTTTCACTGGTTTTAAATTGATAATACCTGTCTGTTTGTCTGTTTACCTACCTACAAACCTATCTGCCGGATTATTCAGATTGAACATTTCTTCAACTATATTCCCCACCTTGTTGAAATGTCTACTATTATTATAATAGAAATGGATACTTACTTAAAGAAATCATAAAATGAAAATCTATAGCCATGTTGTTCAGAAATACCCGAAGCAACTACGTTGGCAGAAGCTCCGATCAGAGTGCCATTCCCTAGATTATAAAACACATTTGAAATGTTTTATTACAAAAAATATTATAAGTTTTGTTTGCACATAAAACTTAATTTAACGTAATGTCGTTTGTTCACATATTTTTAAAAGGTTTAATATAATTCAAAATAACAAAAGTAAGTCATTTGAAATGAAACATGAACATTTATCTACTAACCTCCAAGGCACGCTCCTAAGGCCAAAGCAAACACTAGAGGCTTTATTGGCAGTTGCATTTCTTCGTTGTTCGCAATATTAGCGACCACTTGCACCTAACAACACATTATGTAAAATTTTATTTTAATATTATTTTAAATTTGTTATATTACAAATTGTATCTAACATGCATAATAAATAAAGACCTGTTTAAAAGTGTTCTAGTATGTGATGAAAGCTAATGAAAGACTCAATCCTTCAAGAACTATAAGAATTCAATATCAAATCGTTTATTTTTATTTGAAGAGCTATCGTTTTGTGTTTGTCATATGCTATTTATTACTACTGATTTAATGTTAAAACAATGTGAGCTATAGTCTGATTCTTAAGATGTCACCTTAACGTCACTGATACTCTAATTCTTCTTACGTTGAATCTATTACGTTTCTATGGAAACGCGGTGTCAAATGTGGGCGAGTCTGTGACCTTGAAGTGCTTGAGTTAAGGAAATGTTTAGATTTCTTTTGCTATAAATACTGTTGCTCAACACGCACCAAAATCTCAGTTTTAGGTAATTTTTTTTTTAATTGAAACTTGTGTTTGTTGGAATATTGACTAATTAAAAGTATATATTCTTGTGGCATTTAATAAAGTTTATAAAATATTAATTTAATTGATTTTTCGGAATTATTTTGGTGAAGTAATAGAATATTTCTTTTTAACTTAAGTAATTATAATTTTGGTTTTAATGGAACATAATATTTAAAATATAAAAATGTTCAGTTTCGTAGAATGGTAGTATTTAGCATAAAATCGATGTAGAATTTTTGTTAAAACGATATATTTGAAATTTTAATTAATATTTACATTTATCATATTATTTCTAGGTTGTAAGAAATGTATTTTATTTCTCAATTCAAAAATTAGAAAATTTATATATATATTTTATATTTTAATTTATAATTATTTATTTTGATAAATATTAATTTCTCACTTCTTTTAACGAAATCAAAATGTCCGCTTTATATTAAAATACTTAATATGTTCTAAGTTGCAAATGACATCTTTCGGAATATTTTAAAGTTCTTTAATTATACTTATTTTAAAATAATTGCATTATTTAATTTAATTACTACGGATTCAATAATCAAAATAATTTAAGTATTCATTCACCAGATTTTTAAACTTTTAATTATCGAAAGTTAACTGATATAAATAAATACATAATATTATATCTCAAATTTGTTAAAAATGAAATGTTTAAGTACGTTTGAAACTTTGAACTTAAAACTAGCATTACTTAATTTTCCAATTTATCTGATGAATTTGAAGTAATCCTGACAATTCAGTTAAATATTTTTATAAATTTAATAACTTATTGAAAGAAAATTATATGAAATGAAATGTAAAATACCATAACAGTCGTAAAAGGAATATTGTCTATGATACTTGAAGATAACGCAGAAATCCAAAGAACAAGTAAGATAGCCACCAGAAGCCTATGACTTTCATTCACACTGTTTATCGCGTCTTCAGTCATATTCACTATGTACCAGACAAGATCGAGCCTGGATAATGCCTGAAACAGTTGGATTAGATTAAAATATGAAATCAATTTGTTGTTGTGAAATAAACAACTGTACATTTAACATACTTTATGATAGAAATGATCATTTGAACAACTTAAAACAAATCTAAAAATACGGGTGAATCAAATGAATGGAATAATATGCCGAACCTATGCTTTTATAAATGCAAAGTAACAAAAATACAAATGTTTTATCGATACAAGTTTATAACTTTATTAAAAGCGCACAATGTGTTGAATAAGCAAAATGTGAAAAGTAAAGTAAATGTAGTGTAGTGTAATATAATGTTTATTTAAAATAATTTAATTTCAATTTTCAGTTTGATTTCTTATTTGAAGTGAATTATAACGGATTAAATTATTGATAAAATATACTTCAGCATGTAATTATAAATTAAACAAAAATTACAAACACTCAAAGGGTATAATCATATATATCAATAATATTTTTTTCGAGTTCCTTTCTTAATATGTTTTTAAAAATGTGCCGAAATATATTGCTATGGACATATTGAATTTGTTATGTTAAGGTGTTTCAAATTGTTTGACTATCACTCAAAGTTGCAATTTTAAAGTAGTGATCTATCAAATAAAATTCTTTAATCGCATTCTAGGCAATATACTAGCGTTATACATATAAAAAACAATGTTAAACAAAATTGAGAGTACCTAACTACAACTGATAGACAATGTTTATAAACCAAAAAACAAGGCACATTTTGTTCACGTATCGAACGAGATTACTACTGAAGAATAATGTTTATTTGAATTCAAAATTTATAAAATAATAAATTTCTAAAAATTATTCTAATATTACTTATTTATTAATATTCTATTAATTATATAAATTAGTATTTAAATAAATATCAATTGCCCTATTTATTCTGTTCAACTGCATTAATAATTGAGTGATGTTTTTAAAAAAATTATAATAATGTGAATTAATTTTAGAATATTTAATAATGTGTTTCAAAACCTTATCCATGACATTAAATTTTTATAAAAAGTGCAAAAAATGTTTTTGTTAAAAAACATTATCATTGAAAGGAATCTGTAATTTTGTTAAATTTTTTAATTGAAATAAAACTCACAAATAATTTGGTCCATTTTTAATGTTGCCTATAATAAATAATTGAATATGAATAAAATATTTTCTAATTTATTATTTCCTCTTTCTAAATTATAATTTGATTTTGTAATTTTATTGTCTCAATAATGTATTGAAAAATGTTATTACTTGACAAGTCTACCTTTTCAAATACGTTAAACAATATTTTTCCTGCTTATGCGAGTTCTCAAACCATTGGCAGGCATAGTTTTTAATTCCGATATATTTTTTTAAATGCAATTATTATTATTATCAGCAGAAGGATCAATAAAATTATTTTATTCATTAAATAAATATATTTTAATATTTTTTTTTGAATTTAAAAAAAAGTATTGTTTTATTTTTTTTCTCAATAACTGAAAAGTTTAAATATTGCCTAAAGCACTTTTCCTACTTTATAATTTTATTTTATTTTTATTATAAAAAACTAAACATTTATTTAAATTTGTAATTGAAGATGTGGTGAGGCAATACCTGATATTTGCTAACCCACTTTCACACGCAAGCAAGGAGCCAGGTTGGGCCCTACCATAAAATGTTTGAAAGGACACAGTGACAAAGAGAGTCGACTTGGGGATTTAGGGCCCATAAATGTGAAATAAATTTTGTCCTTTCATCTCGTCGGGCCCAATCGTGTGAATAAGTCGAATGACCAAATCACGGGCAAGCCGGCGAGAGGTATTTTATCCAGGAAGACCAATGGAATGAGGGGGAAAGATTCGGAGGGCGTTCCCTTCGTTCCCTCCCCATCGACATATCTCTACTTTCCACATCGAGAGAGACATTATATACTTCACTTAGACATCAATACTCTCTCTTCAGACTCTTAATAAAACTCTCTCTAGTCAGACTCTCGACATCTTTGCGTGTAACAAACGTAAATTAATCTCTCATGTTGAAGAGTATGATCGACTGTCAGCCCTTTTCCAGTCTGGTGAGTCAAACAAACTATGTTCTCGCACGGGTAATAAATCTGTAAATCATGAAAGTTTAATCGTTCCTTACTTTTATTATAGTTAAGTTTCTGCATTTTTTATGCCTTTTCTACCCAACAGGAAAATCCACGTTCCGGGTACTTTAATATTGATAAATCACAACGCAATGGCCGTAAGGTTATTATATAAGATCATGCTAAAGTAAATATTTGTAATCGGTCTAATCTTAATGTTAATTCTAACGTTAATAGTAAGTTCACCACTTTTTACATTTATACAGAAGATGCACTGTTTTTTCTATAACATATAATGTTGAGATTATTTTAGCCATAATTTTGTTAAAATTAATAAACGTTTAATTGAACTCTCTTTCGAAAGTTAAAAAATAAAGTTTATCATATTCACCTCCATCACTACAAAAAGAGCCGCAAAGAATAATAAAGTCGACCATTCAACCCTGCTGAGAACGCTTTCGAGTTCATCGAAATCAGCAAGAATAAGCAAACACATGGCTCCTAATATCGCTATCCACCCTGAAACAAAAAATATTTTTCTAATGAAATCAAAACTCTACATTTAACCAAAATATATAAAAATACACAATTACTGACTTTTGAAACGTATATTTAAATAATACTTTTCTTTAACTTCAAGTGACTGAAGTCGTTTCCTCTTAATGTACTTTTTAGTTACATAGAAATTGCAGAATGGCAATCGTATTTGAAGTTTAGTTCTTCGAAATGCAGTTTTGAAGGCAAATATATTTACTTTTTTCCCGAGGGTCTTTAAATGAGGAGTAGTTATTTTTCTTTTATGTTTTTTATGTTATTTTATGTACTCTCAATGCTCGGATCGTTTGAAGTAAAATAGTAAAAATACGTAGATGGAAGCCAGGAGCACTTTTTAAATGAGTTTAATACTTTCTCTTTGATGTTAAAATATTCGTTGGCCCTACTAGGAACCAAAAAACATCGTTATTTATAACTTTGATGTTTTTCAAAATAAGTTTGCTTACTAGGTCAAAAAAATTGCGGTTTTTTCTGTTTGTAACGTTTTTGATATTTGCAGTTTTAATAGAATAATTAACGTAAAAGTGCATTGTCATCGTTTTACGTTTATCTTCTTCATTCAATTTCTATAATTGTTTTATGTTTGTTGTGTATCTTTGTTTTTGAGTGTCTTTGTTATATAGTGTTTGTTGAGTATCTTTGTTTTTGAGAGTCTGTTGTATAGGGTTTGTTGAGTATCTTCATCTATACTTGAGTGTCTTTGTACCAACATTTAACTAACAAGAATGTTTTCCAATTATTTTATTATCTGTTCCTATTTGTGTTAGAAATTAAAAAAAAAATGTTTAATTTAGACTTTAATAATGCATACATTAACTTTAATTAATATTTTTAAGTCTTACATAATACTCTAATGATGTTTAAATTTACTCTAAAATCTTAAATTTAAAACTGAAAATCAGAAAATGTGTCTGGATGTGGGTTTGAGTGTTTGTCAATATAAGAAAGGCACTGTAACTACAAAACTTTGACTTTTGATACTTACATAACAGTTTGTCTGAAAAATTAAAATTAGAAAGTGATCATTCTTAAATCTGTACGATGTTTTGTTTAAAACGTTATATTTTTTTAGTGTATCTTAGCAAAGTTTCACGAAGTGAAAACAATTATATGAGTTAAAATCAACGAAGAAAGGAAAGTGAAATTCTAATATATAAAACTGTAAATCAATTCGAATGCCAGTCTTTACAAAAAGTACTCCGTAACTTTTTGAAATTGACAGAGTTTATTGTTTGAAAAATTAGATATTTAATGCGATAATTTTTAAGTCTGCACAATGTTCCATTCGTATATTATATCTATTTTAAGGTATATCATTAACTTACTGTGTATGAAAATATCTTTTTTAATTTAAAATAATATTCTTCACGTTATAGATATATTCACATGATGTAATATGTGTAATATTGGATTACATCTGCACAATGAGCGTTTTGGTACTGTACGGATTCTATCAGTACTTAAAAACACTAAAACAATGTCTTTCGGAAATGATTCAGAATTGTTTTAATGTTACATACAAAATTTGTCTGGGTATTTTCTTTTTAGGAAGGTTAATTGTACGCATATTTCCTACAAATTAAATTTGATAAGAATACGAAGTTTTGATATTCTAGGTAGCACTACACATAACTGGCCGAACTTCCATTGATGCTAAAATCTAAGCGCTTAAAAAACACAATAAAATATAAATTCCTGAATTTTTGGTGAACATCAAAAGTGAAGATTCCAAAATTGTATAGCTACTGGTCTCTTTACAGAAATATCAAAGTTTTAAAAAAATAACCAGCCGTAACAACACTTGCTCACTTACCTCATTCCCACCTATTATAAAATAAAAACTTGAAGAATTTTAATCAAATTAAAGTCATACCTATACTGAGATTCAATTCAGGGATACTTTCCAAAAAGAAGAAAATTATGACGATTCCTATAATTATGCCAGATTTCAGCAAGAGAGAGGTGTTTTTCACTTTGAACTGAAAAAGAAATTACATGTGACATTTCCAGAAAAAAATATTTATAAACATTTCACCGTTCCTCATAAGCTGTGGCATTTTATTATGAAATTTACTACAAAAGTATTACATAATTTAAGGTATCCATACACGCTGAAAAAGTAAAAGTTGATTTCGATTTAAATCAACTCGACTTTAACCGGATAGTTGGATAATTCACGAAAAGGGTTATTTTTTAGTATAAAATCTTAATATTGCATTATTATGTAATGGTAATTTAATGACTATTAAAAATAAAATCATTCATCGATCAAAAACTTTTAAAATGTGGATCTTGCTGATGTTTTTTCTCAAAGCGAACCGAATACAGATAATTGGAGATTCGCTTTGTTTGATCCGGATAACAGGAGTTCGGATAATTGGAGTTCTACTGTATTAAACGTTCAAAATTAATTTTATCTGTCTGATTGAGAAATGGTTTTGAACGGTCTTATAAATTTATTTTCAAAAGTGCATCGCAAACATTGAAAAGTATTAAGTGACGAATTCTGTTTCACTACACAATTTGTTGAATTATTTCTATTGGTTGGTTGAGGTTGTTATTGATGGTACTTCACAAAACTTTTAGGGAAAGGTTACGTCCATTTATATAAATTGATGTATGTTTCGAAATATCTGTTCGTTATAAATGATATATGTGGTCGCTTGCAGGCAATAGGAAAGGTGAATTATGAGGCTGTAAAATCAACGCTTTAAAATTTTCTTGGGGAAATCATAAACAATATAATTCCCTACTATATATCCTCTGCTATGTTAATGTACCGTAAAATTAGGAATTTAGGAAAATTGTAATAGTATCTGAGTATATAGTAGTTTCGAAAATTTATATTTCAGTTTTTAAAAATACATAATCAATTTTAAGTACAAGCTAAAATGTTTTCTCATTAAACGTTTTTTCCTAGAACTGTTGTAAAGTTTTTTAGACCATTTTTGCTTGGCTAAAATCACTTAAATAAGTATGACAAATATTAAAGTAACGAAGAAAAAGTTAAGTAAATGATTTGCTCTTAATAAAATAATGTAAGGGAAAATCAAAAAGATTTTGATGGTAGTTATCCAATTTAAATTTTTCTTAGAGTTAGCAGAAAAAAGAAATGTTTGATCAAGATAGAAATAATTTAATAAGAAACAAAGATTTGATAATAAATTGTTCTTTTTTTTAAAAAACAAAACTAAAACCCTTTTAAAATATATTTGCTATCTTCAGGATATCTTTTATTTCTTAATATATTACAATTTTTATTTTTTTAGTTCTCAAAATGATTCAATGATTTACATAATAAGTTGTTCAACATTTAAATATGTCATTAACTGAGCGTTAGAAAAGTCCCTGTCTTATCTCGACCTATCAGAAATTCGGCTGTTTGTCCGTAAATATGTTTATTTGTTACGCATTTACAACCAAATGCGTTGTTAGTTTTTCTTCAAATGTGTCATTATAAAAGTCAATTAACAGGTCTAAGTATTTTTTAAAAAAAATTATCTACTTTTAAATTTATGGTTGAAATCTGTAATTATCGCGAACTTTAATATAAGTTTCTATAGTTAAAGTCTTAATAGACGAATGAATTTAAGTATTCTGTAAGCTACCCTCTAATGCCAACCTTATAATTTAAATGCGACTTCTAAGTAAATATTTGAAATTATCAAGAAATGTAAACACATTTAGAAGATTTTCCTTGAATTTAGAAGACAAATTTCCAAGAAGTCAATTTGATTTCGAAGATTAAAATCGACTTAATTAAAATATTCTTGATTCTCAGAAAGATATTTAAAAACCATAATAAGATTGATGGTTAATTAACTATTCCCATTATTGAGAATCATTATTTATATGTTTCTCAATACACGTTGCACATTGTTACCCCAACCTACTAAACTACTTTTGAATGCTGCTTATGTGAATTTTATGTTAATGCTTTATCATTAGAAATCGGATTTTTGCTGAAATGATGAGTTTTCGGACGGGGCTAACATTCCACATTTAGATTTCCTAATATAATTGTGGAATTACAGTTGGAAAAGCGATTATATGTGATTAAAAGGACTTACATTTAAGGGCGTATCTCCCTTTTGAAAATCTTATAAGGAGTTGAAATTATTGGAAAATATTAGCTAAACCTTCCAGCACCTTAATCTTTTTGAAAGCAGGTGAAGATATTATATTCGGAGAAATTTGTAATCAATGTACATAGAGTAATAGTTTCAGGAAGTGGGTTTCTCACATAAATTACTATTTTTAGACGTATATATTTAGAGCCTTGTACTTGTAAATTTGTAAGCCTTTTTTGTAGAGCCTTGTAATTTTTTTTAAACAATAAACGTTATTGGATTGGCATTTTTATATTATTTCTCAAAGTATATTTTGTACATGTAATGTACACTGTAAAAAAGGTACTTAAAAATGAGTACCTGAGCCTGTTTTAATTTGAGTATAATTCCATCGTAAATGACCTATGACGTACTCAAATTGAGAATTATCGTAATTTCTAAAAAAAATTAGTAGTGTGCTTTAATATTCCTAATCTCAGCTTTTGTTCAAACCATCTTAACAAAGCGACCTGACAAACTTAAAATAGTTGTTCAGAATAATGGTTTTCTACATTATTTGATGTTGATTGCTTAAACGAAAACTGAGTTATAACGATGCAATTATCTTACTTCCCTTTCTTTTGGAACACCTTTTCTGTTTATAACATCCTAGTGATTTATAACATTTCTTCTGTTTATAACTTTTTCACGTCGTCCTGGTAATACAACGAATAATACAACGGTAATACAACGAATACTGCGGTACTTAGGATATGGGTTCGATTCCCGATAAGTCTTGGTTGTAATTGTCGATATTTATTGTGATTTATAAAGGCAGCCTATGTAGGCTAGCATCTATACTCATTTTAGTCATTGTACTCATTTTTGAGTACATATCTGTTTTTTAAATTGAAACTTGTGTATTCGGAGCCATGATAAGCATCGAATGTAATAAAAAATTAGCACATTATACTTATTTTTGAGTACCTTCCATTGTACAAAAACTTATGTGTTTAAAAATTAACATTAAATACTTACGATTTTTATACTTTTAAATGATATTACCTCTAAAAGGCATTTCTTTCAAGCACTGTTTTACTTTTTATTTAATAATACAGCATTTTAAACTACAATATCCTGACTGTAACATTATTTGTATATATATATATATATATATATAGGATGAGAATTTTGTGTAGTTGTATCAATTGTTTAAGTACAATTAACGTTATGTTATCTACTCATTATAACTTTGTGCAATGCATAGTTGGCAATAATTTACTTAATGTCCCCTACAAACACTATAAAGTAATTTCGAGGAAAATAATTAAATTTATTTTTTGTGCAACACATTTGCGATTCAGCAGATCGCATTTCTTTAATATAAATTAAACATGTTCAATGACACGGCTGCGATTGCAAAACGCTAAACCGGTAAGAAAATTTGCTCTATCGCTCTAAACAAAATTAAAGTAAAAAAAAATAACGCTTATTATTACTTATAAGAACTTCGCTTATGTTAAGGAAAGAAAAGTGTAACACATGCAAAACGTAGTGTTGCACATGAACATTAAATTATATTAAACATAACCCAACATTTCTTTTTAAACTAACTCATCGAGACATTTAAATTAATATAAAACTGAAATTTACTGTTTAAAATCAATATATATATATATATATATATATATATATATATATATCATAGATAGTGTGCTATAAAAATTAGGTGTAACTTATAAATAGTTAAATAACTAGATTTATAAATTCTGTATGATACAATGTGCAATGGATCTAAAAGTTTTTTAAAATTTTATTATTCAATTACCCAGAAAAAGTTATTGTAACATTATATTTTAAGGCTGTAGTTTTTAATTATGTATAATTTTCTCTAAGCTTATCATAACCTAAGTTCATAATTCTTTTATCTCTCTTTCAAAACCAGAGATTAATCAAAATTAACTTAATACACATTTTATCTCACTTGACTTCCCTAACTTTGACATGCGAAGGATACTTTGATGATGATAAATATTGCATATCGGGGTAAATTATTGAAATGTTTCATAATTTATTACTAGTGTCATTTGAACATTAAGATAAAAGATACGCTTACCGTGCTAGTCAATTCTTTTAAGCTTGCTCTATAATCATCTTCAGAAATCCTATTAAAAGAATGATATTTCAGGATATTTAGAAACTTTATTTTCTTAAGGTTAATAAATTTAAACTTTGAATTTTTAATTTCAGTAATTGTTTTCTTGTTATTATTGTTAAAATGTGTTGTTATAAATAAATAAGGATAAATTATAATACTTTTTGCCAAACATTTTAAATGGTTTTAATCAAAATGTATCAACACCTAATACAAATATATGTTTATTACATTTCAAGGAATAAATGTTATTTAAATATAAACATTTCAAATTTTGTAGAGAAAACCTCACAAGGAACATTTTTATGATTCAGTAACTTAAATTTATAACAACTAAAAAATATGTGTTAAGTAAATAATGCAAAGCCTCTATTAAAAGAAAGAAATTGGGGGTATATTTTTCATAAAATTTATTTAAATATTGTGGTACTAATTAAATATATGAATTAAAAATAAAAATTTTTTTATTCGTTTCGCACATAAACAAACAGAAACGTATGATACAAATATACATTCATCGATGGTATTTGGAAATCACCGAAAATATTTTTAAATTTTAATAAATTTCAGCAATGAAAAATATTAAAAACGATGTCTTTTACAATTTTATAAGTGAATATTTAAATTAAGCAAATTGGGATTACTATTCTAATCATTAGAACGGCTTTATTGAAGTTTTTAATGTAATAGAGATTATGTATTAATACGTAGAATACAGTTACATACGCAAAAATAAGTAAATATTGACGTTCTCGTTAACATTAAAATAAGACTTTTTCTACACATTACCCTTAACCTTTTGCAGTTCACTGTTCAATCGCACTGGTCACCATATGTTGGTTGAACGTTCAAGTTCACTATTAATGATTATTGGATTTTATAAAAGAACCCAAACTATATAAAAAATAACAACTTACTTGGAATCGTAAAGTTTTTTTCTAAGTAAGGTTTCAAGTATGGTGATTTTTCTGTGAAGAATGGACCTTACTGTGTCTTCATCGCGGGAGTATCCGGACAAGGAACTAAAAGCCTTCTTCCATACTTCAATTTCATGTTTCACTTCTGTCAATAAAAGTAAGTTTAAGAATCGCAGAAAGAAAGTTTTTGTTAACTAAAATATTTTCAATTATCGGAAATTAAGGGAATTTTCATGTCTTAATGTTGACAATTAATTAGAAAATGAAAATATTTTTTGCTGAAAATTATTACACTATACCAATAGTGGCTATATTTTAAAGATATTCAGTTGAGAAGTTACTTATAAATTTAATTGGTGTTGGAAGAATGTAAATGATAAATAGGACTTACCGACAACTTCTGGTGGTTCGGAAAATCTTAAAGTGGATATATCTCTGTATTTTAATCTCAAGAAACCGTAAGTGGCACCAAGACAAATGACAACAATGGGCAACATGTGGAGAGTGAAGTTTCCAAAATTAACCCCCTATAACAAGATACTTTACTTATTTAAAAGAATATAGTAGTGTATATGTATAACTTGCAACGTATATATTTGAATTTTTTGCTTTAAATGTATTAGATATTTGCCTAAAATAAGTTTTAAGTTGAAAATTGTAACTACAAAAACATACAATTGTACATACTCGGGGATAACCTAAGTTGAACCTGACGCGGAAGCTATAGTATGTATAAATATTCAATTGCTTTAGGGACAACTTAGGTTGTCCCCGAGTATAGTACAAAAACTTAATATAAAAATTGGAGATATTGGTTTGGAACTCTAAAACATCACAAGATATGTATGAAAATATATTTTTAAAATATAAATATTTGTTATTTTGAGGGAAAAAACATTATAAGATGCAAGTTATATTACATTTTGGAATTTAAGAAAAGTGTAACTCAATTAAAGTAAAATGTTTCATCTATCTAATATTAATTTAAAGTAAACAATTACTCATAATTGGAAGTGATAAATTAAAAATTTAACTTTTGTTGTATAGTTTCAAAACCAGATATATAAATTTTCATAAATTTTACAGGAGAAGCTTAAACCAAAAACGATTGACATCCATGTAATTTTCTATCTAAACGCATTACTTTGGATGCATTTTTATCTGATTCAGACACTTTGTCCAATAACGCTTTGTAATGCGATGTAGTGCATTGAGATTTTGTGAAAAATATTTGAAGACGATTTTGCGAAAAATGTGGATCCATCTGGTTTTGAAACTCGACGACTCATTTCTCTTAAGAAGATGTCCGATGTTTATTAAATGTGAAATAAATATTCAATTATTATAATTGACATATTGAAAATCAAACTCTTAGCCCTTTCGAAGCTCTTAGAGAAGTTAAATTATATTTCGTATGAAACGTCCTAAATATTTGAATTTTACTAAGCTGGAGTTTTGTTAACTTAGGTTTAATATTAATCAGTCCCTAATTCGTGTAATTCTGTGAACTCAAAGTTAATTAATCTAATAGATAAAACTCCTTCTATTTAATTTATAATATCAATATTTAAAATTTTAAAGAAATTATTCATATTTCACAATAAAATTTGACGACTGCCAGCTGATTGTCATTTATCTAACTGAAATATCTTAAATCATTAAAAAAAATATAACGTTTTGATGAATCAAGAGCATATTAAACATTTATTATAAATTTAAACTTTAATTTTGATTATAGGAATAGACATAACTTTTTCAATGCGAAATGTAGTTCTGAAAATTATTTCTATTGAAATGCTACTCACAGAATTTTTAACACTTTTATTAGAAATAATGATGACGTTCGGTGGATCGCCAATTGGAGTCATGGCTCCTCCAATATTGGAGAATACAACTAATGTGATGAGGACATGTTTTGGGTCAACATTCATTGCTTCACATAATCTAAAACAAAAGGGACATAATTACTTAATCTCTGTAGCTTTTTTAGTTTATCAAAATAAATTTCACACTTAATACGGTAAGTAATTAAACAAATTCCATATTAATGTAGTTTTAAAATATATTTCTAGTTTATCCCTTGATAAATATAGATCCTGGCAGAAATGGAATATTTATGAATTTTATTCTTGCTCGACAAACCTATTTCACTTTATTTAGATAATACAAAAATACCTAAGTGCGAGAATATGCGACATTACTAATAATTAAAAAAAATAGTAAAACAGTAAATAGCTTTATCTTTTTACCTAATAAAATGCTGTTAGGAATTTATGTGATTTAAGTTCGAATACAGTTAATCGTGATTGACAATTAAATCAGCGATAACTGAAACCCTTCATGATCGATTGCTTAAATTGCTACTTTTAAGTTATGCTTAAATTTATATTATACATATATTCGGATTATATAAAAATACTTTATCGGTAGTTTTAAGTTTGATATTCGTGATACTTTTTTAAACCTCAAAAAAAAAAAAATTAGCAGTTTTTTATAGTATTTTAAAAAGAATTTTGTATGTGTTTCCATTACATTGTAATTCAAAAGTTCTCAAAAATGAAAACTCATTCATTTAGTATTCAGTAAATGTTGTTTTTATTTTAAATTTTCTCATTGTTATTTTTATTCGCATTGAACATGTTAAGTGCGGACCCTCCGCACTTAACACGTTCAATGCGGATGGTCAAATCCGTATTTATCCGCAAGTGCGACACTGGCTTAATTGACCCCGTACTGCACTGAACGTGTTAAACTGTTCTTCTGATTTCGATCCTAATATATATATGAGTATTTTATACTAATCTATAGTACGTTTATTTTGTTATCGTTTTTAATGTGGTATTTTAAAAAATTAATTGAGTATAACAATAAAATAATAAATAAATTATATTTTTATATATAGAAGTTTGACTTTGTGTTTGTGACCAATTACGCTTATGTCATATACATTATGAATGAATGAAATGCTTTCTACTTCCAAAAGAGTTTGCATATTTAAAAGTGACATTTTATTTATTTTTCTCTTTATAATACATTCCAATGTTAATTTTGTTATTATGTTTATTCATAACCCAATATAAAGCAGTGACAATTCAACAGCGAATTTGGTTCGCTAAATTTTTGCTAGTTTCTATTTCTCATTAAAATAAGTTATTTAGTAAAAAGAAATTGCTTCTTTTGTAAAAAAATAAAATTATTACAGAAATATATAATCAGGCAAATGTTTTATTGAATTTTGAAATAAATGAGCATACTTGCCTTATAGCAATCGCTGACATTAGTAACACTGTTGTAACATTGTCCAGAAAAGCTGATAAAAAGGCTGTTACTAAACATATACCAGTAATTAATGCCCATATATGACCTCGTGCTACTTTATAAGTCTAAAAATTTAAAAAGAAAATAAATTAAAAGTATTTTACTATAATATATTTCAATAAAAATTTTAAAAGTGTTTATTGTGCATTTAAAATATGTTTTAAAATTTTTTAAAGCTATATACATAATAGCCAAATATTTTAACTATCAGAATACTTTATTCTTTAAAATGGTAATTTATTTAAATTAAAAATTAGAAGAATACCAATTAATTAATTTGCAATTTAAGTTTTGCAAATTTCAATATGTGTACTAACATTTGTGATAATTCAATAACCTATCAGATGAGCCTTACCTTTTCAATAATATAAAATTACATTATATATTATAATGCTTAAAAATACAGTTTTTATATTATTATAATATAATAAATATTATTAATTTTTATTATGTATGACTAATATGATAAAGAAATTTAAATTTAATTAACATAATATGTTTTATAAATTTTAAAATTTATATTATTGTATAATAAAGATGGAAAGAGACAGAGTTTTTCTTTAAATTCTAATGTATTTTTATTAGCATTTTTTACAGATATAGTAATTTCTTAAAATCTATCAAAAACTGATAAAATTTCAAAGTAGTTCATTGTTAATTTTTAATCGTATTTCCACAGTTAAAAAAATTAAATGTAATAAAGTCAGGTTACAAATTATCAATTCCACTTTAAACGATAATACTGGTTTTAGATAATTACTTTTCTTTCGTCGTGCTAAAAAGGAATTTTTTATTTCTACAATTCAGAAACCACTTTCAAAAAGCAGTCATAAAATATTCACAATTCTGCAAACTCCAGCAGCATACATTTACGCTATCTCGCTCATTTTATTACTTTCCAAGAACCATTATTTCCATATAAATTATTTCCCTGAGGTTTTTCTTCCTTTCGTTGGAATACCCAGATTAAGTTTCATTATGCATTTAGCATTCTCATCAAGAATAGTGAAGACGTAATGCAATAAATATAGTTAACTAACTTAACTCTTTAATGATAATGATCATGACTTCTATAATAGTACACTTCGTCGTTAACTTTACTTCTAACATTTTTTATGATAGAGGGAACTTGAATTTAAAGTAGAAGTATCAAATTCTTTTGAATTGTGGACATAAAAAAGAGTGATAGCTTAAAGATAAGTAGAATTTATAAAGACTACAAAAGTGTGATATGAGTTTTATAGTCTTAAAGCCATCAACTTATAAATACGAGTTATTTTAAACTCGTAGCCGTTCAATGACGGTCGTATTTGATTCCGTTAGCATTTTTAATGAATCATAAGGGGTTGAAACTGCGCCGAGTTAATGTCACCCCTGGGCATTCATAACCATAAATGCTTTAAAAACGTTAAACTTTTGAACGATTTAGTCAAGTTTCTTAATTTTGTTTTCAAAATTGGAGTTTTATATAAGGTACTTGTTTTAACAGCAGAAAAAAGTTTTAAAATATCAAACTTTTTATCTTGGGAGTAAATTCAAGTGGCGTAAATAACAAAAATTCATAACTGAACCAACGCCATTTTTCGTTACTAAACAGATAGATCCATCATTTGGGTAAGTGGTATGGGTTATACAATAATTGGCCCAATAGTATGTTAAATGTCATTCCACTTAAGTTATGAAATAAACTTAAAATGCTCTTTTCTCGGATTTGTATTTTTGAATTTCTACCACTTGGCAGACAACCCGCCTACATACAATCTCCAGAGGTTATTATAACGTTAAGAAGATGACACTTTAAAATGACTACCATTAGATTTATTTAGAAAAATCAAGAAATATAGAATTATATTTTTAAAAATTGTTTTAATAGTGTGTTATTTATAATTTTTTTTAAAAATGCGTTATTAGTGTATTTGAAAGTATATATTTTGTAATGCTTTAAAAAAAGTTACTTTCAAGTAAGATATTTGTATTATTAAATACTTTATTTTCTTTTAAAATTATGTAGTTCATTGTTCAGTTGCATTGCATTTAAAGTATTAATTTTTCATGAATATCATTTAAAAATAACAGTTTCATAACAAATCTAAGATATATATTTAATAAAATAAGATTCACGTACTGTTCTTGAATCGGTTAAATAAAAAAAATGCTCAGTTCACCTAAGCTCGTTTTGAGAAAATAAAAAAAAATAAAAAATATCCTATACCTATATTTTTTAAAATGTCGAAATGAGTACACATCTAATAAATATACTGACGTTTATTATAAATTAAATAACCCTATAATCAAAATAGTAAGTTAAAGCACTCCTAAATGAACCGGTTAATGCCACAACAGGCTCAGTAAAAAAAACCATGAAAATCGAGTCAGCATTGGTTTTGTTTTCCTGGAGGTTTCACACAAATACGCTTAAATCTTTCTCATCATTCCCAGAAACTATATTAGCACGTCCATTCATCGGTTCCCATATCATTACACATACATTCAATTTCCCAATGAGGATTAGACCAACAGTACAACTTCTTTAGAAAAAGCTTATAGGAAGATAAACTTCATCTGAAAGCAATCAAATTAGAGGAGATTAAACCACTTTTTTTAAAAAAATTCCGGTTCAGTTTAAGGAGTTTTACATAGTCAACCACTGAACTGGATGTGAGTAGAGGTTATGCCTAAATGGTTATTAGGAAAAGCACATATTATAACAGGCAAGCACTTACCATAACAGCTATATAGTCGAAAAATCCAGTTTCACATAGAATGGATACTAGAACCATCATACCAAAAAGTAAGCTGAGAGTTTCAACATCGATCCAGCTTAAGACTTCCGCTAGTGAAGGGCGCTAATTAAATAAAACATAAAAATAAATATTAATTAATAAAAATAACCTTAGTATAATTGTGTTGTTTTATTTGAGTTTATGCACTATTATTTATAAAGCACTTGGATATGATTAGGTAGATCAGTTACCAATTTATATATCTCTGGCTTGGTTGAAAAAATCCCTAAGTACAATTTTTATTTTATTTAATAAGCCTGTATAGCGCTAATGTAAACTGTCGTCTATGGATCCTTCAAAATAAAAAAACCTAATATTTTTAAACAGACTCTTGTGACGTAGTGAGATTTTCTACCAATCCCACGTTATAATTTATCTTATTAAAAAAGTTGGAATGTCAATAAAAATATACAAATTGCTTTGGAATATATGAAAAAATCCTCAAAGTATGTTCGTTAAAGTATAATTTAAAAAAAATTAAACCTAACTTTTAATTATAATTTAATTAATAGTAATGGTAAAGCTATGTTATTAAAAAGAAAATAAATGTACTTGAAAGAATTACACCTCCATTTTACAAGAAAAATACAATGATCTTTATATACCATCAGAGTAAAATTTGGCCTTTTAAGAATAATAATTAGGAACTTTAAAAATACAGAACCATACACAATTATATTTTAAAATTAATAATACTGTTAAATAAATTTAATTTATATAATATATAGTAAATACTTATTAAAAACAGTTAAATATAAACCAATGTTCCAAAATCAAATATGTAGGGCGGCTAATACTATGAAGTTCTAAAACCGTTTACTTAAACGCCTAATGCTTTTTGCGTTTTTAGTAAACTTTGAATATTAGTTTATTTTTAAATATTGGTATGTTTATATGTTAATAGAGTGTTTTATATAAGTTTACTTTTGTTTAATATTAATTTTTACATTTTAGTGACTAACATTAGTATATTTAAAGCCTTTTATAAACGAACTGCATCAGCTTTTCGATGGCGGTTAGTGATTGTGTCCTGTCATTGTGTCCTGGGTGCATTAATTTTATTATCGGTATGAAGGAACCACGATTCTAACAATAATTAAAGTAGATTTTTAGTTTAACAGGATTCGATATTTTTACTTTTAGTATTTAATGTTAATATTAAAATCGCTTGTTATATAAAACATTATTTCGGTATAAAGTAATACAAAATGACGTAGGGAGCTGTTTTGTTGAATAATATCCGATTCATTTCTCAGTGAACTGTTCAAAAGCATTTTGCTGTTAGTGCAGAATTAATTCTTCAATTATCGTTAGTATTTACTAATTATTAATAATTATATGGATAAGTATTATATTGTTAGAGAGATCACGTATTTAATTTAAACTTAACTTTATATGATATTTGGAGAGTGGTTGAAATTGAGTTTCAAGATTTGTGCCCATTGCAACATCAGGTAGAGTGAGTTACAAAGGAGTTTGTAATAATAACACTTACTTCACCCATCAGCGCCAAGCAAGATATCGCTGTTGTAGCTCCAATCATAGCTGCAAGTGTTCGATGCACTAGCTTTAAAAATAAATAACAATCTTAATTCATTTTGCATTTAACAACCTCTTGTTTTGTCTCGAAATGTTTTCCCTTCTTGTTGAAATGTTTTAAGATATTTTTTATTTAGCTAACTCAATCCATTACTTTTAACGAGCTTAGAAAATGGTTAGTCGGATAATTACCTTAATAGAAAACAATTAACTTGCGTTTATTGTTATTTCCACTAACGCACATTTTTAATGGTCCGTTAAATAATGAATAATCTAATGAATGAAATAATTGGGACAATTAAAGTAAATTATATAAAAACAGCTTTGGTATAGTTGTCAGATCTTATCGGGGAAAGTTTAAAACTTTCTCCTTTTGATGCTATTTATTGATTGTTATTATTAATTAAGTTAGGAAATGCGCTAACATAAAGTCAATTGTATTATAAAGCCTTGAAGCTAACTCCAAACAAATTTTCCAAAGTATTGTATAAATGTTTTCGAAACTAATTAATGATACGCTTTTTTATAAATAGTTCATAACTTTTAACAATTATTACTTGTAACTTAAATAAAATTAAATTTATTGTTGTGAAGTCGTAAGAATAAGCCTCAAATAAGAGTAAGCTTGAACTATTATAAAAAATTTGAGTTTCAAAGAATTTATTTAAATAGCGAAACTTTGATACTTCTAATTACAATACCCGTATTTTATTAAGCCTATTAGGAAAATTATCATCAACTAAATTATCACTTTAAAAGATCTATCAGTACTTAAAAATTATAAATAAAAAATCATCACATAAGATTTCATAATAATTTAAATTTTATTTATGTTTTTTAATTATAAATATTATTTTTTTAATGTAAATTATCAATGTGATCTGTAGATGTTACATTTTATATTAGAACAAGCAATCATCATTAAGTATATGAAGTATATAGTTAAAAACTTTTATTAATTATTATCTGTAACTTAAATAAAATTACATTTATTATTGCGAAATCAAAAGATTGAGCCTCAAATAGTAAGCTTTAACTATTAAATAAAATATGAATTTAGAAGAATTTATTTAAAAAACGAAACTTTGATACTTATATTTACAATACCCGTATTTTATTAATGTCACAGTTTATTAGAAAATTATCAGCAACTAAATTCTAACTTTAAAATATCTATCAGTATTTACAATTATTAATAAAAAATCATCATATAATATTTCATAATAATTAAATTTTATTTAGGTTTTTAATTATAAATGTTATTACTTTAATGTAATCTTTAGATGCTACATTTGATATTAGAACAAGATATATATCTACGATATCATCAATAAGTTTATGAATACTTATTAATTGAATTATTATATTTATTTTACCGAATACAATTAATTTTATTGGTAGAACAATATTTCAAGTTAACAATGAATATTTTTGTATATTTTAATTTTGTTAACTTACTTCAAAAATTATAAGCACGTAAAGACCGATGAGTATACAAAGTGCCACGATGATCTGGCCCACTGCCAGTTTAGGCACCACAGAGAGATCAACAGACATCGACACAGAATCCCGTCTTTTGTTTGTAGTTATAACAACTTGGTAAGTTTTGCTGTAAACCATAAAAAAAATATATATTAGTGTGTTATGTATTTTATAAAAAATATGTCAGACAAGTGCGCGTGTGATTATAACATTGTTAATTGCTCTTCTGAACCTTTACTTTAATTGCTTTTCATGAGTTCTTCAGCGGCTTTATTGATTGATTGTTATGTATAGTGGTTATATAAACAGAAATTGGAGTCATATTAGTACTCACAAAAAAAACGTCCATTGTCATTTCAATTTATGATCCAATTTATAAATGAATACAATTTATTTTAACCCTTTGAAGATTATGCAAAATGTAGAGTCATTGAAGGACGGTTTAATGTATATGTTGAAGATATATGTTTTTATTTAACAAAACATAATTTTAATTAATTTACTAAAGAAAGTTTTTAAAAGTTACTCCAATTAATTAAATTAAAATATAATTTTTAGTAAAGATATTTTTTTATGGATTTTTAAATAATATGTGTTGATAGTAGGAAAACTGACGATTTTATTATAGATGTTCATGCTTAAATACTATTTTCTGTGTTTGAGAATTTTTATAGATAACTCTTGTAAAATTAAAACATGTCATTTGTGTTATGTTTCAGACTCTTTTAAAAACTCTAAAACGTCTTAAAATAATATTTAAGGAGTCAATAAACAAACTATTTATATATAAATATCTGTACTTATTTATTTTCCAGTTAGAGAGCGGCAAAATACATACTAAAAAAATGATAATAGCATTTTTTAATCATAATATAATTTGTTTTTATATTTTTATCATTACTGTCAAGTTAAAAGTTCACTGAATTCTAGTACATTTCGGTTATTAATGTTCTCCCGTTATCGCCCATTTTATGAAGAGCTTGGCGTTACCTCATATCAAACGCATTCAGCGAACACTGATTCTCTACAAAACAGATAAATTACAAACATTATTCAAATTAAATCGGTCTAGCATACATTGTGCTCCGTCCGAGTTCGCATTCTGAGCAAGTCACACTTCATTATATCGTCCTTACTCACAATGAGGAATCCCCTTGATGCATTGTAGTTTGTTCCAGTATGTATCCTGCATACTAACTTCAGTCAGCGTCGGTTTTATGGTATAGGTTGCGTTATCATTGAATGTCCTGTTTTTATTGATTGAATTTTAGATTAGGGGTTGAGTTCACTCATATCTGTAATATGCTAGTTTGATGGGGCGTATTAAAACTTTAATGAAATGACGCGAACATGAACTTTATGTTTGAAATTATTAAACGTACAAAAGCTAAAAGTTAGACACAAACAGCGACCTCGCGGTTTATCGACCTGTTTGTTAAAGCGATCGTCATTTAAAGTTACCAATCTGTTAATTAATTTCTACTGTTATAAGGCGTTTAGCGTCGTTTTGTATTTTTTGTAATAACGGCATTGTATTGGTCGGGCAAGGTGTCAAGGATTCACTGCATTCATAATATAATTCTTTATAAGCATTGCAATATTTTAAATGTTTTCCCAAAGAATACACGAACCTTATAGTTTCAAAACCAAATAGATCACTTTTAACAAATTTTTCAAATGAAAAAAAATATCATTGGATTATTTATGGAAGAATTTTGTCTTTTTTTAATTTTGTAGTTTAACTTTCATCTAGTTGGTTTTAATATTATTTGTAAGCTGTCATATTTACATTTGATTTTATATAAAATGCCGAAATGGTTTATATAATAAATTTAATTGTTCGTTGTATAAGTTGCTGCAGGGCCTTGATAAGTAAAGCTGTTTCATGTGCATTGCTTACACATGGATCTTAATATAAATTGTCAAATGTAATAAGTATTTTTTGCATAACTGAGTTTTTAAAAATATTAATAAAATATAATTGTTTTGTTTACACCAGGCTAAGGAATTTAAATATTTATTATATTATGAAGAGCGAAGTTACTTTTCCGTCACTTACTATATAACTAAAATTTACTTATACTACTTATTTAAAATAGCATGTGAAAAGTATTTAATTTGGAAATAAAAAGCTTACAATCCCAAATTATATACAGAATATGAGCATTTTAGTAGAATATTTAGAATATTTGCCTGTCAGATTTTTCACTTTGTTTCAGCTCAAAATCGTGTTCCAGAATTTTGGAATTAACTTCATATTCCCGAGTATCCGGGGCTAGAAGAAGTCTCCATGTGCTTGAAATTTTCTAAAAAAAAATGACTTATATGCAATGATAAATACCAAAATAATTACGGCACTGTTTAAATGTTGTATATATACATTTAATAAATAAGTAAGTTATTAATGAATTTTACGATTTATCGTGATGAGTTTATAAATTAATAGTAATATCCTCTCTCAAAATCTAGATTATCACGAACTACAGTCCAAATTTAGACAAGACGCGAATCACCCTCCATATTCTTAACAAAACATTTAAATTTAATTTTGTCCAACATAACAATTCTTTACCATTAAACTCATTTTTGGGGTAAATTTCTTAACTTATTTATATAACCTAGGTCACATAAAATTACATTTGTCATAAATTTAATATTAGTAATAAATGTTGTACAGAAAAATTAATTGTTTCCTGTAATAATAAATTTAGTTTAAAATTGTATGACAAAAATTACTCTTGCAACAATAAAAGCTATAAAAACTCAATTTAATATTATTAAATGAATAAAATAAAACACATACCTAGAAGACAACGGAATCAAAATGACATGAAAGACGTCTTAGCGAGTAGATTTTTGTAGCAGTAACAAATAGTGATGCAAATGAACATATTTTTTTAATAATATTATTATTGCAATGTAATTAAAGACTTTAGTGCTAAAAGTATGCATGTACATTTACTTTACTTGTTTATACGATTCAGCTTGAAAATGCTTCCACTTGCTTTGTACAAGCAAAATCGTATTAACAAACAGCGAAAGTAATAAAGCACTTTTGTTATTAAAATCTTTAATTGTTATACTTAATTAAATCGTATTTCGAATATCTATTTTTTATTTAGGATGCGAAATTATGATATAGTTTTTAACCTCTAATCACATAAGAAAGTCACATGATTACTTATTATAATATGATTTTTTTAGTTATATTGAGCTTGCGCATTTTGTGTTAATAAAACAATTGTTGGTTTTTTATAATTTGGTATGCATTTAGTAATTTTTGTTTTAAAATATAATACTTACCTCATAAGTTCCATTCAATGTAATTCTAAGTACAGTAAAGGTCACGAAATCTTCAGTAATACTATAATATTTTCCAGGAAGAAAAGGTCCCTTGGCTCGTAAGTGGATATTCTCTTTGTTAAACGCAATATCTCCAGTTACATTCATACCTTTTACAAAATTAAGTAAAATACAATTTTCCTTAAAGATAGCAGATATACATTAAACTACCCTTCATATTGAAGAAAATACCGGGGAAAAGTTTTATTGTACTTTCAGATTAAAATTGGCTCGATTTAGTTAGGAATATAGCTTTGTGTGAATCATTTTCACATAGCATATTCATTTAGGTAAATTAATCTTTACAAAAATGTGACCAATTATAAGTATAAAACCAAAATGTATCCATAGCACATTCTGAGAAAAGGTACATAAAAACATGGCAATTTAACATTGGCGGTATAGGAAGTTCCGAATATGCTCAAGTGAAATTATATGTTATTTAGGCGAATAACATATAATTCATAACCTAACCATTCATAACCTAAATAAAGCCTGATCTCTTTTATTTCCACAGCCATCCTTGTGTACCTTGGATACTATAATATCAGATACTACAAATCAGTGACTTCAGAAACTTGGTGCGATATTATTTGTACTTTTCTGTTTACAGGAAAATGCCGATAAACAAAACACGGGAAAAGATAATCCTATTGATACTGAATCCATGAAAAATGACATAAAAGTTGTCACAACATCGACTGAGAAGAGAACTTCTATTATAGAAGCGTGTATTTTTTATAGGAAAATTTGCTACTTTAGTGCGGGAGATTAAATGATTAAAAGAATCTGGAGTTGACTGAGTAGGCCAAATAAAAAAAAAGTTGTATGTTCTTACTTTTTAAGATTGATCTAAGGGACAATAGTTTGTGATCCGACACTGTTAAAATATCTACTCAATATATGAAATATGAGTAAACAGCAATAGCAAAATAATAGCACTTTATTTAATTAGTCCCAAATTTACATGAGACAATAAAAAAATTCATTTTATATCTAAAAAGCTAAATTCTAATTTTAGAGAAATAGCTTTTTACATCATATATCTTCAAGCTTTATGCACAAACTTATGCCTATAAGATCAAAACTGTGGATTTCTATAGAAGGACGACATATATAAGTATATCTTATTTATATAAAAACATTAAACATAATAAAATCGAAATATTACAAAATAAATTCAAACCAAAAGTATTATGTAAATGCAAGTTTCACATTTCCATTTATAATCCTAATGTAAATGGCACTTCAAAGGATACGAATCAGCCGACATATATAAGTATATCTTATTTATATAAAACATTAAACATACTAAAATCGAAATATTACAAAATAAATCCAAACCAAAAGTATCATGTAAACATGCAAGTTTCATGTTAAACATTAATATAAAAACGTTAAACATAATAAAATCGAAAAATTACAAAATAAATCCAAACCAAAACTATCGTGTAAACATGCAAGTTTTACCTTTCCATTTATAATCCTAATATAAATGGCACTTCAAAGCATACGAATCGTCCGTCATATATAAGCATATCTTATTTATATAAAAACATTAAATATAATAAAATCGAAAATTTGCAGAATAAATCCAAGCCAAAAGTATCATGTAAACATGCAAGTTTCGTCTTTCCATTAATATCCTAATACAAATGGTACTTCAAAGGATACGAATCGGTTTCCCTTTCGCGAGTGCAATGGAATTCCAGTTGTCGTCACGCACCTTAATGAAACTGAGGGATACCTTTGAGAGAGAATGCAGAGTATTTAAGTTCCACATAATACAAGAGAGTACTATAGTGCCAGAGTTATGTTATGAATAGTATGAATAGATATTCCGACTCTGTTTACTAGTTTAGAAGTATCACAAACATCAGTTATATAAGGGCGGATTGGCTGCTAAATGGTGTAACCCTAAAAATAGAGTTCTGAGATAAGAGAATTTAAAGTTTTAAACTCGGCTTGGCTGTACTGTTAAGTGGTTTAATATTTAATTCATTATCAGGAAACCTATTAAACTTACTGTTAAATTATCCAGAAACCATTATAAGGAAACCTATTGAACTCACTGTTAAATTATCAAGAAACCATTATAAGGAAACCTATTGAACTCACTGTTAAATTATCAAGAAACCATTATAAGGAAACCTATTGAACTCACTGTTAAATTATCCAGAAACCATTATAAGGAAACCTATTGAACTCACTGTTAAATTATCAAGAAACCATTATAAGGAAACCTATTGAACTCACTGTTAAATTATCAAGAAACCATTATAAGGAAACCTATTGAACTCACTGTTAAATTATCAAGAAACCATTATAAGGAAACCTATTGAACTCACTGTTAAATTATCAAGAAACCATTATAAGGAAACCTATTGAACTCACTGTTAAATTATCAAGAAACCATTATAAGGAAACCTATTGAACTCACTGTTAAATTATCAAGAAACCATTATAAGGAAACCTATTGAACTCACTGTTAAATTATCAAGAAACCATTATATAAGGAAACCTATTGAACTCACTGTTCTCATATTTGACGAAATGTTTGTCAATTTTGACGAAAAAGACGTCTGCCTTACGCTCCGATTAAATATTTCGTCAAGCTGAGAAAATTTATTTGGTTATTTTTTTTTAAGATAAATATATTTCTTCGATGACGATTTTAAATATTATAATAATTCAATATCGACTAGCTAACTCGAAGCGCGGATATCTCGTTCCAGTGTTCAACGCTCTATCTACTCAGCTATAAATGATCGTTTGAACTTCGACAATATCAGTAAAATTGATGATCCAGAAAATGACCGAAAAGGAATCTGAGTAAATGACTTTCGTTCGAAATTTGAGGAATCTTGCTTTGAAAGGGGTCACGTGATTCAATGACGAAGCTATTGTCAAATATAACAAAACTAGCCTGCAGAATTCTCAAATATGAGAGTCTGACAGTGCTATATCCCACAACACTTGGTAAAATTGGTGGATCTAACTGATCTTGCATTGAAAAGTAATGTTATTCCATTTTCGGATTTTTGGGACATACGCACTGCAGCAAAATCTCACATATTGGTTTTGGGTATATAATACAAATAAAAAAGCTTTCCAGTTTCATGAACAAATATATAAATTGATGTTAAAATCTGGTATTTACTATCTATTTTCAATGTTTCATTTCCTTTGTGAATATGACTAGAATATGCTATCCTTTTGGCATTTTGTAAATATTCGATGCGAGCGATACCGTTCTTTCATAAAGGTTTTGAAAAGATAGTTGCAGTGTAGTAAAATAGAGATGCATCACTCATATAATATAAAAAAGTTACTACTGGTGCCATTTAATATTACTAAGATTAAAATTAAGGGTAAATTGATCGTACTTTTCAAGTATATTGAGTTGTGTATTAAATATTAATTTTATCCGGAACGTATCTTTTCCTGTTGAATTCAATCGCATAAAATGCTGAAAATAGAAATTAGAAACACTTAGGCCAGGCATTTATCAATTTAGTAAGTTTTATTAATGTGCGAGGAAACAAATTAGGAAATAACTAACAGAGATCTGGATAAGGATATGTAAATATGATTTGAGATTATTTAAATTCACAATTAATCAGTTAGCATATAGTTAAAATTAAGACCACTCAGGTTCATTTTTGCTATATGATATATCCGCCAGAAAAAAAAATGAGAGCACGTCACTCAAAACTTTAATCCAATTATTAATGTTTTAGGACTGAATGTCAATATGAATCTCGAAGGGTTCAGTAGCGCAGAGTTTTGCCGGATTCAAAAGTCTGTCCCCGGATTTACAAATACCTGTCTGATTGGTTACTTTGGGTGATCTCCAATTAATCGGCTGGGCCCTCATTAGGCCTTCTGAGCTCGTATCATGATTGGCAGTCGGTGTCACGGAAGGACCAAATAACTTAAGTTTACTGCCCACCATAGCTCCTCAAAGTCTGGCGTATTATTGAACTAACCATACATTTAGCTTTATGGCCAATGAGACAAATTATTATATATGTCGAAGGACCGGGGGTATCCGTGGAAAAGAGGGGTTGAAATGTTGCGTCACACCCCAACAAAACACGTTTTTTAAAAAAATTAAATGAATGTGTTTCAATTAGAATGCATGAACTTTTCAGATGTCAGACTTATTTATTTGTGTGTGTATGTGTTGTTGGCCTGCCTCACTATCAAGAATTTTCAATCTGGTCCTAAAAGAAAAGAGTTTAGAACTCATGGCTTACACTAACGGATTTCGAACTTTAGCGGTAACATGTGTAATAAATGTGTTTTGTTATCTTAGATAAAACGCAGATATACGACAACATATTTTCAACAAACACAGGATATTTATTTAAAATTATTGCGATTAAAATAGCATATTATATTTTGTATAAGTCAACCATAATTCTACAGCTTAAGTGTATTTCTTAATAACCTTTATACGCAAATCCATCTTAAAGGTAGTGATATTTATTCGCTATATTGGAAACGGTATTTTTTCATTTTCAAAAAGAATGTAATCCAAATTGGAAAATATGTAATCGTTACAGATGCAGGGAAAAAATATTTATTAATCCGACTTAACTTTTAATATGTTATTTTGGGGTACTTACTCATAAAACAAAAATATAAAAAATGCATTACTGATTTAAAATTAAAAAATATAATATTACGTCCCTTATTATATATTAAATTATGCATTCGTTAATCCTTTGTGGAATTTAATACTCTAAACCAAACAAAACTCAGAGTATTTTCAATGGATTATGTGCTGCAGAATTATCAGAATATATTTTTAAAATTGTGTTTTTGGTATTAAGTTAGTTTTTCAAAAACGAACAAACAATGTATCTTAGGGTTAAGAGTTTTTGAAATTACAAATTAAAAGTTTGTAATAAGTAAGAAAATTTAATGTTTTTTGGATTTACAAAAAATATTTTTGATTTACAAAAGTCTTACGCTTACCACACAGAATATCATCACACAGCAGAGTAAGAACAGTTTCACGTTTTTCAGTATACTATAGAGTTTCGACGTGTTTTCTTCAGATTCAATAGATGAGTGAGTTGTCGATGTGGAATTTACGAGATCTGTTTCCTGGTCCCTAGTTAAGAAATAGTAAAAAATTAGTTAGAAAATTGAGATGGAAATATATAAAACCATACGATACATTAACTAACAACTTTCTGATATATAAGAGCAGAATGTTATAAATTTAGATACATGAAAATCAGACGTTGGTTACTGAGTGTACCTACTTTTACAAAATATATATTTTTCTTTTAATGTATGTAATTCAAAATATCCACAACAGGAAAAAAAGGTTCATTAGAATTAACTCAGATGAGTACCAATCTTATAAAACCGATGGTCTGTGGTTTCGATAATCGTTTTGAGAGCTCGCAGTCGGAGGGTTACAAGTTCGATCCTAGTTGACTTTCAAACATCCAACATGTAGAAGGGACTGGTTCACGTTAAATATGTACATGTTTAAATTTCCTTCCGTGTCGAAGTTTGGAGAGTGCGATGACACCTCATGTACTATTCATGTCTTTTGACCATTGTTCGAAAAGGCAGTTTTCCCAGCCCTTCAGGATAGATCCCGAACCGTCGATAATAGCTCATTGTGTAGTTCCAAAGAGACAATTTAACCTGCCAATATATTCGAAGGATTTATATTCTTTAATTATATAATTAATAGATATGTCGTTATATAAATGGAACTAAAAATACTTTTTAAGGGGGTCAGGACTTTTAATGCTGAAAAACTATAATTTGTGAGATTTTCACTGTTTATAAAAGTTTGAATAGTTATGTTTAAAATTATATTATGAATCAATTATAGTAATCCAAACTTTAATTACTTTTTAAATAATTTAAAAAAACAAAAAACATATGTATATCGAATGGCATTTTTCGCCGAACTTGAAAGTCAATTTTCCCGAAATGTACTTTTACAGGTTTGGTGGCACATACTTAAAAACAAATAGAAATATATTCCTGAAACTTTTTAGGATTGTTTTATTAACACTTTTAAGCACTTTAAGCATAATGAATAAAATATTAGATGGATACTTATTTTTGTAAAAAATATTTTGATTAGAAAATTTAGTAAACTTTTTAGCTATATTTTTAAAAATTCACAATTTTGTTTGAATTAAAAAAAAGCCCCGTGTTAAAAACTTAAAATCTTTTAAAATACTGCTATGTAAAACATTCAGATTCATAAAGTAATTTGTGACTTAATGCGATGTCCCAAAGTTAGTGAATTTAACACATTCGTCTATAGTGGTACCGCTTACTACAATTCAAGCAAATTCTGCCTATGTTCAGGTCACAAACATTAAACACTTAACATCGGCTTTTTTAAATATGATTGGAGAGCCCAACTCGCTTTCACAGAAAAGCTATTTTCGTCTTAAATTCTAATTATCTTTTCAAATGAACAGTTTTAATAAACGCACCTCACTTACCGATAACTTGAGTAGACTTAATATACATAAATGAGCATACATTTACAACACAGCTACGGTTAAACTCAGTAGAGTAGTTTACCCTTCCCTAAACGTTAAAAGTTTGGGTAAGTCTTACATATGTGAAATTCTGTATAATTTTAACCATGGCTATTCATTAGGGCGGGTTAAGTAATTCTTCAGACTTGTGTAGCTAAGCAGAAAACTGTTAGGATTCATTAATTAGGATCTAAGTTCTGGGAATTCTAGGCGTTAAATTAAATTGATTGCGTGAATTAAAGTATATTTTGGATATGATATTATTCCTATGTTTATAAATAGTAATTTAAAGAACTCGCTTTTAAAATTCAGCATGCAATTCTGGAACAGTTTTATTAATAATTGACGAATATAAGTTCAAGTAAAAGAAAATGCTAATAATTATACTTAATAATATCACATTATTTGTTATGATAAAATTAAACTTAAGAAATAAATTGATTTAATTAGACTACGACTAAATTGATAAAGGGTAGATTACTAGTATTGAGTATTTACTGGAAGAAATTTGTTCGAATGGCTTTATTTTGTTTGATTAACATTATTTATTGTATCAATCAAGCTAAATACATGACATTGCGTTTACTATTTTGAATATCCTATATCTCTAGGATTTTTCAGTATGTATATTATTAAATGAATTGAGAGCCGATAAATTTAAATAACGTGTAAAGAATTATCATTTTTAGTATTTGTACCAACTAATTTCTGTACTAAACCTTAAAAGAGATTCATAACTTAACAGATTCTTCTATAAATCACAATAATTTTTTTACACAGAATATATTTTGGATACAAATAAAAAATAGAAAATTGACAAATACTCAAACAATGTACGAAAAAAAATAAGTTGTCATTATATTGTTCAGGACGTTTTCAGGCGTGAGATCGTTTGGACCATAGCAGAATTATAGTGCACCATTTCCACATTCCACTGAACTCTAAATATAACAATGTAATATCTGGAAAGGTCAAACCGTTTTCCCCTATTATCGGAATGACAATTCAATTGATTTCGATTGGAAGTCAAATGAAAGCAGCCATACTGTGTGACAACTAATTTTTTAAAGTGATTTATTAGAGCTTTTTTTTAATGTCATAGAATTATAGAAATGTTAAATGGGTATAAATATTACATTTTCTGCTTTTCCACTTATAGAAATAATTTTTATAATGCCAATATTATAGTTTTTGTTCTTGCTTGTTATTCATTTAGACTTTACTTTCGAATGACTTTCTATTTCAAATGCAGATTGTAATCACAATCGGTTCCAAAGGAAACTAAAAAAACAGTCAACATCACTACATGACGGCTTATTTTAACATTGAAAATATACAAAATATAGCTGTAGCGATAGCAGTGAGATACAGTTGTTAATCCTTCTATTGGCTTCAAGTCAGCATATTATCTTGTCCAATTCAAAAGTTACAGTTAGAGGTTCATTGCCCTCCCTATATACGACGGTGGATGGTATTTGCGGACAATGGAAAACGAAACCTTTTACTACAAGCACCTTTAAATTCGGGATTCGCACCCGCAACCCTCCGACTATGAGCTCTTTACTTTAACTGCTCAGTTATATTGTTCCCTATGTTTTGTTGAGAGTTCTAGATAGCAAAAAAATCAAACTTCCATACCTGTTTCCGTACGAATATGCATAACACGGCCCTTCCTGACTCCCATTGAGCAACGGTGTGTTCTCAGAACTTCCACTACTGCTGCCGCTCGTCAACTTTCGAGCGGTCAGTCCAGAAAAGATCCCAACCATGTCCACTGACTCTTTCGGACAAGTTGATCCAGGTGGAGTGGCCAGACGAACAGGATTCCCGCCACTGTAGGACAGAAGAAGAGATAGCTGATTTTTGTTTCAGTTCCCGTGTCTGAATGATGGTTAAGGAGTCGGTGATAAGACCCGGGAATCGTTCTGATAAGGTGCGATTGAGAGTTTGTGTCAATAAAAGTCGTAGATTTGTCGGGTCGGCGAAGGGATTTGGCGTTCGGTTTTATCTTTCTATGTGAATGCTAAATCGAGTTGACTTAGTAACACTGTAACGCGCGAGATGTGAAGAACTATTCTGAAGTAACTGAGGAGATTACAGGGGACTGAAGATTGTGATTATTGAAATGAAACGTTGTGATTCGGATTTCTTGTTAAGTGTGTTATAAAAAATTCTGAGGAAAATTTGTAGAGCCTTCAACTTTGCTATATTGAAAATGATGTCGCACAATTTGGTATTGTGAACATTTGAGTCATCTAGTTTAAAAACCAGATAAATACAAATTTTTCACAAAAATATTTTTTTACAAGTTCTCAGTGCAGTACATGACATTGCAAAGCAATATAGACCAAAAGTGTCTGAATCCTGTTTGAAAATACGTTGAAAGTCATGGGTTACGATCCAAAAATACGTGGCTCACAATTGTTTTTTTCCGTAAAATTTATGAAAATTGATTTATCTGATTTTGAAACTTGATAGCTCATTTACTATACTATTTCGTTTTGATTTTAACTAAACAGAACAATTAAAAATTATTTTTATTATACAATTTTTATGTATTTGTAAATTTCTAAGAATTAGTAAACATACACTGTAAAAAAAGGTACTTAAAAATGAGTACCTGAACACACATGTGTTTTTTTGAGTACGATTGCATCGCAAAGGAGCGATGACGTACTCAAATTTAAGCAACTGCACGTTCTAAAAAATGAGCAGTGTGATTTAATATTATTAATTTAAGCTTCTGTTCAAGCCATCTTAACAAAGCGACCTGACAAACTTAAAAGAGTTGTTCAGAAGACGTACTCAAATTTAAGCAACTGCACTTTCTAAAAAATGAGCAGTGTGATTTAATATTACTATTTTCAGCTTCTGTTCAAGCCATCCTAACAAAGCGGCCTGACAAACTTAAAAGAGTTGTTCAGAATATGGTTTTCCAAATTATTTTATGTCGATTGCTTAAATGAAAACTAAATTATTACAACTCAATTATCTTACTTCCCATTCTTTTGACACACCATTTTAACATTTATTCTGTTTATAACTTCTTCATGTCTTCCTTGCCGTACAACTGATAAAGCTGCGGACTGCGGTGCGTAGGATATGGATTCGATTCCCGGTAAGTCTTGGTTGTAAATATTGGTATTTATTTAAAGTGATTTATGAAGGCAGTCTATTTAGGCAAGCTGCTGTTATTTTTAATAATTTTTACTTATTGTACTTATTTTTGAGTAAGTGAATTTTTCAAAAATGAAACTTATGTATTCGGAGCTATAAGCGCAGCTATAATAAGCATCGAGAATGTAATCAAAAATGAGTAAATTTCACTTATTTTTTCGTACATATTTTCAACAGTGACATTCGTTTGTGATACCACTATACAATTGTACAAAAAAATATAAGTAGATTACTGTTATCACTTATAGGTATATATATTTTGTAGTTCTAATGGAGATTTTAAAACATGTTCTTTAGTATTTAAATACTGTGCACAAATTTAATGGTATTGTATTTTATAAATTATCTATAAAAATTATATTGTTACGAATCAGGATGGAAATTTAAAACACAATTTAAAATACATGGCTCTTAAATATACAACATTTGATTTTTCACATGTTCTAATGAAAAAATATTAAATTTTTTTGGATATGCCGCATCCAGTTTAAATGCTACAGATGAGGAGGGCAGTTCCAAAAAATGTTTAATACAAAATTTTGAAATTTATATTTTTAGTATCCCAATACAATGTGAATTCATTAAAATAAAATTTTAATTAAAAACAGTTTGTATCCTATTAAAATTGAATAATTCAGAATATTAGTCAATCTTATCTATATGCATGTTTTTTCCAAAACGGTTGTTTCTCATTTTGTACTATAACAACTTAACTTGTGTAATCTAGTTTATAAAAATATATGCGAGAATATGGGTTTCCACAAAACGTGTATGTTTATATTAAAAAATAGTTTTAAAAATATTTTTCTTAACGGGTTTGAATTATTTATCGTTATTTAATTACATCAGAGGAAGGGAACTGACACTCTCGCTTCAAGTCCACAGTTTAATTTCTCTAATATATTTCAGGTTCTTAAGATTTAATTAAAACTTAACATCTGGAATGGACATGATACCTTTAAAAAGATTAAATACAAAAGCATCAACCCAATATTTATGCTTATTAGAGTTCTAAGCTTAAAAGAATTAAGAACTATAATTATTAATTTTATGAAAAATATAATATCAATAACGCTGCGATAAATTTCTGTCATTTGCAATAGATTATTTTAAGAATGAAGAACATTTAATTATTTCTAATTTTATAGTATAATTATTGCCTATGCAAAGGGAATTGAATGTGAATTAATGAAATTACTGGAATGTATGAATAAATTTTATATGGTTTAAATTGAATTTATTTTTAATTTCGCACCTGTAATTTATCTACTAGCGGTTGCGAGTAAATAAAAATTGAAAGAGGAATATTTAAATAAAATGTGTGGGATATTATTAATGAGTATTAAATGCACATTTAAATAATTTTCATACACAATAGACATTATGAAAATAAAAATATATATTATTAATTAATGGGAAAAAAATACGGAGAAACAATTATATATAAAATTATATAACAGAGCAATATATTTGAAATCTTTTGGTTTGTTATCTTTTTTATCCGACTTAAAATCGCGCCAATCAAGACCGCCAAACCGCAGCGAAGAAGAGGAGTTCTCGATTCGGCTGTTGTGTATTTATTTTATTGTACGTTCGCTTAAAATTTCTGTTCTAATATTTCAGATACTTGAAAGATTCTTTTTTGTTGGATAGGGGATGTCTTACTTGGGCACATTAAAAAAAACGGTTATCCAACATTTTATTATTCAAAATTCTTAATTAACCGGACAGTTTGAAAACGAATATCATCAGATTTCGAAAATTCTTTTTTTGTTGGATAAGAGAAAAATACATTTTTGCGAAAATGCTTAAAAAAACTCGGTTATCCGGCTGTTACATATCCGGCAATATCGGTTAGAAGTAAATTTTTTTCAACGATTTCTCAGATTTAAAAATATTTTCATTGTTTGATAAAGATTGCCCAACATTGAAATTTCGTTCATCCGACATTTATTAAACCGGATAATTTCAAAATATGCTATTTTTGGAAAGGAAAAAAAAAGTTAGCAACAAATCAAATTTTCAAGAGAATAATAAGAGTACTAATCCACTTGCCATATTAAAAACTGAAAAGGAAAAAATAAAATAATCTATAAAATATAAAACTGACTTTATAAAAAATGAGCTAAAAAGTAAAAAATAATTTTTAATTTTAATTTAAATAAATAAACGAATTTTATACTTATTACAGACTTATTAAATTGATGCCAATTTATAAAAAAAACATATATATTTTGGCGTCGATTTCAAAACGTTAAAATAAGTTTCAAATTAATTTTAAATAATTCAAGTGTTTTTAACTTGTTTGCAAAATTAAAAAATACTTTTTTGCTTTTTAGCGCTTGTTTCTTAAAATCTATTTGACTTTTTTACAAAAGATTATTGTATGTTAATTAAATATAGAAATGTAACTTAAGAATAATTTAATAGGAATATAGTTAATGAAATTCAGTTATATTCACTGGGATTGAAACGTAAATAGTTTTATTGACAGAAAAAATATTTTTTTTAATATAGTTATTAATAATTTTAAGAACCAGAGTTGCAATAATTGCAATTTCAAGAAATGTTCACTGAAAATCATTCGGCTACTACATGCTATTAATTTTATACTTATATTTTGTGCTAATTTAAACTTTTAAGTTAAAAGTATTAACTAATTTATACAAATTAAAAAATTAATTGCTAAAACTTAAGTGCTCTTCGTATTGTAATATTTTTAATTGTATTGTGGTAGAAAATAACACTGCCAAACTCCAAATGATCAAGACTTTTATTATCTGTACAAGATAACGGATTTATTATTAAGTAAGTAAATATCTAAACATTAGTTTAACAATCTAAACATTAGTTTAACAATCTAAACATTAGTTAAACAATCTAAACGTTAGTTTAACAATCTAAACATTAGTTTAACAATCTAAACAATAGTTTAACAATATAAACATTAGTTTAACTATCTAAACATTAGTTTAACAATCTAAACATTAGTTTAACAATTTAAACATTAGTTTAACAATCTAAACATTAGTTTAACAATCTAAACATTAGTTTAACAATCTAAACATTAGTTTAACAATCTAAACATTAGTTTAACAATCTAAACATTAGTTTAACAATCTAAACATTAGTTTAACAATCTAAACATTAGTTTAACAATGTGTAATTTAATATTTAATAAAAAAAACATGTTACCCCATGACTTATCCCCCCGTATGCATTTTTATATTAAAATAAATAATTTTTTCACATTGGCTAACTTTTATTATTAACTTATAAATTAATAAATTAAATTTCGATTGTATTATTATATCTTAAAAAAGCTGTTTTTAAATACTTAATAATAGCTGTTATTTTTTTTAGATTCTAGAATTTTTTTAAAAAGTTGTCTTGGAAGTCAGAAGTATGTCAAGTAGTTCGAAACCAGTTTTCTAAGCAATAAGAAAATGCGCTAAATATTATTTAAAAAAAGTTGAGTGGTTGCTTTTAAAGACTAAAAAATACTTCTAGATGTATCATTGCATGCTTGATTATAATCTGTTAAGTACTTATGAAGAAGTGGAGAAAAGTGTAAATCGACTGTCTAGAAAAAAGACCACTTATATTTCCTTACAATCATGAAAGAAAAGATGTTCTTGACCTTCCAAAGTAAACAAAAGAGAACAATGGACCTACGATAAGTGCTGTTTTATTAAACTCTAAAATTGCATGCCTTATCTTTTGAATAACTTAGCTTATCTTTACTCTGAGAAAAATAGACTCAGGTATCTTTAACGACTTTTTCTTGTACTTTATACTAAATTTTTGTTACAGAAAGTATTTAGAATATACGTTAGGTCGATACCTCGTAATCTATTTCTTTGTAGTTGCTATCTATTTTCTTATAGAACCATAAACTTTTTTGTACTCATTAATATATTATCTGAAGTTCTTACGAGGAATTTCTAGAAACTTGTATCTTCAGCCATTGGAAGGTAATTTAAAACCAAGAATTTATTTGGAAACAAATAAATCGCGTGTGGGTATTAATCATAATTAAAGGTATATAAACATTTAGAAAACTAATTTTATGGATAACGCATAAAATAAGTTTGCTACATCCCGTTACGAACTTATTTGTAAGGTATAAGTGTATACAATTTTCATATTTAGTTGTCTTGTAAACAATTAATAAAATTTTACTTTATTGAGCAAAAATTTATAGCTTGAGTTTTCATTATAGTACTTAAAATGGATTTGCTGCTTCGCTTATTTCTGATCAATCTGAATAATTCAGTTTATATTATGTAAAACTTCTATGTTTAACTACAAAAAAAAATATTTCGGTATTCAATTTATGGATAAACTTTTTTAATCCAATTATGCATTTTGTTTAAATATGTATTCAAAGAAACTTTGAAATATGTATTCAAAGAAACTTTGAAATATGCATTCAAATAAATTTTAAAATATGCATTCAAATAAATTTTAAAATAAGTATTTAAAAAAAATATTTGAAATATGTATTCAAAGAAACTTTGAAATATGCACTCAAATAAATTTTAAAATAAGTATTAAATAAATTCTTGAAATAGTTTTCAAAGTTACATGATAATTCTACAATCAACTAGGTAAGCGCAGCAAGTTCATATATCATGTATTCAATAGTCTATTCAGTTACTTCAAAATGTGTAATGAGGCGTACAAAAGTAAATATTCATACTAAATTGTCTAAAATTAACATTTTAATCAAGTTTGCCATGATTATGATAATGCAATTAGTTTGAATAATACAATAGCATAATTTCTACGAAGGATATTTACTATGTAATTTCCAAAACATATTTTAAATGTATTGAAAATGTATACTTATATAAAAATATTTAATAATGTATTTGTTTTCAAAAACCAAAACTGAGTGTTATTTCAATTATTTTTAGAAAGAAAAATTGATAATTCGGTTATAGAAATATTAAGTTTAGAACTATACTCTATTATGTTTTATTCATAAATTAATATTTAAATTAGATTTTGAAATGAATACTACAGCGCATAAAACAACAATCAATAAAATTATCTGCAGAGAAATTGAGTTGAAGTTGTGAATAGTTTCTTCTGTTTTGTGTCACAACTTTTCTTTTATTTTACACGATAATTTAAAAACAAATTGTTTTATTAAAATAAAAGATAATTGAAACAGTATTCGTAATGGAATACTATCGTAAAAACGTGGAATTGCACATATAAAATTAATTAAAGTAAGTTATCTTTATTTCAGTCTTCTTGGTTCTCCGAAATTACCTTTGTATGTATGAAAAGACATTGGAAAAGAATAATAATACCATTATTTAACTTGTATGCACTTCAATTGGAAACTGTAGACAATTTATTTTTAAGTATATATATCATTTCAGAAGATTACATTTTCCTTCATTCGAAAAAATTGTATTTTGAATTGAAAAATAGGCAGTGAATAGTTGTATTTTGAATTGAAACATAGGAAATTAATAATATACGCAATATGTTTATGTTTTTGATGAATGTTTATGAGAAATTTAATTGCAAAATAATGTAGATACACTTAATATATATTTTATTTGCTTATTTTAATAAAACTTGTTATATAACTCTTTAACTCTTTAAGCGTTTTATTTTTTAACGATTTAAAAATAGAAGTTTAATGTAAACATATATGCATCAAAAAGTTAATTATTTTGACAGCTATGCAGGAAATAAGATATTTGTTTAATCAGTTAGTTTTTTAAATTAACTATTGGATGTTTTTATCATTAAACAAACTCTTAAAATATGTTTATGTAAATATAACTTTAGTTTAAATGAACTGATTCGTAAAAACTGTTATGGTTCACTATGAAACAAATGCTGGTCATGATACCTACTAAAATAAAATATCTGCTAAAAATTATATATTGTTATATTTTAGAAATTTGTTAAAAAATATTTGTTATTAAAACAACTTTTGATCAAATAATACTGTTACAATTGTATTTAATTGAGATATTTCTATATCACGTCAATTAACATATTAATGGTAATTCCAAGACTAAACTATTTTTAAATTTATAAATATTTGTTCTAGACAGAGATCGTTTAATATACATTTAACAACGATTATTTTAAATACTTGCAATAAAATCAAGATTATGTAATAAGATTAAGTTTGCTTCTGATAAAGTTCAATTGATAATTTAAATAATTATTAACAAAATTATTTTTCCAGTGTGATATACTTTATAAGAAATACATATATTTTAATACTAGAGAAATTACAAATTCATATATATTTAACAGCCAAATCATATTTTTCAATTTCAAAATACAATTATTTGTGCTTTATTTGAATTACTCTTGTGAAAAGTAGTATTGAAATTTTAAAAGACAATAACAATAATTAATGGCACTACACAGCATACACATAGGTTTAAAAGCAAATGAAGAATCCGGATTTTAAAGAAACAGCATATAAATTAAATTAAATATTTCTTATTTTTGACAAAATGTAGTATTTTATTATAAGAACACTTTATTTTCTTTAAAAATATTAATTTTCATTTTAAGGAATATATTTGATGTTTCCAGAAAGTTATTCGATTCCTCCGATTTATAAAATACAAAATAAATCTTTCGGCATTTTGTGCAAGAAATGTTAAAAAACACTTAAAAAGTAATTAACTTAATTAATTATTAAAATGTTTCTCATTTAGTTGTATTAAAATAGTAACGATAAATAACAATACTAATTTACAAGAAAGTTCAAATGAATAACTTTATGAATTTATAGGACAGTTATATACTTTTTTGCAGTTAATACTTTATTGAAACAATATTATTTATTAATAAAAAAATCAATGTAAATACGTGAAAAGTAATATTAACGAGTTTTGACTTATATACTTTTAGAAAATGCCATTGACGGTAACGAAATTAGTTATCTTGAAGATAATTAGAAGCTAGATAAAGAATGAAAATTCGTGAAAATATAACTAAGTCAAAGTAAAATCTTTTCATTGCAATTATACATTTAACAGGTTTTTATTTTAAATTTCGAATAATAACAAAGTAAACTCTATGCAATTACATTAATATTGTAAGAAACTCAAATTAGGGACTTGAAAGGAAATATCATAATTTAAAAAGAAACACGCTTGTAAATTTACCTGCAATCCCCTTCCATGTTGTAAATTTGATGACTTTTTAAGAATATCTACTACATTTTTTCTGTCCTTGTCGCATTTCACAGAGAATATCACCTAAACTCAAACTTTTGCAAAGGGGCGCGCTGACGAAGCAACTCCATTTGTTTCACCTAATCTAATAAAACAATAAACAACTTTTTCGTCGATAGCACGGCAAACTGAGTTATCTCTTCGGTTTATCATTGACAGTGTACAAAGTGTTATTATATTCATTTCTATAAAAATGAGTAATACATTTAGATAGATTTGATGTAGAATTTTGTGTTCTACAAAATTACTAAGAAGTAAAACAGTTATAATTTAATATTATTAATATTAAGGCTAAGTTCCGGTTGCTGTACAACAACACGGTCGGAATTTTCATAAAAATACTTTTATGTTAGAACAGCTTAATTTATATAAATGTTTAAATAGAATGAACAATATTATTATGTATTTTTTTTTAAATAAATAGGGTCAGTTGGAAAAATAAGTTTTAAAGTTTTCTTTATTTCGATTCTGAAGTCCCATTTTCTTCAGGAAAATTTATTTCACTTTTTTACTTGAAACACATTCTTTTATTTTTACGTAATTCTGACGTCTATATATATTTTTAATAATTATGTTCTTTTCGCTTCTTTTCAATTCAAATGTGAGGAAATTAGGTTTTATTGTTGAATATGGCATTTTTCATTAAAAATGTATTATTAAAAAAATTGTTTAGTCAACTTAATAGTTTGAATAAAATATAATAAAAAAACTTCAACTCTTAAATACTCATTATATTTGAGTATTAAGGAACCATTTTTGCAGCTGACTTTCCGAAAACAAGTTCAAATCCGCCATTTTGAAAAAAATATTTTTAATTATTCATTAATTATCTTCGAAAAAAATTAACCTGCGAATATAATTAGTGGTTTATTTGGATTCAGGAATCTCATCCATATTTAAGTTTTTTTTATTTGATTTTTTATTTCATTGAAAACATTTTGTTTATCTTCTAATGATAAAGTAAATGGCGATATTTTTTTTTATCAAAATGTGTTCTTCTTGTTGAGATTTTATTGATGATAGTAAAAAGTGTAACAGAAATACCTCCAAGCAACGACCCAACCATGTGTAGACATCTTTATAAAAATCGTCACGAAAAGTCCGGATTAATTGTTTAGTTTTAATGTAATATTTTTTTACTCGTTTCATTGCTTTTTCATTGTAATGTTTGCGCTTGAGTTGTGTCATTATCTCAAGAATCTGCTGTAAAATAAATAAGTTTTTTTGTGTGATATCAAATACACTAATTTTTAGTCACGTATCACTGATTTTTAGCTATTTTTTCAGTTTTAAGAGACTATAAAATCCAGAAAATTGTCTTGATATATTGTGATTTTAGTTGTCTTCATGATCTAAAAAATATTTTCCGGACTTGTACCATTAAACATTGATGGACCAGTATATATTTTTCGAATTAAGCTTTGTAAACTATAAATCTCGCAACTTGTGTAACTTTTATAAATGCTGATATATAGATTTCCTTTCATAGGAAAAGTCTCATTAATTTCGTATAATTTTTGTAGTAAATGCTATTCTTATATATTTAATATTATAAGAAATTTTTATTATAAGCTTTTAATAATTTATTATACAATTTTCCTGTGCATACCAGACACGAAAACAATTTAAAGCTATATTTTAAAAATGTTAGATAGAACAATTAAAAAAATGTTTTGAAATAACGGATAATTCAAAGTTTTCCTTATAGCATATTCCCAAAAATTATTATTTTGAAAACCAGCTCATTTAAAATAACTTTAAATAATGTGTTACTTCAAAGTATATCAATTGTAGAATACATTCTTCATGTTATTAAAAAAATATTTCAGACTTTTTTATTTCTACACTTGCGCAATATCGTTACACAGTGAATATATAAATAAATTTCAAAATAATTATTTTTAGCTATTCTACATGAAATAAGTAGTTACGAAACACCAAATACAATAGAATTCAAATATATCCATTATCAGTTGTTAAGGATTGATTATTAGTGTAGCAACTTATTTCACACTTATCTGGTTATATAAATTGCATTCTTAAACATGGATCCGTCTCCTTTCAAAGCTTTTATTTGCGTCCATTTTCATCAAAGAAACTCTTTTAATTAGATTGCGATATATAATAGCCTTTCGAGTGACATGATACGCACAATATACCATTACTATCCTGGAACTAGTTAGAGCTTGCAATTCCCAATACGGTTTACCATAACAATAGATGCTACATTTCATTGGAATCCTTAATTTACAATTTCCAGTAGATAGTCAGATATTGGGGATATTCTAAGTAAATCTTTGGGTTAAAACGGTATTGAAATACCCAAGCTTGAAATAAAGAAAATAATTGCATATGTAAAATTCTGACATTTATCTAATTAAATATACCGATCCTTTGTTTTATATATAAAACATTAGACGTCTCTTTCGGCAATTTATCTCTAATGCTATACTATACCACAATGATCTTAGTATAAATATACATTGTTATCGTTAAATCGACCCTGCATATGTATTTAATTGTCATTTAAATCATGTGTCTTTCAAGAGCCTTTGCAGAGGGTGCAGATGTATTCGATTAAAGAGGAATTTTCTGAATAGTTAATTTTACGATACATTAGATTCAGAAAATATCGAGAATTTGTCCGGAAATTCGATTAAAGTATTTAACTTATTTATAACATACTTACAGTTGTTTTGTTATTTAGGAAGAATGCATATGAAGCTTTAATTAAGCTTTTCTAGTTGACTTGAAGCTTGACAATTGTACTAAATCTTTTTTTTTAATTATTCATTCATTAAAAATAAAATAGAGATTTGGTAATATTTTTTGTTACTTTCTACTTAAAATGACGGTAATGACACATAATTTGCTGAGGAAATTAAAAAAAAGTATATTATTTTGCATATAAGTAAAAGCTCTAAGGCCAGGAACACACTATTTATTATAAAAACAGTCTCTCCTTGGCGGTTTTAATTTAAAGTTTCTGGCGGTTTTTGAAGTTTTGGTTGGCTCGCTGTTTAGTCGTTAAAAAAAGTAATATCTACATTATTATAAAACAATATTGTTATAAAATCGTAAGGTTCTTGACAACTTACTTTAGAAAGAGGTTATAATGATTTACTAAGTAAACATTTTCCTACGCAACATAAATAGGACGATTTATAGACCAACAAAAACAAACAGCTATCGAATAAAACAACTTTAAGTCCATGATAAATCTTAAAAAAAGAAATTTTCTTTGAAACATTAGTAGTGAGTAAACGACTTATTTACTGTTGTTGATTTATAAAGGTGGATATAAATTACGTTACAGAAATACAAATACTCTGTTTGTTTATCTTATAAAGCTTCACATTTTAATCCTATACAACTCTGTGTTTTAAGATTACGTGTATGATACAGCTATTCGTTGTGAAATGTATAGACTCATTAGATAGCATTTGTTCGTTCTTGATAGCCATTGGCTAAAGTGTCCCTAACTTGTAATTTTCTTGGGTCACGTCTGTTTTGGGGCCATAACAACCAGTCAGTGTTCTTTACCGCTTTCATCTTATCTTATATCTTATTCTTACGTACATACCGTGTTTTTCAAGAAAATATATAAAATTAAAGGGACTTAAAATAGGTCTAATGGTGGAAGTTGCTTAGCAAAATTTGAAATATGTTTCACATATGTCTTTTTTACAATACATAAAATCTTTCATAAGATAAAAAAGTATTAAATAAAAATATTATTGAAAATAATATCAAATAGGGATGTTATGTATTAATAATTTATGGATGTTAGTTTTACCTTAATCCTAAATGACATGATTGAGTATTTGTGAGTATATATTAATACATCTAATTTATCTAAAAAGGACACAATTTTGGATTTAATATTAGATAAATATTAATTTAAAATAACGTAATATTTAAAACTTGATGGATTATTTTTTATTTGTAATTATAATAAATTATGTTTGGTTTGTGATTTAACATATTCAGCTACTAGAATACTAATATATTTGAAAAGGACTTTTGAGATTAATTTGAACACATTTTTCCAACAATTAGCAGGGCGAACGTTGTTCTAAAATATTAAAACTACATATAAAAAGCATGGTGGTAAACGATAAAGGACGATTCTTTGTTTAAATCTGCACATCAAGATCTTATGTTAAGTACAGGTATGCGCTTTCATTGAGTACCAGGAACAACATTGATATTCTGCCAAAAGAATCAGTAATAAAAGATGAGAATTCTGCGTAAAAACTTTTAGACATGAAAATGTTATCTTCCTACAGAAACACTCTGGATGGAACCTCATTACTTTCATAAACCTCTCAATATTTTGTTATATTCAATATTTTGTTATATTCAATATTTTGTTATATTCAATATTTTGTTATATTCAATATTTTGTTATATTCAATATTTTGTTATATTCAATATTTTGTTATATTCAATATTTTATTATATTCAATATTTTGTTATATTCAATATTTTGTTATATTCAATATTTTGTTATATTCAATATTTTGTAATTCTTTTAAAATATTTTATATCATATACAAAATTTGTACGCCAATATGGTTAACATTTTGTTTAGTTACATATTTTTATCATTGTAAAATTATCATTATAGTTAAGACTACTAATATTTAAAAACTTAATATTTTGTAATTTTTCTAAACTATTTAAAATATGGTATTTCATTTAATCTTTAAATTTATCTTCATTTCATTAATTTTCAATCTTTAAATTTATCTTTTAAAAGCATTCTATTTAAGCAATCGACATCAAATAATGTGGAAAACCATCTTCTGCACAACTATTTTAAGTTTGCCAGCTCGCTTTGTTAACATGGCTGGAACAGAAGCTAAAATCAGCAATAATGAATCACACTACTCAATTTTTAGAAAGTACGGTTGCTTAAATTTGAGTACGTTATCGCTCATTTTCGATGATATTGTACTCAAAGAAAAACGAGTAGATTCAGTACTCATTTTAAAGTACTTTTGTTTACAGTGTTTCAAGATATGATTTTCAAGATATGCGCTTTAGATTAACAGAATATAATAAAATCGAATAATTTTGCGAATTTTGAGTTTATGTGTATTGATAGAAAAACTGGAAATTTTTGAATGTACTAAAGTCCTTTAGCTGCACCAGAGGGTTATATTCATGAAAGTCTCATTTTTAAAACATTATTCATATGGACATTAAATATACAAAACTCAAATTGGTTGAGTCAAATATATTAACTCTATTTATAACGTAAATATCTTAACCATGGAAGCACGTGTAATTTTTCAAAACTTAACGAATACTAGAAAATTCTAAAAATATATCAATCTAATAATTAATTTTATAATAATCGCTTCGCACAGTGATTAAAAAGTTGTTTAGTAAATTACTGAAAATATAATAAGTATTATGAGTTGACATATTTAATTTTTTTATGGCAAATTGTTTGGCAGCGATCTTTAAACCATATTTGTATTAATGAGTGTATGAATATTTGTATTGTTTAATTTGTAGAATAAAACACATTCAAATTTAGATTTTTATATTGGTCATTTTCCAAAAAGTGTAACACTTCCGTCCCATGTATTTTGCCTTTTAAGTTTATTCTAAAGCAATTATGTCAACTACGTTTTTTTATCAAAAATTAAAAGACTCCAAAATAACCACTTTTTGTTGATAAATTTTAACTTGTTATGTGTGTTCCTCATAGTAAGGGAATTTAAAAACTGATATGGTTGTCAAAATTATTTAATAACTTGTTTAATTTGTAAAACATTTAAATATCTATTACAAGTATCTCAACTACTAAATATGAAATTACATTATATTTTTTAATGTCGCATTTATTTGACTTTAGAACAACCAGGTGTTGTGACATGCATATTTTCTCACCATGTGATATCTAATTTTTTTATAAATTTGTTTTAATTATAAGTGGCTAAATTCTTATCACATTTCATTTTATTATATTTAATAATCAGCAATTTTGTACTAAAAAGCAAAAACTGTAATTAACGTGAGTCGAATAATTTGGGTTTCCTTGTTTAAACAAAGTTTTGTTCTGAGAGTAAACCTATCTGAACTCAAAATTATGGGAAGTACAATTATTTAGTGCAACCGTGTATTCCCTTGCATTATTTAAGTTTCCATATAAGTATACAAAAAGTATCTTGGAAATAAAATTTTCTTCTTCTCATTTTTGAAACTCAAAATATCAGTATGTCTGTAGTAATAAGGTTGTCTGTACCATATAAATAGAAGGTGGTCACAAAGTATTAAACTATATCCAATGTTTGCTTGTATTGCATTTAGCTATATTTATCTAATGAGCTTTATAGCTTTAGTAGCAAAAACCAAAGTAGTTAAAGTACAGCGAAAATAATGGGTTTTTATGTGTAATTATCGTAAATTGGGGTTGGTTAGTTAGTTAGAAGAAAAACATTGCGTTGTGTTTGTTTTAAGATTTTAATGATGATGTTGGGAAATAATAGATACACACAAAATCTCATTAAGATGCTTTATTTTGAAAGATATAAACAATTATTTTTTTACAAAAGAGTCTACTTAGAAGCATTGATAAACACAACGGGTTTAAGGGGTAGGGTATAGGAGTCGAATTGAATTCCGGATTGTTTGAGAAGAGTTAACGTCAAGGTGGTTGGATCTGTACGCCATCTATACTCATGTTTTGGTACTTCTGCACTCCGAGTGTTTCCGGCTTCAAGAGATTTGATTCATTACTACATTTGCCGTATCATCTTTCGACGGGCAGAGACGAAGAGCTATTCTGGGGTGTCACGTGTGGATGGGGTAAAAAGCATAATTGGTCGAAAAAGCTTGAATTTTCTTTTGCGGGGGTGGGAGGGTCTAAAATTCTACAGGAATTACATAAATTTTCCAATCAGGATCAACTCCTCCTCGACAAACGACCCTTCCTGACTAATCCTGCCAAGTCTGTAAATATGCAACTTACGTAACTTCCCCAAACATGACAAAAATAATAAAACCACAGCCAATCAAGTCTGGACCCCCTTACAAAATATTGCAAATTGTAGAATAGAGGTTAGGTCTTTATCCAACCCCCACATAAAATTAAAGACATGTGACCGAAATCTGTCTCAGTAATTAAACATTAACCATCGTCTAAAAATTTGTGACTAACTATTATTTTATTGTGGTATAAGAATCGAATAATCTTATCTGAACTTGTGTGATTATGGTAAGTATGTTGATGTGAATTCGGTAATGATTGATATACATCTAATAAGATATTCATAGTAAGATGCTCTCGTTTATACTGTAGTCATTAATTGAAGAGCATGTCTATTCAGGAAACGACATTAATGGATCTTAGGCTTTGTACATTATTCGTAATACAATTTAATGACTATTGATCACATAGAATTAATCTTTTAATCACAAAAGCTATGGCATCAAGAAAAGGCAGGAAAATAATTTATAAATCAGAAGCTTTTAAGGATTAATTTTCATTAAAATTTAAATTCTTAGAAAGAGTTAGTTTTTTTTTTAATTAAGTTTTGTTTTATATTTGTTCGCCCCTATCGCTTTAACTTTAATTATAAATAGGTAAACAAATTCAATAGCTTATGTTTAGCAAATGTAAAAATATGTGTCACATTTTTCTGAAAATACATATCTTTAAGAGATTCAATTTCTTTTCAACTAGCTACTTCCTATTCTTAAAAAATTGAAAATGAGCAGTGTTATATGTCTTCATTTTTCATATACGGTAAAAAGTCTATAGGAAATATAGATTTCAGTCATGATAGTTTATGTATTATGTGTGTATGAATGAAATAAATCATATATTTATTAAACTTATATCGTTAGTTAATTTAATTTTAAATATTTGTATAAACAAAATATGTTAGTCAGTAGTAACGAAATATTTTCGATATAAGATTTTTAATTTTAATATACAAGAAATACCAACAAATGTATATAAACATATGGATACAATAATATGAAAATTATTACTTGTTTATTAACAAGATTAAGTGTAATCTAATAAAGTGTAATTTTAGTTCGGATAACAACATGATAACGCCATGTCGATAGTTCTAAAACCTGGCTATTCTAAATACACATTTCAAAAAGAGAAGTACAAACTTCAAAACACGCAGTTTAACATAAAAAAAATGATTATATATATATATATATATATATATATAAAATAATTATATAAATACATTTCCTGACTATATAAATAATGAATTTCTATGAATCTCGAAAATATTTTATCATAACATTTTACTGTTAACATGAAAACTTTTAAGTATACTAGGTTTATTAGTCTAATTTCTATAAATATACCGGCAATTTTCAAAACGCATATATTTGTACATGCATTATAAATCAAATTGGAAGTTGTTTACGTGTATGAATAGGCTTGATTTCAAAACTTCACCTTAAGGCAAATTGAATCGCATAACAAAGTTGTATACGAGAATTAATCGCCTATGCGCTTCAATACATAACAGTTTACAATTGGGAGACTTTTCAATCACACGAAATTTACATTTAAAACGAATCTTGTTGATGTTATTTGCAGTTTAACTATCGCTCGCCTCTCTTATCTTCCCCTAGGAAAAGAACTCACAAAAACGATTAATCGAATATTGATTCTCTGAGACTTTTTTAGGGAACTAAAACTTACCTAATTTAGGAAATTTATAAGATTTGTTCCAAATGATTGATTTTTGTTTGATATCAAATCGCTTTACATTTATGCATCTGCGTTTGAATGTTTTCCGTTTATGATTTTGAATAATTGAATGTGAGAATTTCCTAATAGTCACGTCCTGCATTTACATAAATTCAATTTTGTAAGTGAACTCGCTTGAACTGAAGTCGCACGTACTCCGGAAAAGGCATGGTTATGAATAAATTCACAGCTCCGATTTGCTGATGTTGTGGTTGTTTGAGAAATTGACCGTAGTTTTTTCTTGGTTAAGGAAGGGGATAGAGTAATTTTAAATCTTAAAAAAATATTTTTTAAATTATTAAAAAAAAAAATATGATTTATTAGGATCTATTTAACATAAACCGCGTCGAAAATGTGCAAAAGTTAAACACACATCGATGAAAAACGCATTTGTATACTTTTGGATTTCCATTAGTTTTCGTTTCGACAACCGAGTTAAAGCTGCAGAAAGTAAAGCAAAATCATACATGTTAAAGACCCGACGAGCTAACAGATTGAGCAAAAAGTTACCTTTGTAAAGAAATTTGGAATGTATACACAATTATATTTTTAAATCTTTTCTTCTTAGTTTCATATTTTTATGTGGTTTATAAAAAATTACATAAAAAGCTTTCTTCCAATTCACTTTAAATTTATTATACATTTCCAGATATAAAATATGCATGCACTAAACCTAAAATGTTTTTTTTTCAATAAACAAACTATTGATTAAAAATATTTTTTTGGCATTAAAACAATTTCCAATATTTACAATTTTTATTAAAAATAATACTTTTTATTAAATATTTTTATTTTGGTTTGGAGTACAGAAGCATTATATGGCATTGCTTTTTAAAAACAAATTTGTTTCTAGCATGTTTAATTAATAAATAATCTTGCAGACTGTGAACTCTATCATGTATATTTTTTAGCAATGAATTATATATCATATCATGTATATTTGCAAAACACAATTTGAAAAATACGCCAACGTTCAATAGTTTAAGTTAAAAAAAATTCATTTATAAATATGCACAATTTTTTTTTATTCAAATGTTAGGAATTATTGTAAATTATCAGCCATTTTCACCTTTGAAAACTACCATATCCCCTTAAAACTTTTTATATACAGTTTTTACTACTCTTAATATAAATGCAATAAAAATAATTGCTTATTATATTTCACTTTATATTAATATTTTAAAATTGCATCTGTAAAATATATATCACTCTCATCTCAATCATTTTATAACATCTGAAAGAGTGGAATTTTCAAATTAAAATTATTAACTGAAATCCTATATTTAATTAAATTTATTAACTGAGACATTTGATACATATGGTGTTGCATATCCTTTATTAAAAAATAACGGTTTGAAAATTCAAATTTACATTTATGTTAATAAGTATAAAATTACTAAAATTAAATGAGCTGGATTTTGATTTTAGGAAAACGTTATAAAACATTTTAAAAAAAATTAGAATGTTCAAAAAATTATAAAAAAATGTACCTTTTTCAATAAAATGAAAATAATTCTTCTTTTTGTTAAATAACAGATATTAATAAATTAGAAAAATTAAATTATGTGGAACTCGGTTTAAATTAATATTATTTTCTCTAAACTAATTTGTTTTCATATATATTAAAATGAGGAATTGTTTTCGAAAATTTTAGAAGTTGGAAAACACAAGTACTTTCTCTCATTTTATTTATTTTTTCCCTTTTTGGATTATAAAATCTATAATATTTATTAATTATACGAATGTTTATTGAGCTTCATATCCTTAAATTTTCCATCTAAGTAGACTTTTGTTTTATTTTAAAAGATAGGAAAACTAATTTGCAATACTGTAGTAAATTTTCTTGAATTTAATACATTCATAAAAAAACTTTTGAATAGTTAAATTAAAAATAGTTAATATATTTTCCCTATATTAAGTTTTAAACGGCATCTCTAAACTCCAGTCAATATTTGACACACAGTATTATTCTATCAATAAATATTTCTCTTTTGATTTTCATAAAATATGAAAAATTATTGACTTTTGCTTTGTAAAATACATAATCGGTCACTTATATTTTATTGGAATATAAGTGACCTTATTCAATGTTTTTTTTTTTTAATTCAGAAATATTCTACAATTGTGAAATGTTTTTAGAAAATATTTTTTCTTTGTCTGAGCAGTCAATTTTTTAATAATTAGAAGCTACAATTGTACTATTAACTAATAATTATTGCGTAATTACATTGAAATTGCGAAAATTTGTGTTTATGCAGATTCACTAATAACTCTGTAAATACACTAGGCCGATACTGTAAGTGGAATGTTTTTTTTATTTCGCACATGCATTCACGATGGAATCTGCAGATACACTTCCAGACACTGGTGCAAATGTGAATATAATCTTTGTACGAACAGCAAGATTTGTATGCACTCATTAATTAACACATTTATACATATTTGCGAATGATTTTTGGGATAAGATGACAAAACCAACTGCTTGGAGGGACGATAAGCCGCAAATGACTGTTCGAAGGAGATATCAGTAGTAATTAAATAGTTATTGTGATATGAGATTGCCATAACGTTTGCTCGAATGCAAAAACCAATTTCTCGAAATTACAAGGCAGTATTACCGAGTTTTTCTTTTGGGATAGACCTCGAACAGTCTCTAATAGCCCTCTGTGTAGCTCTAATGCAATGTTAATACAACTAACCATAATGGAATATCTCATCTACATTCACGTTTCTCTATGCAGCTTTGAAAGCCTGTTTTGTTCAAATAGTAAACCTTAATTTATACTAATTGTAATGATTCGAAGTTAAAACGTTTAATATTAAAATACGGGAGCCTAAATATTCGTATAGTGAACTTAAGTATTTTTGCACCAGGAACACTGGGTTATCATCTATTGCTGAATACATTTATTACTCAGATTATGAACACTTGGAAAATACATAAATAATAAATTGTTGATTTCTTTAGGCTGGGTAATGGCGACATTTTTAGCTGATCTTACATTATCTCAGCGTGACATTTGAAAAAAAGTTATATTAAATCAATCGAAGGATTAAAAAGAAGCGCAGTATATAATTAAAACAAGAAGTATTATCACTATATACAATTTATTGATACTTTTTAATTACTTTATAAAAATATCATATATATTATTTCAGTAATAATGATCCTTTTTTACTGATATCGCACACAACGGATCTTATTATGTGAGGTATATATAAAAAACGGAATTTCACGGAGCAGTAACGAATCGTACTTTTGTGTCATGAATAATAAGTTGTGCGTTTAAAAATAATTTTTATTCAAAGCATTTTTAGGCGAGCCATTTGTAGTGCTGCCACCTATGGGTAGAATTATTTGAAGAAAGTAGCTTCTACGTGTAGTTACACCGAATGAGTGCGTTTGGGGATATGCGATAATTATAGCACAGTTATGCTAGTTTAATTTAATTTAATAACAATTATTTGTTTTGACACTTAAAGCTATATGTAGTAACGAATTATTTTAAATACCAAAACAAAATAATAATATTAATATAAGTTAAAATCGTTAATTAATACTTCAGAAATGTTATTAATAAAAAACTAAACATGATTGTTCATTGTTTTCATCAAGTAACGTAATCATGTTTTTAAATAAATTAATGTAATTATTAATATCGATGTAATTTCATAAATAACTTAATGTGACTTTCGGTTGTCTTTTTATTTCAATTTACTCGCATTTAAACTTGTATTTTACATTTACTAATTTTTAGTTAAACTACTAACTATTAAACTGGCATAATGTATTTAACATTTTATGGTTTGTTAAATATATAACACAAATTCAAGACAAGTACAATGGGGGAAAATAAGAATACAGCTCTGTTTTTGTACACAAAAGGGAAGTTTTGCTCTATAGGGATAAAATAATTAAACAGTTTTACTTATTTACCAAATTATACAAATTTACTTTCTCTGTGACTTCAATCATGATAAAATTTCACAATGAAATTTCAGTTAAGATATATAAGCAATTTAAAATTAGTCCATTGTTGTTTCTTTCGGCATGCTTTTGTATAAAGTTAATTGCATTCTGTTGAGGCTTAATTTAAGGGTAGAATAATTTACCTCTTTTACTGAGTTCCGTTTATCAATTTTTAAAATACATTCCTGATAAATTTACATTTTTATTGTAGTATATTGTTCGATTTTATAAATATAAAATGCACGAATATAACGTAGACAAAGAAATGAATGCAGATTATAAGGTAAAATTTAATTAGCGCCATATTTATTATAAACTGAAACATTTCTTTATAACCTTTCAATAAAAATATATAATTTTATATTAATAAAGTATGAAATGTTCGACGATCGCAATTTGTCTCCGATTTACATATTTTCAACAAAAGAAAGTAATCAAATACACCTAGAGTTAAAAAGGGGAATTACTTTTTAAAAATAGTAAAAAAATATTGTTTTTGTTAATATAAACGCAAAAATAATGATACTTAATAAAATTAAAATCAAGTAATATATTTGCTTCAAAAGTAATTTGATTGTTTTCTACTAAATTTTTTAAATACAGATAGAAAATTGTCATTTTTCGTAAATAACTAAAACGATAAGGAACAATATATTATGATTTACCCTTTAACTCTAAATGTTTTGGTCTTAGGAAAAAATATTTTTCTGTTAAATTAAGTTTTCTAGTCATCTGACATCTAATGTTTTACAGAATCACTCATTTGGAAAATTAATTGCATTAATGTAGAGTTATAAAAGATCAATGGAGCAATCTTTACAGCAGCCAATTTACAAAAAGTGTTATGAATAAAATAGTTTAACTTGATAGGGAAACAGAAGAAGAATTTAGTGACGTAATACTTAATATAATTAAAAAAAAGTTCGGGCGATATATATAACAAATATACTATAAAAATACTAAAAATGAATTATATATAACAAATATACATTTGTAAGAGAAGACTGGTAATTATATTTTGAGTATCAATATTAAGGTTTAGTACAAGATAGTCTGAATATCTAACTTTGAATTCATTTTTCTCAGTCAAACTTCAAAGGGTGTGAATTAATTGATTTAAAAACATGTTAAATATGATAATTGAAAATATATTTAAATCGAATGAGAAAAATTAAAAGAATGTTTACGTAAATGTTGCATACACTGTTAAAAATTTAAGTTCAACGTTGCACCATATCTTGGTGCAAAATTTAAGTTTTCAACTTGTTGCACCATATCATGGTGCAAGCTAGGTTGAACCAAAATTTTTTTATCGAGAATGGTGCCAGCTTTCACCAGAAAGTGGTTCAATATCCTAACCACAGAGTATATAGCTGATCCTAACTGCAACCGAAACTTCGCTGAATCTACGACTACGAACCGGCACGACGAAACGGGGAATCCCTTAATGTCTTCGTATTATTGTTAACGTATCGGACTATGTTAATCGAATATCAAAGTAAGTTAAATGCTTCATTTCATGGTTATTGTAATTAAATGTTTGTTTTATGATGTTTAAGTGTTTTTACTCATATAAAGTTCAAATATAAATAGATTAGTATAAAGTCGTTGTCAACTACGGACGTTGCTTTTCAAGATCCCAAGTCCGAATTTTAACCAATGAAAGAATTGATTGAAAATTTTACAGCTTTATAAAAAAAATATATATATCTATGTTTTAAATCGTAAGTAATATTTTTTTTTAAAATTAAACGAACACTATGGTAAAACACTTAGCATTTTTTTAACCTTTACAATACTAAACTTGTTTGTTTACTATGTAAAGTCAATGGGAAAGTACGTAAAATTTACGTATGGTTTGTATGCTAGGGTTAAATTTCAGTTGAGTCCGCATAATATACAATAAATGGATTGTTTAAATTTAAGTATAAAGAAACACTTTGCCAAAACATGTAAAACACTGGGGGAAAAATTTAACTTTAATGCAATGTTTGAAATGTAGATAATTTTGCTGACTACCAACATGCTTTGTTTTATTTAAGCTACTATTCATTTCAGTGTACTCATTACTTCAGTAAAATAAGTCCATCTAGTTAAAATGTATTGTACAGCCCCCTTGGATGTGGTGGGATTTTTGAAAAGGCTAGGTTGGTTCCTAGAACACGATGCCCCCCCCCCCCAATATGATATTTGGCGATAATATGTAAACAATAAAATTTTCATTTTGGCAACCTCGCTGGAGGAAAATAGTTCTTTAATTGGCAAAAAAAAAAGGGTTTTGTCGCCAATAACATGTTAGTGTATTATAACATCGAATTAACATGTTAATGTTGTATAACATCGAATTTTGAATATTGGGCCGAGGGGCACCGTGTTCTAAGAATTGACCAAAAGCTATATTCGCAACGCTACCACGTTCTTGGCAACAAAAACCGGTTTTGTTTCCAACCTAAGAACTCCATTTCCCCCTGAAGGGTTGTCGAAAATGGTAACTGTTAAAAGCTGAGGGACCGTACAGTACATTTTAACCTTCATAAGTGACAATACTAATTTTCAGTTTGTAAAATAATTGTATTGTCAAATATCTATTACAAAATACATTATTCTTGTTGAAAGAGTTCCGAGCCCATAATCAAAAGGGTTGTATGTTTATTTTTTGTTTTTGCCGAACATCCTCTGGGGCTGTTGTACGTTAAATTTATCATGGTACAAGTGTGAGTGTGCTTATGTTGGCTATGGTATGAAAACTTGGAGACTAAAATGCCAGCTCGGAAGTTGTCTTTGTGGTGTTATCTGACCATGGTTACAAATTATAGAGAAGTGTCCCTGATTTTTCCTTTCGAGATAGTTTTCAAACCATCGCCAATAGCTAATTTTGAAGTCTAGTGTATGTTAGTGCAACAAACCAATAAAATTTTTATTGTAAATGTTTAATGCATTTGCACAATCAATCTATTCTATGGTTACCCAAATAGTTGCTTTTTTTTTGCATATGTATATATTCTTTACCTTTATGTATTTGCTAAATACAACTTAATGTTTAAATATTTATTTTTACAACATTTTATACTATTATTAATGATTCAAAATCGGGTAAAAAGAATTGGCTATTTCATAAATTAATAAATCACTGAAAAACACTTAATTGTGTTTCGTTTATAAACAAGAGTAGCCGTAAAGCCTAATAAAACGTTAGCCAATAATTTGTCTTTTAACGTTTACAGGATGGGTATTTGTTATTTCAACCAGAATCCCATGTTAAAACCAAACACCCACCTTTTAAAGGTTAAAACAAAGTTAGATGTTACTCTCACACTAAAATTTTTGTAATATAAGTTAATAATGTAGCTCTTTTCTATGTCATTGTTACTAAAGTCTATTAATTGCAATTTACTTTTCTACTATTTTAAAGATCATGATTGAACTGACATTGTGTGGCTCTAACGTAAAGGTGTCTGAGGCAACGTTTGTAACAAAACGTTGCCTTAGTTGACCTATTTGTAAGAGACGCACACTACAACAACTTGAATCCTGTGGGAAAACTGGCAGCTGCTACTTGATGTCCTGAATTGGTATTCTATCCAAGAATACTTATTCAAGATGCAACATTTTTGTATGTTGAGTGTCAACGTTGAACACATTTATGGAACTTGCATTAACGTAGTGACAAGAAGGCTCTGCAATCTGCATGTGAAGAAACATGTTTTGAAGGCTTTGTCTGAATTTGTTTTTACTCTACTGATTCCACCAAATTTGTGACGCAGTTAATTCCTGCTCCACCCCTCTGTCATTGTGTGTGAATTCTCCAAACATGAAGATTGTAGGATAAAATGTGCATCGATCTGCATATGCAGTTTCATAATATCTGGTCAACAGTGTGCTTGTTCAAAATTGTGTGCCCAAACGTGTTCAAGCTGGAGATAGGATACTGGTGCTCTTGAAATACATTCCATCAGTGTGGTTGATATATAGCATTTACACAATATATTGCGTAAATGTTAAAGAATTTTTTTTTTAATTTCTTTTAAAAAAGTAAGTACTATATATATTATCCTGATATACTATCCAATATCCTGATATACAGTATTATTATTTGTTTATTTGTCTTAGATTGCATTTAATTTAGGATTGATTTCTAGAAGTTTAGATTTTACGGTTATAAGTTGTCTGGCTATCTGAACAGTTTTTATAAGGAAAATATTTATAAAAATTGTTGAAAAAGCTAGGAAAAACAATTGCTTACTGAAATTGAAGGGCAAACTTAGCTTCTATTCTTTCCCCAATAATATGCTCGATTGGGTATTAAAAGTAATTTCAATCTTAAATGTTTGTACTAATAGGCCTAGTAATATTAAAATAAATTGTATAAAAAATATATTTATAAAATATTATATTTTCAATTTTTTTCTACTTTATTGTATAACTTTAAGTCATAAAGGTTGTACGGGAGAAAAATTTGCTATTCCACTGGATTTTAAATCCAAGTTTGGCAAACCAGAAACTGAATGCAATTAACTATATTGTTTTCTCAATGAAATATATTATGTACTGTACATGTTTTTTTTTCTTCTGTAATTGTAAATAAAAATAAATTATATTAGTAATAAATAAAAATGATTTACTATTATTTCCATCTATAATGTAAAGTTTTTATTTAATTTTGAGTATATATACTAATTAAATTAGCACAATTTATTGAGGTTTATGTGACATTGAATTTGAAAAAACATATAAGTAAACAATGTATTCCTTAATAATGGAAAGATTTCCTTTGAATATACTATTTAAATAATTGCACAGTAATTTCAAATTATTTTGTGAAATTGTTGAAATATACAGAATTGTAAATATAGTTCTAAATTATAAGAACATTTGATCTAATAAAAATTTTAAAGGAGGTAACGAAAATACGAATTATGGTGCAACGTTTCACCAAAATCTGGTACCCATTTAGCTGCAACCAAACTTTGGTGCTTAGTTTTACCATAAAATGGATTAACAAAAACCCGAATTTTGGTTCAACGTTTCACCATAAAATGGATTAACAAAAACCCGAATTTTGGTTCAACGTTTCACCAAAATGGTGTAGCGAAAATACAGAGCCTTGGTGCTTAGTTTCACCATAAAATGGATTAACAAAAACATGAATTTTGGTTCAACGTTTCACCATTAAATGGTATCCATTATAGCACCATAAAATGGTAAAAATGAGCACCACACGTTGGTTGCAGCTAAACTGGTACCAAATTTTGGTGCAAGGTCCTACCAAATTTTTAACAGTGTAGATAGCTTATTTATCTGGATAATACATTCCTTTTATGTTATTCAATTTGTTTCCTTAACATTTATAAAAAAAAACCTCGTAAACTATTTTATATTGCAAATAATTTAATAACGGTTCGACAGGATAAAGGGAACATGTGACGTGCAAAATGATTTTGACAGTAATTACAACTACTTTCGTAATAAAATTATTCTATTAATTATTCCTGAACTTAATGTAACATAATATTTAATTCTCTATAATTGATGCTTAAGGTTTGATTATCCTGCTGTACATACCTTTTTTTATTTACGTAATTAAAAATGTTAGCGGAATTTTTATTCATCAAAACAATTTAAATTTAGATACTAAATAATGATATCATAAGAATAGTAAAAATAATACTGGTATGTTAAATAATTAAGATTAGTAGAATATAATATGATTTTATTACTATTACAATTCTTACAATTATTAAAAATTTATATAAGTTTAAATGTATAAAATTCGGACAAGTTTAAAAAAATAAACACAATTTTAAATTAAAAAAAATCGTATTATGAGATTAAAATATTAATTGCTTCATTCATAGAAATATTTTTCATTATCATTACCAAAAACAAAACTGTGAGGAAAAAAAGGTAAAAAGTTTATTGCACTTAACTTAATAGTTTTGAAATTTTTAAGCAATAAATCCGCCCCAAAAAAGCTTACAGAAATTGATAAACACCCAATAGCCGTTAAATTTATAAGGATTCACTTTGATAATGAGAGCTACCACATTAGTTCTGTTTATCAAAACAGTTTTGTAATTCCATTCTGAGGAGAAGGGGTGACTGACTCTTTTCGAGTAACTTTGCTATCGTTTTCAATTTTAATCAGATAATATCTAATAGTTAGACTGTCGCAAACGTTTAGCGTTATCACATTCAGCTATATTGGTATAATGAAACGTTTTTTTTATTCAAGTACTATGCTTATATTTTAAAGCAAGTCGCGGAGATTTAGTGGTAATAAACAATATAGTTTAAATATACCAAAATAATGATTTTTTACATGTAGCCAAATAATTATCATTGATAAAAAATGTGTGACCGTTCTCTGTATATATTATATATCTTATGTAAACTTATTAAAACAGTGTATATTTGTATAATAGATACTAGAAAGTTATTTCAATTTAATATTACATAAATATAACTACAAATAACAAATAAATGTCACAATATAATTAATAGTAAGAATTTACGAGTTTTCATGAATGTAACAATTAATGCAATATAAATATTATCAACAAAAAGTAGAATACACAATTTTGATAATGTTTTTAAGACTGCTTATTTTTTTCTGCGATGACAGCTTTTTGATTAGTTTAGTTACACCTTCAAACCTTATCTTGTAAACACTATTTTCAAAGAGCATTGTTATACATCGAGAATGTAATAGTTTTGAATAGGTGTAATATTTGGTAAATGGATGGCTCGAATCACCTTGAAAAAAATATTCTCTATCCAATTCTTTGAAAGGATATTCTGCCATAAAACAATTCACCGAATAATATCTTTATTTGTTCGTTATTCAGTGTTTCGTCAATCCGGGACTCAACCACAGAAATCAGCACCGATATTAAGTTACGATTCTCAGCAATGGCATTAGGGAAAATGTATACCACTAGGGATAGTTAGGCAGACACAGACGAGTTGAGTTGTTCGTGACCTACTTTCTTCTTTTGCACGCATCAGTTACGTATAAAGTTTTGGCTTCTGATTATAAATACACATTTTATGCATTTTTATTTGAGTTTTATATGTCAATAGTTTCTTATATTCAAATCTTTCTTTATAGTGGGTAATTTCAGTCGAGTTAGCTACTTACAAGTCATTTTATTTTTTTAATAAATGTAGCAGTAATATTGAGTTATGAGGAAGTAGATAACAATGTATGTTTTAGTTCATTACTTTGTTTTAATTGTGATGCAAAGAGAATCACTGCACAGGTTGGGTCAAAAGTCCTTGACAAGCAGGACATCATGGAAATAAAACTATTCGAAAGTTTTTTAATAGTGGTCAAGCTAGTTTTATTGTATTATATATTAGTTAGTTTTCTCTCTATTTTAAAAAAAAGTAAGCCCTAGGGGGAAAAAGTAAGCCTAAGGGGGAATTTTCAGTTCTTTCAATGTTATTCAGATCGTATCTCAAAATGTATAAGTCCTAAAATTACGAAATTAAGTGAATTTGTTAAGAAATGTTTGATAAATAAGAAGAATACATTTTTGTTTCAATACTGTTATTAGTTTATAAGTTATTAAATATTAAAGTCGTCGTTGATAAAATTTCGCTTACAAGTAATTTTGTCCGTCGAGTTGATGAAACACTATTAAAAGGAGAGACCCAATTTATTTACGGAGTGTACAAATAGGTTTGAACTGGAAATCCAAGTAAGCATTTTTTAAAATTCGAATTAGTTTTGGATTTATAAATTTTTTAAACACTTAAACACGCTCCACTTTTTGAAGTTTTTTCACCCTCATTTTTGAAACGTGATTTCTAAAATGCTATAAGTCATTTAAAATGACATATTTTCTTATTCAAAAAAATATATTAATGTTCGCTAAAACTTCCTCTTTCTGATGTTATAAAGATTATATTTCTATCTTTACAATTAAATTAGATATGGTCAATTAAGATAGGTATAAAAAATAGCGAAGAAAGATAAAAATGTCGGATATTTCGAGCAAATTTTAATTTGCGACTTTTTGTCTCATTATTCCGTTTGCATCTCAAAAAGTAAATGTCCTAAAATTATGAAATTATGCCAGTTAATTAAGAAATGTTTGGGAAATAAGGTGAATATATTTGTTTTTCAATACGATCAGTATATTAGACGTTATTTTATGTTAAAGTCATGATTTTAGAAAATTTCGAACACATTTTTGTATACTTGTCTTCCAATTTTCAACAAAAAAATAAATAAAAAATTAGGGATATAGATAAAACTATTGGCTACAAATGATCCAGAGCGTTTGTGAAAATTTGATTTAGTTTTGTAGTTATAAATTTTTAAATAATTGACGAAATGTATGAAATAATCGTCAATTTTACGCGTAAAATTTTAAGGGATAAATTAAAACTGCTCTAAGTAGTTCAAAAATATACTTTTTTCCCGTTAAAAAAATATAGTTATGTTCGTAAAATCTTCCTTTCTTGAATGGTATCAATACTGAAATTCTATCTTAAAAAATAAATTAGATGTAACTATTTATGTGAAGTACTATAATTATTATTAAAAGATATTTCGGAGCGAAATGCCAACATTGGCAAAATGCCAACATGTATTTGGCTGCCAACGGCGAATTATTATCAGCGCCAATGTTATCAGCGCTTGAAACCTTAAAAGTTGGGAATTTCGAGTTTTAAAATTCCCTGAGTTGGGAAAATTTATGCCTCAGGCAAATTACTATTATTAGCAAATGAAAGCGACGGAAGACTAGAAATTGCCAAACTTGTATTAAGTTGAAACTTAAATTAGACCTCAAAACGGACCACTGCATTGGAACATGCGTGCGACAAATCAATACTTTCGAAAGAACTGTTTAATATTACCTATAAAAAAGCTGAAAATGTCTATAAGTTGGAACTGGGAATTTTTTTAGCACTGTTGCGTTGTGAATTTCGAATCGTTAAGTGTGGTCTGGTTAAATTACGTCGCACTAGAGCTGCACATTGAACTATTGGCGTTGGTTCGAGCAAAGCGCGCTTGATTGGTTATTGGTACGTATTTACTTACTACATCAAGGACGCTTTGGTTCGAGGCCTTTCTCGAAGAAAAGACACGGGAACGATGCCTCATATTTTTTTAACATAGGTCAGATAACGAGGACAATACTTCAGCTGGTACCCGACGTCCTTAAGTTGGGAATTTTGAATCGTTCAAGTTCGGAATTTTGGATCGTTAAGTTGGGAAATTTCTTGTAACAACATCCGAAAAAAAAATTTGTGTGACGGCCCTGCCAGTAATAATTTATATAACTAAAATAAGTATTATTGTTAGGACATATTGTCATTGTCTACAGTGTATGAAGCCGATATTGGTTTTCGAAGCAAACTAAAGAGGATTGCGTAGCAATCCTCCGGGGGTTGGTGGAGCGTCAGCGGAGCAGGGGGCGGAGCCCCCTAGTATTATAAAAATATAGAAGACTATTTTTCCATTTAGAGTTGATGATATTTATTTAATTTGTTAATATCAACATCAAACCAAAATTGTATGCATATTAAGTTTAGATGAGGGTTTCATTTATAAAGTACTAGCTGGTTGACCTCGAATTACTGGGACACCCTTTTGTATAATGTATACAAATGAAGTTCAGCGTACTATCGACTATACTACAAAGACTCATTCTAGAAAATATATTTTAAATACGTTTCTTTATGCGATATTTCTAAAATTGTTAATATCCTTAAACAAAACCTAAGCGGATTTTTATAACTCCAAGGCTCAGATGCAAATATTGAAGATGAATAGTTCTTATAATTAAATTTTAAGCCTTTAATAAGTAAAATAAATAGGTGTTTTACGATTCACATACACACAATTTCTTTTATTATTAAATACAGAAAACAATTATACATAAAATATATGTAGCATATGCTTTATTGTTGTCAAGTGCCGCACCACAATTTAGCGTTAAATAAGATATATTTGTTAAATTCAATTATTAAAACACAAATGTATCCATAAATAGTTAATTACCTTGATTTTGAGCAGAGTTTACAAAAGTTTTAATTAATCCGAAACTGTAATATTAGTCAGAAATATTTAAAATATTATTCCCAATGATTTATATATACATGAAATACGACTATTACTAAGCTCTTTTGTATTGAAAGTTTAAGCTTGTTAATAATATTAGTATAAAATCTTTTAGTTTGAAAATGTATTTGTTGGAGCGGGCCATTTGTGTTCACTCATTGTGCGCCGTTTTCTTTTCTCAGAGTAAATGTTTAACTATTTATTTTCGTGCGCGTATCTTTTATAATATGCAAATTTTAGTGGCTGCCGCTCCTTCATATATCGCGCCTTGAGGCAAAGGTGGGTTGTCGAGGTTTTGCTGTCAAATAAAGCAGTCTGAATTTTAAATCGGCTCTTTTTCTCTTTTTAACTCGCGCTAAGCTATTCACCCATGCACAGTATTTTTTTAAATTTAACAATTCCAAAGAATTAATTGTGTGTGCAAAATATTGTTGAACATTTGTCTTACAGTTTAAAACGGGATTAAAAACCAATCGTTTTTGAAAGTTTTCATTTTCGCTTAGAAATAATTCTGATAAAGTTATAAAATTTTAAAGTTGGGGGTATTAAATTCTAAGGTTAATTTTACAAATGCCAAAGATTTTAGATAATGTGTACTGCGTACTTTAGTCGCTATGTGTCAGACTAAGTCATGATGTAAAATATATTGTAAGCTGGGGAATTAAAGTAGTTGTCCAAAACGTTGAGAGAGTGATGGTAATGCATTGTTTAGACCAACCAGTTTTCCATAAGGCGACACAGTAGCCTAAAAATTTTAAAATTCAGTTTTTTTATTTACAAAATTCTAGGTCGAAATCCTCTATACATACTTTTAAAATTCCAGAACTGTATCTATGTTTTTAATGAGTTATTTGTGATTTTATGCTGGATGACAAATATGTTTCTCAAGAAACAAAAACTTAAAATTGTTTTTTCTCGGTGTTAGGTTTTCCTAGATACATAATAAAGGTGAAGAACTTGACTTTTCATTTTTACACTACAAAAGTGTAAAACGTCAGTTGAGGGTAAATCGGCTATCATTTGTTAGTCATTGTGTTATTTGTTAGTAGTTGTGTCGAGTTATTTGGGATTTTATGCTGGATGACAAATATGTTTCTCAAGAAACAAACATTTAAAATTGTTTTTTCTCGGTGTTGGGTTTTCCTAGATATTAAGTTTTTAGAAACGCCAAGGCTTTTTTAATTATTAATAGAGAAATGTATATATTTTTAAATAATAAATATGTGTATATTATAACTTGACATTTGAATTAGCTCTACGGGTAGTTTTTAGAAAAATTATTATAGTACAGAATTTGAGTTTTAAAGAATTTTTTTATGTTATTATGAATAACTATTTATATAAAAATCAAATACATGTAGAATACAAAATTGAAATGCCAATTTTTATGTATTATAATTCTTCGAAATGTCTGAGGGAAAATATTTCTCGAAAAAATATAAATATTTAAAAAAAAACTTATGATTTAAAAATATCTTAAAACATTCAAACAAGTTTAAATTTTGAAAAAATACAAACAATTACAGAAATTTTGTGTTAAATATATTTTTCTTATACACATTTATATAATATATATTAAAATTTTGATTTAAAAGGTCAAAAATTAAAGTTTAAGTGATACCGTATTCTCCTAAGGTAAAACCTTCACACAGGTAAAAGAACCAAAATAATATTAATTTTAAAGTTCAAAAGCTAAGATGAAAAGGAAGACAAGGTAATACAAATTAAAGGAAGACAAACAAATACATGTATACCAGATTTCTTTATTGAAGAGCAATTCTTTCAGAAATAAAGTAGGAATCTGATATTGAAGTGGCAATGTTGGCTTGTTGTCTCTTGGAAAGAAACAGAATAAAATTAATCTCGTTAAATAAACTTTGTCGAGAAATTGCATACGAGGAATATTTATTGGTAAAAACTGGAGAATTAATTTGATGTAGGAAGAATTGAAGACAACGCTCATAATATAATACATTGAAAGTAGAGTTGAACTTGTCATGATATTTGTACATGTTAAAAAAATTCAGTGCAACGATATACCATACTTTGGTGTAAAACAGAGGTCTGCAGAAAATTACAGCATATTATGGTGGAATCTAGGTTGAACGAAAAATCCTTTTTCGGAAAAATGCGTAGGTTTGACAGATAATTAGTTCAACCTCTTTAACTGTAATCAAAATTTTCGTTGTCGCTATATCAACAAGACGGAAATCCATTTCAAGAAAGACAACGACGATTAAAGGCCAAAGTGTCCCAGTGGATAAAGGCGTTCAGCTACGAATCAAAAGATTCCTAGTTCCAAGTACGGAAGTTAAAAATAAAAATAAGTCTTATAAAATACTTCAACATGTTTACTTTCCATACACAAGCAAAAATACTTTTTTTAAAACTTCCAAAAATACATTTTGACCAAAATAACAGACTCTACAAATCATAGTACTGGCGCAAAGAAATTACCTTTTTGAGAATAAATCAAAAGCTCTAAAATACGTGTTTAGTGGTTGGATAAAATTTCAAGAGTGTCGACAGTGATCCGGAAATTCCTCAGCGAAGTTCGAAAAACACTCCTAGTTGCGATGCAAGGAGATTTGGAGAGAAAAACAAGTGTATATATTGTATCATGTATATATTTAAAGATCTTAAATTAGAACAACTCGATGTTGCCAGTTCAAAATTCATGAATTCCGCAAGAGGGTACGTGACCCTACATTTACCTGCCAAGGCACCACAGAGACGGGAATACTGTAACAAGAGGCGACAGAAAACAAAACCAGACAGAATTTCAATGTAAAAACAAGAATAATTGACCAAGAAAAGCAAACGGGACAAGCCAAAGTCAGAAATGAAACGCTTTAAATTAAATTCCACATAGGCAAATGCTTTTTTAAAAAAGGATAAAAAGCAAAAGTATATGCCGGAAAAACAGTCTCGATTTTTTATACAAAGAAATTGCTTTGCCGATTGAGAAATAACATAATATTGAATAAATGCTTTTGATTGAAATATATGTGGCGTATACTACGGCGCGCAATAAATAATATTATAAATTATCTGTTCAATATGCATAATGTCATTTAAGTTTTCGAAAATCATATTCACACAGCGAAATATATTTAAGAAATGAAAGGAACATCTTTTTTTATAGACTAAACTTAAATTCTAAACCTAAAGTTGCAACAATCTAAGCAGTGTATTCTGGTTTTACATGTAATATGTTATATAACAAAAAGAATAATGTAATATATATCGAAGAGTATAGTAGAAGAATATAGTAATAGTATCGAATTTTGAATAATTTATACACACTGTAAAAAAATAAGTGAAATGTACTCAGTCTTGAATGCACTGGATGGTTATCTAGGTTCCGAATACAAATGTTTCATATTTGAAAAAAACATGTACTTAAAAATGAATACAATGGGTAAAAAATAAAGAGCAGATGCTAGCCTACATAGGCTGTCGTCATAAATCACTTTCAATAAATTTCGACAATTATAACTGACTATCCGGAATCGAACCCAGATCCTCAAGGATTGCAGCCCAATGCCTTATCCGTTGTTATACCAGGGCGAAATGAAGAGGCTATAAATAGAAGAAATGTTAAAAATTCGTGGCCAAAAGAATGATAAGTAAAATAATTGAGTTGTAATAACTCAGTTTCCATTCAAGCAATTTACATCAAATAATGTGGAGTACCATCTTCTGAACACCTATTTTAAGTTTGCCAGGTTGCTTTGTTCATATGGCTTGAACAGAAGCTGAGATTATTTGTGAAAGTACGGTTAATTAAATTTGAGTACGTCATCTCTCATTTACTAAGTTTTTGTACTCAAAGAAAAATAAGTGCTCAGGTACAAATTTTTAAGTAAATTTGTTTACAGTGTATTCACACATAGAAATATATTTAAAAAGGGTGTGAACATCTTGTTTTATTGACTAAACTTTAATTCTAAATCTAAAGTTTCAACAATAAAATCAGTGTATTCGGACTTTACGATTAGTATGTTATATAACAACAAATAATGTAATGTAGCATAGCAATCGTATTGACTTTTGAATAATTCATACATGAACAAGCAAAATACTAGTATTTTGTTGTTTTTCTATATGTATATTCGATCCAATTCACTGTAAGAGAAACGATAAACATTCTTATAAGTTCCGCAAGGACCTATACCAATAAATCCTATATCTAATAAAGTTGACTTAGGTTTCATAAAAAATCTTATTATAAAAGAATACTTGCAAAAATGAATTGAACCAATCAAAATTATTTACATTGAACATTTTGTTTATACTAAATAAGGAAGATTTCTTAAGGAAAGAGAAGTTTAATTTAAGAAATTCTTTTTAAATTTGGGATTATATCAATGGTAACAAAGCTAGCATTTGCTGAAAACTTTTATAAACAAGGGCAATTTCTTAAGAGTTTCCTGACTACTTTTAAGGATTTACTAAAGGGTTGCAAATGTTTAACAAATACATTTTTAACTTGTCTATATATTTTCAGATTTTAGTAAGCTTGAAAATTTTTAAGGGCGACTACATTTTGAAAGCCTTTTGAAAAGCTTCCTAAATTAGTTTTATTATTGAGTAATATTCTTACGTATACACAAGGCATATTTTGCATACTAAAATACACATATAAAAGAATAATTCTTATCGTACTAAACACATTGAAAAGTTTCTCTAGTCATTTGTGAAAAGAGTACTGAAAGAACAGTAGGCGTGGGAGAAGTTTATTCAAGTACTGTTTTGTAAGTTATTTTGAGATTTCTTATCCAAAGATAGTCTGTTCAATGGAATATCTGTTTTAAAGTAATTGTATTGCTTATGCTTAAAATTGCTTTCCTTTGATATTTTTTAATATAAATTATATTATTTAACTGGGTTTTTGTGCAAATTAAAATTACACATTTGAATATAATTACTAAATATTAACGGTTCGGAGAAATATTTGGCTTTTTTACTATGCATAAGTAAGATTCCTTTAATTGTTTTTTACATGCACAGCTGTTTAAATATTGATTCATCAAACAAAACTTTTGACAAAGTCCTACAAACTGCACTTTATAATTATGTAGATATTATTGGAATATTTAAAAAAACATTTGTAAATATAATTTTTACCCGGAATTTAAATGTTTCATTTATCAGTGGTTCTCAAACTTTATTTTGTCACGTACTCCGTGATAAAAGTTTTCATTTATGAGTACTCTCTTCTATCATAACCAGGGCCGCCGTTAGCAGATGCCTTGTGCAAAGAAACGAAGCCCTCTCCTCTCTTAAACTAGATTTTAAGATTTTATAGCTAGACCTGTTTTACACCATTTTTAGAGGAAAATAGCACCTCAACAGATTTAAAAGAGCATTGTATAAATTATATGTTACAATGGAATGACTTTTTTTGTATTTTTAAATTCGTTTTTTAATAATTACTTAAAATATTTTTAAGTTAAAAATCCTTAGCGAAGCTGTCTAATTTAAATAAAATTAAATTTTACTATCAAAAAACGAAGATGGAAGGATCGGAGAAAGTATATAATTTCATCAAAATGTATTGATAGGGATTAATATCCAACGGAAGGAAGAAAAACATACTGTTTTTTCTGACGTCGCTGTCCCTCATTCACGTCCCGTATGTGTTTTACTTTATACCATGATTTTATACGCATGGGTGCCTAATTTCTTATTAAATGAAGCCTAATATACGTCAATTGTGCTATTTGTCATGAAGTTTTGTCGGAATGGACACCCTATCAGGATATTTATATTCTGATTTCCAATGTAAATGAGTTAAAAACGTTACGCGCTAAAAAAATTATTATATATTTTTTTAAGAAATTGTTCCTTGTCAACGCGGAGCGCCGCGTAAAGTGCGACACCCTGTGCGACGGTACCTGTGCCACACCCCTAAGGACGACCCTGATCATATCCTTCACTCATCTACGTACACAAAAAATATGTACTAGATTTCTTTAGTTCTCTGGCAAATTAATCACACGACTCAAATTGATGACACTTACAAACTTGATTTTACTTATTACATTTATTAATTTTATTTAAGGGTATTTGCGTCATTACTAATGACATATTCGCGTACCCCCAACTAGACCTCCACGTACCCCCCTAGGGGAACGCGCACCACAGGTTGACAACCGCTGATCTATCCTACGAAAAATAGAAGCAAAGCCCAATTTTACGCTTGAAGTTTCTATCACAGAGATATGTAATTCATTAACAGAGCATGGCAAACAACTAGCCAGTTAAAATATAAGAGCTTATAGTAAAGAATGAAATCTGTAATCTCTAATTAGAAAAGAAAACACAATTCGAAAATTTTATACTGTATTCATTTTAATCCTGCTTTTAAAGGTAACCTAAAATTCATAGTCCAGTGGAATAGTAATTAAAACTAAAAATGTTGTCCATATAGCGAAATATCTAATTTTCATATATTATTCGTAGATATATATGTTCTGCAAAAAACACTTGTGATAATTTCATACATGAAAGTTTCTATATAAAAACTAGAAAAGTTAAATTATTTACCAATATTCATAAGTTTTGTAAAAAAAACATCTTTTAATAAATTTTTCCAATAAAAAAATTTAAAAAAAAAATTCTAATTTATTTTGCTTTTTTCCAATGATTTACAAAGTGGACAAAATGGTTTTTGAATTGTTAATACTAAAGAATAGGTAATTTGTAAAAAAATAACGATCTTAGGCAAAAGTGCAATTATTCGAAAAGAAATTTAATTTCGTACCTTATAAATGACAAGAAAAAACTGAAATACATTTAACCCTCTTTATTTGTTTATAAAATGAAGTGCGATAACTTTTTTTCAATTAAAATGGCAACAAAAAGAACACATCTTCATAAAAAAAGTAGATGCCACTTCTTGATCATTAAAATGAAAATGGAATGTTTTAAATAAACAAAAAATGGTATGCAGAAAAAATAAAAACATAACGTAAATACGGCATAAATTCCTGATTCGAAATAATCCATGAATTATATTAGGAGGAAGTTTATTTCGAAGATAATCAATAATAATGAAGTCAGTCGATTTTTCAAAATGGCGGATTGGAACTTGCTTTTAGACCGATTGTTATAAACGCAGTCCCTTCATAATCATATACGCCGAGTTTAGTTTTAACAGTTGGATTGTTTTAATTAATTAATGTAATTTAACTAAAACTTTTGTTTTATTGATGTCTTTTTACACAAAAAATTACATTCTCAAAAATAAAACACATTTATCCCACATTCGAATCGGAAAGATAAATAATTATTAAAAATATATATAAACCTTAGAATGAAATAAAAATAAAGATTCTGAGTGAAAACGTAAACATTTTTATAAAAAATATTGTAATTTTACAATTTTTTAACTGTGAGAAATTAGATTTTGAACGTCAAAAAGCGAGTTTAATATATCGTTTTTCCCCATCTTACTTTACACCAGGGATTAACTTTGTTAACTTTCATTTAATGGAAGACTGTCATTCTTGATAATTAAACATTTATAATTGATTTCAAAACCGATATTTTTCTTAAAACTATTTAATTTAGTATTCCCATTACGAGTACTTTTAATATATTTCTAAGAATATATATATTTAATTTGAATTTGCAGCATAATTATATTTTCAAACTTTGTGAGGAAATTAAACGTAACAGGATGAATAATTATTTAATTTGTAGAATATTACTGTAATTAAATTTAGTCAGAAAAATGTTTGTTTACACACATTTCAAAATAAACCACTTATCAAACTAATTATGCGTTTTCATACCGCTAATTTTTGTAAATGTAATATACTTTCCTTGCTTTATTCGTCATTTTAAAACATTTTGTTTAAAAACGTTCTTCATTTAATTATTTCTGAGGTATAATTTAATTTATTTACATGGAGAATATAGAATGGGATTGCAAAAATTATGTATAAAAATACTTTGAATTTTAAATTATTACATTTTAAAAATATCGTTTACTTTTTAAACGTATGCCTGAATACTTTTCGGAATGTAATGATGTAGTAATAACCAAATAATAACTAAATCTATGAGTCTAAAAAATTGATTATTTGATTTACAAACTTTTATGTTTGGTTGGAAATATATTCTGTGGTTGAATGTGTGGATGATGGTTGAATGTGTTAACTGAAGAACTAAGCATCAAAAAATAAATTATTTTTTCAAACTATTGCTTGTACAATCAACATTATAAAGAACCTTCTTGCTCAAAAGAATAATACAAATACAAATACAAATAATGTCGACCAACTACAGGCTCTAGGCCCAGCAAGGTTGGTCCTGTCAATCCATCATCCTCACGATTCCCCAATGCCGATCCAATTGTTTTTTAAAACCACTCACCCCTGAAGAATTAACAACATACTCAGGCAAACCATTCCATATGTCAATAACCCTATTAAAAAAATAATGCTTTCTAACATCCCGATTAAGCTGTGACTTGTATAATTTAAATCCATGACCTCTAGTCACATTGGCAATATTAAATTCTAATCCCGCCACATCTCCCAATTTGATAAATTTGAATAACTGAATAAGATCCCCTCTAATCCTTCTCTCCTCGAGTGTATACATATTTAAAGTTCTAAGCCTTTCTTCATAATTCATTCCTGAAGTACCCTGAATCAATTTTGTAGCTCTATGTTGAACCCGTTCTAATAAATCAATATCCTTTTTGAGATAAGGTGACCAGAATTGTACTGCATACTCTAGATGGGGCCTAGTCAAACTCCTATATAGTGGTAAAATTACGTCCTTCGATTTAGATGATACATTTCTTTTAATAAATCCCAGCATTCTATTCGCCTTCTTACTGGCTGTCCCACAATGGTGTCCCCATTTAAAATCCCTACTTACTGAAACGCCAAGATCACTAACAATGTCACTGGCACTAATCTCAGAACTTTGCAGATAATAAGAAGCCTTTTTATTTTTAAGTCCCATGTGCAAGACCTGACATTTTTTAATATTAAATGACATACCCCAACAAACAGCCCATTCGGAAATTTTAGTTAAATCGACCTGCAATTGCTCTACCTGTTCTTTGCTATTTACGGTGCCCATGATTTTTAAGTCATCTGCAAAGATGCTAACTCTACTTGTAACGTTCTTACTAATATCATCAATAAAAATAATGAACAACAATGGCCCCAATACAGAACCCTGTGGAACTCCGCTTTTGACTTCTACCCATTGAGAGTATTTTCCCTTAATTTGTACTCTTTGGTTTCTACCTGTTAGCCAGTTTCTTATCCATTCGAGAATATTGCCCCGAATCCCAATCCTATCTAACTTATACAGCAGAGCTTCATGCGGAACCTTGTCAAAAGCTTTCTGAAAATCGATATAAACTATATCCACACTGTTTCCACCATCCAAATCTTTAGTAACTCCATCATAAAATTGTAATAGATTAGTAACACAAGATTTATTCTTTCTAAACCCATACTGTATACTTGAGAGCAATCCCCCTGTCTCTAGAAAGTTCATTACATGATTTTTCAATAAAGTTTCAAATATCTTGCAAATGACGGAAGTCAAGCTAACTGGTCGATAATTCCCCGGTTCACATTTTAAACCCTTTTTAAAAAGTGGAGTAATATTTGCTAACTTCCAGTCTAACGGTATTCTACCATAACAATATGAAGAATTAAATATTATCATCAAAACATCCCCCAACTCCTCTGCACATTCAACCAGAACTTTTGGATAAATATCATCTGGCCCAGGGGCCTTAAAAGATTTAATACTCTTCAAACAATGAACAATATCCTCCCTAGAAAATTTGCATTCCCGTATTTCCTGGCATAAGTTATCTCCCATGGTTAAGTGACCTCCGTTGAAATCTCTGTTGAAAACATCCATAAAAAACTCATTCAAAATATTTGCCATTTCTTCATCATCTTGAACAAAATTACCCTGATTATCTTTTAATGGACCCAGATAGGTGTTTACCTTATTATTCCCATTGGCATACGCAAAAAATTCCTTTGGATTTTTATTAATATCCCTAGCTAGCTTTTCCTCCAATGACCTTTTCCGTTCCCTACTGATATATTTGAAATCCCGTCTAGACTTTTCGTAAATAACCTGATCAGATACCATACCTGTCCGCTTAAAATTCTTATAAGCTTTCTGTTTGTTCTTAAGAGCTCTCTTACAGTCCTTAGAAAACCACATAGGAAATAATTTTTTAGCTATACTTTTTTGCCTAAATGAAATATGTTTCTTTACAGCCCTATGCAATTTATCTTTAAACTCTACCCATTGATCCTCAATATTTGACTGTTCTAACCCATTTATAAAAGTCTTACTTATCTCGACTCTTAATTTATTGAAATCCGCATCTTTGAAATTTGGTATTAACCTATTACTATTAACCACATCTGTCTGAAACTTAATATTAAATCTTATAGTATTGTGGTCACTATCACCTAAGTGTTCTCCCACTCGTAAATTACATACCCTGTCTTCATAGTTACTGAAGACCAAGTCCAAAATAGCAGCACCCCTAGTTTCCTCAAAAACCAATTGTTGTAAAAAACAATCCTGGGTCACTTCTAAAAAGTTTGTTTCCCTATCGTTCCCACCTATGTTATTACACCAGTCGATGTTAGAAAAGTTAAAATCGCCCATTAACATTATTTCACCTTTGCAGCATGCTTCCGTAATATGCTTACACAACATTTCATCTTGCTCTTTGCAAATATTTGGTGGCCTATAAATGTTTCCAATAACCAATTTATTTCCATTTGAATCCGAAACTTCCACCCAGACTGATTCAATCGCCTCCGGTTTGTTGCCAAACGTTAACTCCTTACAAAATAGCTTTTCGCTAATATAAATTAACACCCCGCCTCCTTTTCTGTGAAGTCTATCCTGTCTGAATAATAGATATCCCTTAATTTCCAATAGACATAAATCCTCCGCATTTGCCCAACTTTCAGTTATCCCCACTACATCAATCGATTCTGCATCTAATATTCCCTTTAATTCGTCCGTTTTATTCCTAAGACTTCGTGCATTGCTATAAAATATCCTTAATTTATCTTTTAAATTTGTAGATTCAACCTTGCTGACATAATTACTACCGACTGTTAAAGAATTAATTAATAAGCCAGAAGACATTCCCCCCCAATAGAGACCCTTATTACCATTGCTCATCTCCCATGATTCTACTCGGCACTGGGGAATCCCTCTATCTGAAGCTAGTTTTTTGAACCCAAACCATTCAAAACCATTTTACCAACGGCGCAATTACCATTTCTACTCAAGTGTACACCGTCTTGGCTCACCCAATGTAATGTATTAGTACAAATCTTTTTTAATTAAACCTTTTTTAAATGCTGCTTGTTATTTCTTATATAAAAAAAATATAATTACAGTTAACAACTGTACTTTCATTGATGTACTTACCTGTTGCATGTACCATCTGTACCCATGTTGCATTTATATTACACCAGTTTCAGAATTGTCTTTTATAAACTGGACTTTCATTAAAACAAATGACCTTTAGCCACTAGTAGTCCTTTATAAAGAGGTCCAACTTGTATTATACAAACACAATCCTGGGAATATTTCTATTGTTTTAAGAATTTTGAATGAAAATATGTTAAAAGGTGATTATATAAATATGATTAATTTCTAGTTTAGAATGATTTAATAGCGTTAGTTTATAAATTACTACTTACTTGATACGGATTGATCGTCATATACCAAACAAAAATCATGGTGATCAAGAAAATAAAGAAGAGTGTTGCTTCACTGTTAAAAATAGGAACTCAAATATAATTTAAATGGACTCAATTTTGAGTAAATTCGATGCTTATCATAGTTCTGAATACATTAGCTTTATTTTTAAAAAAAATACATGTACTCAAAAATGAGACAATGAGTAAAAAGAGCTGTTGTTTGTCTACGTAGGCTGCCTTCATAAATCACTTTCAATAAATATCAACAATTAAAGCCAAGGCTTACCGGGAATCGAACCCATATCATCAGGCACCGAAGTCTAGAGTCTTATCCATTAAACTACCAGGACGACTTGCAGAAGAAATTATAAACATAAGAAATGTTAAAAAGGTGTACCAAAAAAATAAGAAGTAAGGCAATTGAGTTGTAATAACTCAGTTTCTATTTAAGCAATCGACATCAAATAACGTCGAAAACCATCTTCTGAACAACTGTTTTCAGTTTCTCAGGTCGCTGTGTTAATATAGCTTGACCAGAAGCTGAGATTAGCAATATTAAATGACGCTGACCATTTTTGAGAATGTCCGATTACTTAAACTTGAGTACGTCATCGCTCATTTATGATGCAATTGTACTCAAAGTAAAACAAGTATGTTTAGGTATTCAATTTTAAGTACCTTTTTTATTACATTTTATACATTTAGTCAATAATGAGATATGAATAAAATAATTCGGCTGAGAATTTTCTATCAGGCTACCAATATCCAGGATATTTATTTTAAAAAATAAATAAAATTTAAATATTTAATAAAAAAAAACCATTTTCCTCAAAACCATTTAAAATGCATAGGTTTACTAATGATACTTCTCAACATGGAAAGTTACTAAATGAGATACTGATAATTCAAATTCAATTATTAGAATTGAATTATTCGAAAATAACCAAAAACTCCACCCCTTCAGTCAGAAGCCCCTTTCGGCAACGCTTGACTGATGCTGCCTACCCCTCGCATCATTAATATTCTGATAATGTGTTCCTATTACAAAAGGTTACGCTTTCCCGCCTCCAACACAAAGTCTTGCAGTGAAGCTTGCTTAACTTGGCACCGTGCCTAAAAGCACGATTTATCAAGTAGACTTTCTGTGTTAGCTGCATTATGCGTAACTTCTAATTATATGTTTTACGGCCTGCAATATGCGGGTGCAGACACTTGTGCGTCGACCTCATTGTGTGTATCTGATAGCCGTGAAACCATTTGACCTAAGTGGGTTAATTCTTGAAATGACTGTGATTTACGGAGGTTGGGTAAATAGAAACACAATGCCAATCTTCTAAACAGTGGGGGATCTAAAAAATAGGATGACTGGAAATATAAGTCCTTTCATATGCAAGTTTTTTTTTCTAAAAGAATTATGGGAATGTATTGCGGGTTTTTACTTTAAAAATGATGCGATGGATAATTACTAATTAATTATAATTAAGAAATGAAGCGTTACACGAAATATAAAAGAACGTTTCCTTATTTAAAACTTATTTGCAGCTATCCACATACAAATTAAAACTAAAAAAGTTATTAACAATTCATGTAATAAATTATGATATATCCTTAGTAAAAAGTAGAATTATGGTTTAGTAATCTGAATTCTTAGTATCATTAATAATATTACAGAATTAGTATTATCAATATTGAGATAACAATTCAATAAAGTACTCTAACTATTGAACTTAGTATATGTGTATGCCATGTCATTAAAATAAATATTTTAATTAAATTAAAACTAAATTACTCATAAATAATTTATATTATATATCTCCCTCAAAATTAAATATACATTAATAATTCATATCATTTGAGAAAAGATATATAAACAGCTCAGTTTCTTTTTTTTAACTTTTAATATTTGTGATGTTTTTAAAATTTTATTTTTAAACCTACATATACAGAAAAACCTTTTTATAACGGACTCATAGGAGCTAAGGTTTGACCGTTTTAATGAATGTAAAGTATATAAAATATATTATACGAGTATAATCTAACCGGGTGTAGTCTATCGATGAGAGTACAGTATACTACACCCTATTGGATTAACAGGATTGAATTGAAAACCCCTTTAACATAGGTTGAATGGAAGGCTTTGTGTATTTATACACTGCATTAATCTTGTGAACAAGAAGGTCAAATTCTGGTTCATGTTGATTCTATATTCAGTAGTTTGAAAACATTATATATTTTCTACTGGGTTTGTTTTCTGCTTATTTTCTTCAGTTAACATGTGCAATCATCAAGGTTTCTAGTGGTCTAGGGTGTTTGCTTTTACATACGGTAACTGTTTTAAGCAAATAGATATCATATGTACTCGCAAAGCGACACACCCTCTTCTCTTATTTCTGGCCAGGGATATTTTATTTTGGCTTTTGAAGCTTGTGAATTGTCATTTAGATTACCCCAAAATAAGCCGGTCTAGTCAAAATTATAAATTTGGCATACCTTTTTGGATAACCCTTATTTTTAATCACATCATTCAGGTTTTGTTTTCTTTTTAAATGGTTCAGCAATTTCAAAACCTGCACTCAAACTGTTCGATGTTTAATCTCTTGTTAGGAAATATAATATTGTCACATAAAAATAAGCATCCTTTATTATTATTAAAAAATATTTTTAACTTATCGCTGTAAGCTATGGCCTTTATAACAGGATCCTTTATAATGATGTTTTATATCACAAATAGCCACCGATTTTATTTATTTATGAATTTCTTTTAATTATTTAAGAATATGAATATAAAATATTCTTTAAAAATTAAAAGAAATGTATAATTTAAACATACAAACAGATGTAGTGCAGAAATAGCCATGTTTCTTGATTTATAAATTACTTTTAATTATTTAAAAATATGAAAATTCCTGTAGAATATGTAGTAATTTTTTGATAGTGCCTAAATAAATTCTCACGGAATGATTAAACGTTAATAATTTAGTTTAAATTTCTATAAATGACTAAAAATCATAAAATTTTAAATTTATATTACTTTGGTAAAAAAACCTTCATGTATCTCATACCAAATGTTTCAGTATTTGGATTGTAAAAAGTACGAGTACATATGATATTGAGATATAGATTTTGAGTATTTCCAAGTTTCCTTTTAAGTTTAAAAAGTAATTGTTAAAAAGTAAATTGTTAATTGATACCCATAAAAATCTTTACAAAGGAAGAAAAAAAAATTCAGTAATTATTAAAACTTATAAGAAACGTTATTAATATCAGACTTTAGAAATTATTTTATATACTATTAATATTTCATTTAAAAAAACACTTTGATTCGTAAGTGTTTACATTCGAAATTTCATATCATGAAGAATTTTTTGGTTTTAAAGCCAAATTCTTGTGTAACTTAGAATGCGAATATATCAAAACCTATTTATACTATTTAGTTAAATTCTTCGAACTCATAGTCATCAAACTAGAAATTAGTAGAAAGATAAACATAAGAACAATTTTTTTTTATATTTGAAAAAAAAAAAAATTACAAAATTTAGATATATCTTTTTTTATTTAAATATTCTTAAATAAGTGTCGAACTGGAAGCATTTCACAACCATTCACTCTTAATTTTAATCCACTCTATTTCCAAGTAAAACACTTATTTGACATTTTCAAAATATATTTTTTCCCTAACTTATTACTGAGAATTTTTTGTAGAATCTTTTTTAAATTATATCCTATAATTTACAGAACTTCTGAATCAAAATGTAATCTTTTATGAATATGATTTTTCGTTTCCCTTAGCAAATGTTTATTACTTTCTATATATTAAAACTAAAATTAATATTCTTTAAAAAATATATTAATCGGTTTTTGTAAAAATATCGAAAGTAATTTTTTTAAACTGAGTTTTTTTTCATATTTGCAATAAATAGACCTATTTATTTGTGTTTGACTCTTGGTTTGTGTTGCAAGGACGTAGAAAAAAAAAGTTTTTTTAATTTTCCAAATTTTTTACATTTTATCCTTAAGTCCTTTTAACAAAAAGCACTTCATGTATCCCTAAGAATGAATTCTAGTTTATCACAAAAAATATATATTTTATAAACCAATTTCTTAAAGAATTCTCATAAGCTTTTTATATAAGTTTAAATAATTGCTGAAAATACTTATAATTATTATAATTTCAATATAAACAAAATATATTACAAATATTACAATACTTTAATTCAAAAGTTTTTCAATAAATATTCTATCAGTCTAAATAAAAAAATATTCTTACGATATTATGTATAATTATGCGGGACGAGAAAACTTGTTTACGAAACAACTTTCACAATAGTGCGAAACACTTGCCTTCTTAGAAAAAAAACACTATTTATATAAAAATGATGAATAACTATTTATATAACTATGAATAACTATTTATATAACTATAAATAACTATTTATATAACTATAAATAACTATTTATATAACTATTTATATAACTATTTATATAACTATTTATATAACTATTTATATAACTATAAATAACTATTTATATAACTATAAATAACTATTTATATAACTATAAATAACTATTTATATAACTATAAATAACTATTTATATAACTATAAATAACTATTTATATAACTATAAATAACTATTTATATAACTATAAATAACTATTTATATAACTATAAATAACTATTTATATAACTATAAATAACTATTTATATAACTATAAATAACTATTTATATAACTATAAATAACTATTTATATAACTATAAATAACTATTTATATAACTATAAATAACTATTTATATAACTATAAATAACTATTTATATAACTATAAATAACTATTTATATAACTATAAATAACTATTTATATAACTATAAATAACTATTTATATAACTATAAATAACTATTTATATAACTATAAATAACTATTTATATAACTATAAATAACTATTTATATAACTATAAATAACTATTTATATAACTATAAATAACTATTTATATAACTATAAATAACTATTTATATAACTAAAAATGAAATATATGCAGTATACAAAATTTTAATGCCAATTCTTGTGTTTTATAGTTCAAAGCATATAAGAAATATTTTGGTAAAAAAATATAAATATTTAAAAAAAGACATGGCGTTTTTTAAAAAATGAAAAAAATATTTTGGAAATAATAAAAACAATTATGGAATAAATAACATGCATTAAAATTTTGATTTTAAAAGTCAACAAATAAAAAAAAACTGAAGTGGTATCGTTCACCTCGAACGTTAACAATCGAAAAAAAAAAGAACTTTATTTTAATTGGTTTTGCAAATAATGTTTTGAATTAGCTGTGAAACAAAACGAAAAATTAGTCTACAGACTTATTTAAGCTCTACCAAAAATTTCGTGCTATATTTTTAATACCTAATAGTATAAATCTGCATTAGAAAAGTTAAAAAAAACGATAAAAGCCTTAATAAAATGATTTTATATTTAAAAGTAATTAAGCTATCGAAAATATTTTATCATTTTGATTTAAGAACAACATGAAAAAGTTGTTCTATGGGTCAGTAAGAAGTCATAAACTTTATAGATAAATGGATGCAAGAGCGCTGCTGTTGTGGATCTATAGTTAGTAAATACACAATCCATTATGCTATTAACTGGAGTTCATTTTAAGATAGGACGCAAAGGAAAAAAATACTAGTAAAGACGTTTAAAGTAAAACCGCGAGCCACAACACGTAATTTCTTTTAAAAGGCATGTACTAGACTTTCTTAAATCTTTATTTTCTTTTAAAAACAAACAACTGCTCCTTGTCACGTTTCTCCTCTTTTTTTACTGCATTTAGTGTCTCAACAGCAGTGCTCTCTTGCGTCCTTTTATCCATAAATAAGTATTTTTTTTCAAGTAATTAACAAAAATTTATATAATTTTTTTTAGACTTCTTTAGTCACAGCTTCACACTATTATCTATATAAACACAATTTTTGAGACTTTTTGTAGGGTTTTAAAAACTATATAGAAGAATTTTTCGTTCCGTATCACTGATAATTTTTTTTTAATTAATTTATTTTGTTTTGTTTAGATTTTTAATGTCAGAGGTACACTGCTAGATGCTAATAAAAATTAATGAAATATATATAATAACATATATATATAATAACATATATATATATAATAATATATATATAATAATATATATATATATAATATATATATATATATATATATATATATATATATATATATATATATATATATATATATATATATATATATATATATATATATATATATATATATATATATATATATATATATATATATATATATAACAATATAACAGCTGCCTATTTCCGTCCTCGTTAATGAGACGTAACACAGCCACAACACACATATTTACTGACACCTCGTTATTTATTAACCAAGGTCAGGTAACAAAGTAAAACCTGATCTTGCACTCAACGCAGCATGAATAAACGTCAGGACATTGTACTGCGATCACATATCCCGTGCACCAGTCCTGTGTACGTGCCCGTATAATTTTGTTTGGATATTTTTAGACGATTTTCTTATATTTTAGTATTGCATCTGTCAATCCCCCGATCGCAAGTTACTACGCACTTTTCTTTGTCAAGCTTATAATCTTCTTATTACTAGCTGAACGCCTTTATTCACTAGGCAACTGGGGGCCCATTAAGAAGTGGGGATTACTTTGAAGAGATTTCAAAGAAGTTATACATTTTATTTTATATAGTTTGTCTCTCAACGGACCCTAATCAATATAAAATTCTCTCTCCACGATCTTCAAGTTGAATAATTTTATAAAAAACTAAAGAGAAAAACATCGTAATGTAATCGAATGCTTCTACCATCTGAATCTTCCCATCACCACGACAAAGGTTTGAAAGAAATAAAAGAAAAATGGAAAAACCTTTGCGATTTTCTGCGAAGGAATGAAAGAAGTCAAAAGTTGTTATCTGGTAACCAGCTGGGATTGAAAATGCTTTTACCGCCTATCCCATAAATGCCGTGTTAAATGGAGTATGCTGATGTACGGATACCCCAGAGGCAGTTAAACGGTGTTGCGAGCGAGAACGTCACCATGGATTTCCAGTTAAACCGACTATAAACGTATTTTCGATTTCCAAAGGCAATATTCAATGTATTTCCAAAGTTTTTATTAGACCGTTTTCGTAGAAGAAAACTCAAATGATGATTCTTTTGGGAAAATATAATGGTTTCGGTTTTGGGGCCATTGTAATCTATTATTTCTTTTCCTAGACGTTGACGTTGTTGAATCGCTTCCAACTAAACTTTTTAAGCAAAGTATGATTTAACCCTTTCTGTTATCAGGTTTTTCCTTTAAAGGGAAAAAACCTACATATTTTTTACTTGTTCTTTCAAAAGGTGGAAATTAGAATGTTTTTGCATTAAAATAATCTTTGTTGCCCTGTTCTCTCACTTAATCCAAAAATATTAATTATATTTATTGCGTGTAATAATAATGATTTAATTGAGCTACAACGGTTTACATAATCAAGATTCCTCTCTTAAAATAGCTTTTAAATGTTACTAGAAAGACCAGAAATTTTAAATATTTTCTTTGTTACTATACTTTGGACAATTGTAGTCTGAATTACTTTCATTTAGTAAAAGTTAGTTACTTTCTGACAGTTTACGGAATAGCATACACTTTCTGAGATAAAAAAAATAATCCTTCTACTGTTGAGTTTTTGATGATTAATGAGGATTTTTTATAATATTCCCTGTAATTTAAAGATGGAATTTTTTTTTAATTTAGACGAATGTTTTTTAAAATTTATGAATGGATATTTAGATAGCAAAATGACTTTATGTGTGACATTATATGTAAAATTAGAAAATAAGGTAAACAAAATGAATTGTTTAAGATTTAGTCCAGTTTGTGTTTATTAAAACCTAAACATTCGGTGTTATTTAAATATCCCTTAAACTTATTAAAATATATTTAACGACTTATATTAAAATGTATTTGATCTCGTCGCCTCAGAGTTGCCTATAAAATGGATTTTAAAATGTGCCGTTTTTTCAATGCTGTATGTAATATTAGCAAGACCGAAAACTTATTTTCTTTTTTTTTTAGATGTCTTACTGATGCCCTGACGCGACTATATATGAGAATTTCTTTATTTACCAGTTTTTAACAGTAAATATTTATATTATAAAAATGTTTAACTACATTTTTAAAATCTGTAAAAACTATTATTATTTTCTTTTTTTTTAAATAATAAACAACATTCTGATATTTTTACCAATAACTTAAAATATTTATTTTTTTGCTTTCACAGTCACTTTAATAAAAATTAATGAAATATATATAATAACATATATATATATATATATATATATATATATATATATATATATATATATATATATATATATATATATATATATATGTATGTATATATATATGTATATGTATGTATATATATATATATATATATATATATATATATATATATATATATATATATATATATATATATATATATATATATATATATATATATATATATATATATATATATATATATATATATATATTCGAACGTGAAATTCGTATTCCGTAAAAAAGAAAACGTAAATACTATACCTGTGTTCGAATGCAAAAGGATAAATATCTATATAATTTAAAATTGCGAAACCTTGATGCAGTTGAAATGTAGTATGCCCTAAATTGTACATGTCGAAAGGTATCATGCAGGTTGTATACAATGATTGTGATCAGTCGCATATGTATATTTATTCCCGCAATAAAATAAGAAATAAATAAGCGATAGTCCTTACTGCAGCCCAGAAGTATACTTCCAGCGGACAACAGAATCACAGTTCATGCACCTAGAAAGTTGTTTACCGTTGTCGTGAATCACTGCTGAAATCAGACTGTCTTAAGGTTGTTTGCTACAGTCAATTACTCCCCATAGAGTAATATTATCCGTTTTCTAATGTATTTTTCTTTCGGACTACAACAACAGTAACACAATGCCGTCGGACGATGTTGACAATAGGGTATTTCCACGTCACAAATTCGAATGAGAGGGAGATGTTTTCTGGCTGTTACGTCTACTGTCGTTTGAATAAAAAATTGTTTTGGTGCTTGGGCTCCTGAAAAATGCGTCGTATTTCAGTAGCATTGAATATAAATTGAGATTTATTTTGTTTCGATAAAAGTTTGGAATCTCAATCGACTTTAAGAGTTTGAATTAAAATAAGCTTTGACATTATATATCTACATTAACTATACTATACATTGATTAGCCAAATTATTATGATCACCTGACGTTTTTAAGAAAATGAGCTATGACATCACGCTTTTTCCACCAGAGGGTGAGTATAGTATTAAAAAGGAAAAATGGTTGTTTACAACGTTAGTAGAATTGTTGTTTTGTACATGTATAGGAAAAAAATTCGATTTTGCGGACTTTGAACATGGGATGATTCTGGGTTCAAGAGTCAACAATATCGCTGAATTTGTAAAATGTTAATAAGCACTTTTATTGAAAGAAAACTTTTATAGATTGGACTGATATTCAAAAAACTGGGTCTAAACATGCCTCTTGGGTTCGTCCAGTGGCTACTAAATGCTCGATCGGAAATAAGAGTTCCAGGTTTGTAAGGAACAACTAGGTTCAGGTACTCATTTTTAAGTAACTTTTTTTTACAGTGATCATTATGAATTTTCTATCCATCAGTGAGTTACAAACTTGATCGATGGCCATTAGCACAATTCTTAGACATTCGCTCTAGTAAGAAGTAATTAGCATAAAGTGAACAATATATATTGGGATACATTCTGTGAATATCTGAACAGTGACTTTTGTTTCCAAGGAAACATATAACAAACCGCCAAAAGGACGCAAGCAGTTTTAATCATACATTGAACATATACTGAGTTAATAATTTAAAAAACTTTAACAAGCTCATTATTATGAAAAAATTGGAACTTCTAATTATCAGACCATGCAACAGAAAAGCAATTGTTTGATCATTAATTTCTAATATAGCAGTGCCTACTTTCAGCAGCATATTTGTTCAAATTTAAGGGGACTCGGTACCCTTGGAATAATTTTTTTTATTAAATAATTTACATAGATATTTTGCACATATTATTGAAGGTTTTTATTATATAACATGATTTTAGCAACAAAAAAAATATTTTTATGAGTATATTTTTCAAAATTTAATTTTTTTCTTAAAAATTGAACTTTTTTAAAAATGGTTTTTCTTTTTCAGTTTTTAATATTTTGTAAAGATTTTTTTTTTACATTCACTATACTATGCTTTATAACTTTAAGGATCGAATTTTAAATTACTGATTTAGTTCTTGAGAAAAAAAATAAAATGTCGATGTATATGTCAAAAAATGGAAAAAAACATGGTTTAGTCCACTTTTTAATTTTTTTTTTTTTTTCAATTATTTTGCAAAACCCATCCTTGATTGTTTTAAATAGGTTATACTGGTATTTCAGAAAAAAAATCAAGTCATTTGAATAATATTTGAGAAAGTATTCTTATTTTAAATACCGTGGCATATGCAAAAAACACAAACTGAGATAAATCAGTTTAAACATTTCAAATCCAAATAACTCGATGAATACATTTGATATTTTTTTCACACATAATTAATTTTATAACTACTTGCATACATATAAAATTCCGGTTTCTATTATTTAATAGGAGTGCATTAAATCACTATTATGTACTCAGTTTCAAAATAATAATAAAACTAAATTTTTGAGAAAAATCTGTTAAAATCAAAATAATAATGTTTAAAATATTGTTTTACACTAATTTTGTATTAGAAACCATACTAATACAACTGAATTCATTGAACATACATAATCCATACCATAAAACACTTTAGAATAGGCTTTGGCAATAGCAAAAACATGTATTACATTTGTTAAATTCGTCGCCTTTGGCAAATACGTCTCCTTGTACCTTCAAATTTAAAATTATATCAAACCACGGTAAAAAAAAGTAAAGAAACTCGTGATGTGATAGATACAGTCACAGATAAACACGTTCAACTTGTTCTTAGCTGATTTTTCTTTAAATAAATGACGAAAAGCTGTTGCGTCAAAAATGTAAACATCGAAATGGACGTAGCATTTTAAGTGCTGTGAAAGTAATAAAACGCATTTTTATTACATTTATAATTATCAGATCGTTTCAAAACTTTGTAATAGTGAACTTTAGGTATAAGAGCATATTTTAAGCAAAAAAAAGAAAAATTGATATTTTCATCGATTTTCACAAATCAAAGGGTACCAAGTCCCCTTAAGTACCATCTGTCATGATCGATTTGTTTTAACCAATATACAGCAGTTTTTTTATACAACCGAATGTTTAATACATTTTAAACTTTAATAACAATAGATTCATATTCGTTATAAAATAACAAATTTTTGAAGTTAAAAAGTAGGAAATTTTTATGAAAATATAACAGAATTTAACTATGAATTCTTACATTCACTTTTGTCACTATTTAGGCAAATTAATTTTTCTATAGCTGTGACTATAGTCGTAACTATAGAAAAAGCCATAGGTAAATTTTGAATACCACTCCATAGAAATTTTAAATTTTTGTGACCAATGTTGTTAGTACAATTTTTGTCTTAGCTTAAAACTGTACATAAGTAACATTTTCTATTTTTGCACAATAAACATTAAGGAAGTAATAATTAAAGAACTCTGTTCAGAGCCTCGTAGAAACGAAACAGGTGGTCATAAGAACATAAAATTTTAATAGTATGCATGTCAGAGAACGGGGAAAGGAACGATGTGAAAAAAGGTTACAAAAATTACAGCTATGCGAACAGATGGCCTGTCCCTAGTAAAATTAGGGAGGTATTATTAAATAATATTTTACATTCCCTTCTACTTTCTGATCACTTATATCTTGCTGTATTTTGCAGTGTTATGCTCAACCATAAGATGTAAGTATTTTTTAATAATATACATTAGTTATAATTAAACTAACAGCTTTTATAAAACATGATCATTGATAAAAAATTTCTTTATTGAAAATTCACCTAACTGAGAATACATTTCTTAATGTAAAAAAAAATTCTTGTTTACACAAAGAGAGCATTGTATTTTCGGATACATTTTTTTCTTGAATTCTTTGGGATTGTTAAAGCCCTTTTTATGATGTTTACGAATTCCTTGGTTGTAAGGAATCAGGTTTTGAAAAAACTACAGATTTCAGATGATGTAACAAATAACTGACTTTTGGGGAAATTCTTTTATTCACCACAAAAAATTAATGGTGAATTTAAGTTTTTGTGTCGAAGTTATTTTTGTAGAATATAAGGTAAACAATTCATGCATGCAACAATTTAACTTGGGTATTCAAGGGGAATTAATTTTATTAAATTGAGTCACTAGCAAAAACGTTAAGAATAGTTTTATATATTTTTTTATGAACGAACAACTCTAACAGTTAATAATCCGTAATGCCATGATTTTTTTAATTCTAATGTGATTTTAAATATTTTTTAATAATTGTAATATAATATTTTTTTTAAAAAATTATTATTTTAATAAATTTAAATTCCCATGAAACACCCTAATGTATTAGATTTGAAAATTATTTTACCATTGAATATGTTTATAAATTTAAATACATGGACGACTTAAGTCATTCAGCTACGTCATTAGGTTATACAACTAAATTAGAAGCCAGATTGTCAGAGTTGAAGTACAGGCAAGATTCTAGCAGAACACACGTGGCTCTAAGACAATTAATGCTTTTTAATGGACCAAAGTTAAAATATTTGTTATGTTAGATACTTCGATTTCTTTGTTAAATTACAAATTTTTTTCCCTTGATTTAATGTATTCAATGATGACTGTAATCTCTTTTTTTTACTTCCATAAAATAATAGTTTACCAATTGATTAAATTCAAATGGAAATTCGAAAGATTGTTTCATATAAAAAAAAATAAACGTGGTTAATAGATTCAGTTAAAATAGATCGAGGTTGGTAACAAGAGAGCAATTGCGGATAATTCCAGAATTAATATACGTTTTCGATTAAACATAAAACAAACCAACCGTTTTATGGATGACAGCGCTCTTTCATTCCACCCAATAATCATTTATCTCAATACGCAGCAACAAAAGTTAAGTGGAAAAAAATCGGAATTTGCCGCACAGCATCTTCTGTCGTCATGCCTAGAACAAAGAAAGAAAAATGGTCACACTAGGGCGCTGCGAACACGAACAATACGGATCACAGTGCGATTCCGAATGCCATCCGCCATTATTTTCTGGAACGCCTTTTCATCTGAAAAGAATGTTCCATTATTCCTTATTCTTCTTCGCGCCATTTTCTTCTATCTGCACTGACAAGAAGGATAGCGATTCTAAGCAAATTTCAGAGATAAATTGGCCATAAAGTTTGGTAAAAAAAGACAAACCGGTATCAAAAAGGGATTGTTATATTCTCAATTTGATAAAGTGCTTATTTTTAGATTGAAGGTATGCTACATATTGTTATATGGCTGTTGCCTGAAGACTTGCTGAGGGGTTTATGCGATCTTTGATCTGTGGAAAGATGTTACAAAGAAACATAAACATGCTCTGATGTTGAAACGTGCCGTAGCCTTTCTAACAGCGGAAGGCATCAATAAATACTTTTTACGAAGATTGCTTGGATATTTTTTATCGCTTTTGCATGCGTTCAGAATCCCATGGATAATGCTATCGGGAATATAACTTTAAGTTCATTAAAATGGGATAAAAGTTTTATATAAATAAAGGCATAGCAGTTTTTTTTCTGTATAGCTAAATTTTTACCTAGCAAATCCTTTGAAAGTGAATAAACCAACACAACTTTTGATGTAAATAGGTTTTTAAATTCGATCCGGGTACAGAGGTCATCGGGCAGAAACTTGAGCGACTTAAATGCCCTATCACTCCAGTAGGATCAGCCTATTAATTTAAATTGTCTAAAATCGCGTAGAAGAATGTGAGTCGCGTCACCTATGTGGTACATTAACCAAAATATTGCATTGAATTCAAACTTACACAGGTTGAAAGATCAGTGCAAGACAAACAAAATGATATCGAAAAACTTGTGACAACTTCGGTGAGATCTAGAGATTACCGAAGACGCAAAAAGGAGCAAGCTTGAGTACAAAGTATTTTCATTAATCAAACCTTACATTACAAAGAGGATTGTGCCTTCTCCTTTTTTGTTTAGAACTAAGGTCTTTTACTAACTGCATAATGTGTATATTCGTTATGGAATCGTAACTTGAAGTATATTTTTATTTAACAACATTTAAATAGGAATCAGCACGAAAACTAACTTTTATTAAAATAGCATGCGTGTATGTGAAATGCAATTTAACATGAAGTATGTGCTTAATAAATATTCAAACTTGCTAAATAGTAATTAAAAGAAAATAAGTTTATTGAAGAAATATTTATATACCAGCATGCTCGTGCGATAATTATAACAAATAAACAACCCCCAACACACACCCATTCGGGTGAAAGATATTAGCAAATCTTTTATGGACAAATAATCCAAAAGGTTTAACGATCTGTTTAAATACTAGCATTACCAACGGCTAGTTTAAATGAATTATTTTAAACGTATTTTTAAAAAAAACATTTGATATTTATTAATAGAAACTACAATTCGTCATTGGTCCATGAAATGTTCTTTCTTTTGATACCTCATGTGTTAAGATCCGTTGCAACTAAGGAACGCAAAAGGGATCTTTACTAGAGAAATAACATAAATGAAAAACAAGAACATTAAGTTATGTTAAAAAAAATTATAATAAAATCAAGATTATAATAATTAGTGAATTATTATAGGTGCTAATTGAGGAGTATATAAAATTAAACTAGGCCGAAAAAATATAAAATGCATTTTCAGAAACAATTTGCTTCTTTCTAATTCTGTACTTGGAAAAATAAATTTGAAAATTCTATGGGGCATTTTTTTAAAAACGTTTTGCGATATTTGCTTTTACAAATGTTAGTAAAAAACGGAACAGATATTTTCACTATCCTGAAAAAAAAAACTACATTTTTATTCGAACAGAATATGTTTTCTGGGAAATAGTTTGGAAATTATAAATATATTGTTGATCACAAATATTTACTAACTATTAAAAAATTATATGTCTCAGTAACCTTTTCACGGTACATTTACTAAATAAATAAAATTAATTAAGTTCTCTAACATGCCTTAACTCAAATAAAAATTAAAATTACCTTGAATATTCCAGGTCGGTGACATTTTTGTTGTTGTCAAAAACGCATTGGCGAAGAATTTTTTTACCATCATATTTGCATATTAACGGGATTTTTTGCTCAAATATTTCACGACACTCTAAAAAAGATTTGTTTTTGAAATATTCTCAAATTCCCTTCAAGTTATGTAATTTATGCTAAAACAACAATCTTTCTGGAATGTGTTTTTTGCAGAAAAAATATTAATTCATTAAAAAAAATTATTTTAGGCGAAACTATTTGGCCTTAAAATAAAAACTTTCCAAACTACAAAGTAAATCAAACAACATGAATGCGCAAATTACACAGAAAAAACAATATTTGAATTAAATTAAAAAAATAAATAATATTGTTAATTATTTAAATAATAAGAAGTACTTTACTTTTCAAATAAGAAAACTTGAGGATATTTAGGCGGCTTTTTCACAAACCAGGAACTTTCTCACATAGTCCGGTCCGGTAAATATGCCGGTTCCGGTACTGGCAAAGAAAATGCAGTCGCCGTCGAACTCGGTAAATCGGATGACGGACCGGCATCCGGTTTGTCGGTTTCAATGTTTCCTTATGTGCACTTTTTCACGTAGGTCTACAGTTAACGGTGGCAGACAGGTGTTAGTGTTTTTTCCCCTCCAATATTGTATAAAAGAAAACGTACGCGATTGACTACATTTATATTTATTCGTTTGCATTTTTTTGCCAAAATGTTAAGCGTATAAGATTCTCTATTTCACTGAACATTTTATCTAAAACATAATGCACACTATACCAAAATTTTATTAAAATAGCAATTATTTCAAAGCATTAGAGTAATTTATATGTTAACCTTAAGAACTTTATATGTTTGTAATTCATAAAAATGGATCCAAATTTACTCCTAAACATTATAGATATAATTTAAATTTATTAACGGCAACTGCACTATAACAATTTTACAAATTATTTTAGTAATAAAATACGAAAGAATATGCTTGAGATATAAAAATAATTATTTGTGTGACTACGAGTATCAAACACAAACAAATAAAAAAGTTTCTAAAGTTATTTAATGTAATCAATAAAATATTACTATTTTTATAAATATTATATTTTCAATGAAACGTCTTTGGTTCTCGGCAATGTATACATATATTTATTATAAAACAGTAGCAGGAATTTCAAACTTCTCAACTCCTAAAAAGTTTAAAAATAGGGTGTTCATTTCCAAAACTTTCCTGAGTTAAAATAACGACAATTCTATCGATTTGTAGGACACATCTGACAACAACTGCACTCCTCATATTCAACTTTCAATTTTTACTTAATAAAACATCAAAAAAATAAAACCCTTTCCTTAAAGATTTTCATAAATTCTATCAACGATAGAAAATTTATATTTGCTAAATAAATCAATCAAATGAAGCTCACAACCCTCTATTCTCAAAATCACGTATCACGACTCTTCAAGTTGTTTATTTTGATTCCCCATCCTCCAATCACATCATCGGGATGTTTAAAAACAGCGCATGCGCATCAGCAGGAATCCATGTTTCGGGAAGAGACCGACTCTTTTCCCCACGTGCATCTTCCTTCATAATCCTCTCGGAGTTCGTACCGAAACCATCCCTCTGATCTTTCGGTGCGACCCTCACGTCCTGTGCTCTTCAATGGTGTAGAAAGCGTATCCATGGCAATACTAAAGAGATGTTGTTGTTGGAGTTCTGTGAGAGATGGGAGCTTCGCATGTGGAATTTACACTATGGTGAGGGATTATAATATGTTTGATTATATTGTTTATTAACCCTCCAAACGGTCGTGGATACATTCGAAATTGTAAAGTGGATTGATTTTGTTAGACGGTTTAAATTTGATTTACATTTTAATTAATCTTAATTATTTTTATGGAGGTAGTTTAAATTGTAATTTAATACAATATTTTAAACATATTTTACTTTTTTGATTTTGAAAGATATGTATAGTTCTGTTGACAATGAAAACCATATTTACTAGTAGTTCTAAGAACAGTAGATCTCACACTCAAAAAAAAATATACGTCGATTTTAATGACTTCAAAGCAACGTTCATGAATTTTGAAATTTGAAGATATTAGAACAATGCGTTTAGTAGTAAATGTGTAACAAACAAATTTACTGACAAACAAACGAGATGCTGAAATCTCGAGTAAAAACAGGGAGCTTGCTAATGCACCGATAATTACTTCCGAATAACCGTTTAGGTTTTACTTTAACAAGTGCGTTTGTATAACTTTGTTTTAAATGTTTGTATGTTTGTGTTATCTTGAAACATTAGAAACAAATTTATTATCTATAGTCTTATATTAAAAATTAAATAGATGTCTAAAAAGTAATTTTTGATTTGATGAAAATTTGATTTGGATTTATTATATATTTTTGGAAAAAATATACAAATTTTCTTCTACTCATGACTTGATAAATAAACTATTGTAAAATATAAATATTCGTGAAAATGTGGAAAAAAAATATGCATAAATTGAATGCAGTAAATTCCATAGAATTTTTTTTTAAATCGAAATAAAGTAACGTTTACATTTTAGAGTAAAATTATATTTTTGTTTCAATTGTCTAATACATATTTTTTTCAAATGTAAAAAATTAATTTTTGTATCAAATGCATAAAATAACGTTTCGGTTCAAATGTATAAATAACTATAAACGAAACTAAACAAAACTTAAAAGGAATTTCAATGTGTGATTTTTGAAGAATATAGATTATTTAATAAAGATAAAATTTTATTTTAAGAATTGTAATTATTGTTAATTTGATTGATTTGAAATATGTGTGTGAAACGAATTTTATAATCAAACTACTCTAACAAGTATTCTAGAACTTTCTTTTAAAGCTTTCGTATCATTTTGCTATCTTTAAACATTAGTAAGAATTATTGATAGTATTTATAATTGATTGTCTTTACCCTCTGATGCTCTTGGACGAGATATCCCGTCCAAGGATCTCCAGTTTTTTTAGTAATGCATTCAATTTTTCAAATTCATAAAAGAACCCCTTTTACATTAGTACAAATTACAAGCTATCTCTTTACAATTAATTACAGATTTAAAAATTAATATAAAATATTATGCTCAGGGAAAATTAATTAAACTTCCAATCAGTGAAGAAAATTTACCATTGCAGAATCGCTTGAGCGTCGGCGGGTCAAAAGAGTTTTATCATGCAAATATTTGATTTGAAAGAAGTAACTTTTAATGCTTACTGAATTGAAATAATTATTCATTAACTACGGGAATAATGTAACTATGGTGCTGTTACTATGCAAAGAAATTGAGAACATAAGCTGTTTAAGGGAAATAGTATCATAAAACCAACAAATATTATATTTGATTTTGACTTTGTGCTTATATTAAACTTTGATTTCTTATCTTTCCATTGATGTATTATATGTGTTACTAGTCACGCTAGAAGTATTTTAAATTTTATTTGAAACAATAGATAAGCAATTTTATTAGAGATTTTAGCATCTAAACTGATTTATCTGAAAATATACAATTTGAACTTCCATGTACCTTTTCTACAAAACTACTGTATGTATCGATATATTTTTTTTATAAATCCAAGGACAGAATCTACATATTAATCCGAAGTTAACATATTTTATAATACAAAAGCTATATAATTGTATTTTATAATACAAAAGCTATATAATTGTATTTTATAATACAAAAGCTATATAATTGTATTTTATAATACAAAAGCTATATAAATGTATTTTATAATACAAAAGCTATATATTGTATTTTATAATACAAAAGCTATATAATTGTATTTTATAATACAAAAGCTATATAATTGTATTTTATAATACAAAAGCTATATAATTGTATTTTATAATACAAAAACTATATAATTGTGTTTTATAATACAAAAGCTATATAATTGTATTTTATAAAACAAAAGCTATATAAACAATTATGTTTTTGAGATTTTTTTTGATAATTGATAAACTTTTTTGTAAAAATAATTCCTTCTACTTTTTTAAAAATAACTACCGTTTGGTATTAAGTACTTCTAAGTTTCAAGAATTTAAGTTGAGTAGTTTCGGAAGAAAGGTACATTAAAGTTCAAAATGCATAATTTTGAGATAAACCAGTTTAAAAGTTAAAATCTGTAGTTAAATAACTGGTTTCAAGTTTTTTAAATAAAATTTAAAATACTTCTAGCAAGACTAGAAACAAAATTTACATCAATGGAAAAATGAGAAATCACATTTTAATATAAAATAAAATCTCAAAATTAAATTTGTGTCGGTTTTAGGGTACTGAGTTACCTTAAATGTAAAGAAAGTTTGTCATTTCTCAATACAGTTTACAATTTTTTTGTTTATATAACATGGCTAGTTGAATACATTTTTATCTAGGAATGTATAATAATTTATTTACGTTCATACCTTTTTTATTATTATTATTTATTCAAAATTCTTAGTACATTTTAAATTAATTATATAAAAAGTATATTTTTAAATTTTTACTCTATAGGTCAACTGGAACCAGTCTTATTATTGATGAAAACTATATAAATTTTAACTTTTTTCCTCATATTTTTTTATTTCTGGCCTTAGACTCTGGAATTATTATTTATTCGCATTCTGACTTAGTTCTTCTTTTGATGAATTATTTAAGATAGTTTTGATACTTTTTAAGTATTGGTAGTTCAGAAAACTTATGTATAATTTCTAATAGTATTAACTATGTATATAAAAACACGATTTTGTACTAATGGTTATTTAAAAAATTAATTACAAGTTAACTTTTTTAAATATGGCTTAATAATAAATAATTTATAATATTGTTAACTATTTATATAAAAGCGCTCTTTTGTACTAATGGATTTATAAAAAATATATTGCACGTTAAATTTCTAAATATGGCTTAATAATAAATAATTTATTTCTAATATTGTTAACTATTCATAAAAAAGCACTCTTTTGTACTAATGGATTTATAAAAAAAATGTTACAAGTTAACTTTTTTAAGTATGATTTAATAATAAATAATTTCTAATATTGTTAACTATTTTTATAAAAACACTCTTTTGTTCCAATGGATTTATAAAAAAATACTACAAGTTAACAATTTTAAATATAGCTTAATAATAAATAATTTATAATATTGCTAACTATTTATATAAAAGTTCCCTTTTGTACGAATGGATTTATAAAAAAATATTACAAATTATTTTTTTTATATATGGTCCTTTGCAATGGAAATATAAGTTATTGTTGTAACACATTCAGTATAATTATAGAAAGTAACTTTTAAGTAGTGTTGATTAAACATTCACAAAATGCTTGCAGTGTGTATATCTGTGTTTCCATGGAGATTAAAATAAAAACACGCAGAATTAATTTGCACCTTAATGAGAAACTTGTGTTACACTGCCTAAAATTAAATTTAAGTTTCTTATTATTATGCAAATGAAGTTCCTATCATGTTTTATGCACGTTGTCAAGTATTAAAGTAGCAAGTAGTTATTTCAGCGTTAAATTTGTTTTGAGATTAAATTCATGTGTAAGTTCAGTTAAGAATATGTTATAAAAATCTGCATTACATTCATTTTAAATTTTGAAATTATTATAATTTTGAACTTTAGTAAGAATGTAAAGAAAACTTTCAACGTTATTTTATTTTCTGTTTTAATACTTTAGTACTGTACCTGATGATAAAATGTTTGCAAAACTTTTACATAAGTTTCTCTATTTGTCTTACTCTTTTGGAAAAAATATATAGAAAAATATATTGTGTATGCTGTTTTTCATCATGCTAGAAGTATAAAAACAAATTATTATTTGAACGTTCTTTTATAAAGGTGAAAGAAGTTTGACAATTGACTTTTGTTTAAAATACCATTTTTAGTATGTTAAAGTTTGAAATATTCACATTGAATTTTTTAGAGCATCAAAATAAAAAATATATATCAAAAGATGCAATATTACTGTGAGCGTAGTATATATAAACGTATTTAATTGAGATAGTATATTAAATATACAAAAAAATAATCGTTTATCTAACTTTTAGAAAATGCCAACAATTGGTAACTAAAGTAAGTAGTGATAACAAAAACTATTAAATTTACACAATTATTTTGTGTATAAATATATTGCAAAAACAAATAACTTTAATGCATCTCATTTTCCAATAATTTTAAATAGACAGCACCTGAAAATTTAAATAAAAATTAAAAATTACTACTTCTATTGTGTTTTAGAACTAATTCGCTAATAAACATATATAAAACAATTACAGATGTAAGTTTTGAGATTTTTAATCAGCTGAAACATGAAACAGCAGTTTTTTAAAACTAATTCAATTACTACTTTCCTTCTCATTATCATTAAAGAATTATGATAACGATAATATGATAATATAAACAGTATACTAGAAAAAAAGTTGCCAAGATTAGTGGTGGTAGGTTAACAAAATTGGCACAATTTCGCTCATTTGGCATTAAGGTTCGCTTAATGAAATCAAACCGCTGTATGTGAAATATATACTTTTTACTGATCTTTATCTGCCTAAATAAATTAAGCAAAGCCATGCAATTTTGATTAAAACATATATGATCTTAAACATCAACATCTACATCAAAATTAGAATTTTTTCAAAAATGTTAGATAACCGTTTCTTCCGCTTGCTCCTTCAATAATATTGATTTGTTTAAAGACCGCCAAACATATACCTTCATGTCGAGCTGCTTGCAATATAACAGCGATGAAAAGTAACACATTACCCTTTATCCTCCCACAAATGTTGTCTGGCTATAGTAGCACGAACAAACGGGTTGTTGTGTAAATAATTTAACAGATTATTCAGTCGCTTTTCCCGAAATCAAAGTTTCATCTATCAGGTCAACCGAGCACCTAACTCCAGATTCGATCCAGGGAACCCCCCGCAATTAAATGTCCCGTCCAGCGAACCGCAAATGATCCTGATGGATGGGGCGTCTGGGAATCGAATACCGGCGCTGATACAGTTACTTTCTGGTACCGGGAATGGGCTACATATATTTTATTCAGGGAAGAACCCTTCCCATTCAACACTTTCATCAAATGGGAGTGGTTGCTCTCGCTTGTGTATTTTATTGAAGTGGACTCGGTTTTAAAGGATCTGGTTTTGTGGGGATGTACATTACTTTTTATTATCGTCGTCAAACAAATCCCTTAATCACGTTTCGCAAGCTAGTGCAGTAGAACTCCTGTTATTCGAACTCCTGTTTATCCGGATCAAACATAGCGGATAACCAACTATCCGGAATCTAATCGATTTGAAAAAAGAAAAAAAAATCAGAAAAACTACATTTAAAATTTTTTTGTATGGGTGAATGATATAGTTTTTATTAGTAATTAAATTACGTTAAAGCAAAATTCGTATTTTTACTAAGATATTGGCGTCATAGTTTAGTGAGCATATGAAAAAATCGCATTTAAGAAATTAGTGCTTGAAGTAATGTATTTTCCGAAAAACGTCAAAACCTGCTTTAACCTTCTGACGGAACTGAACGACTTTAGTGGGGTTTACAGTTATTCTAGCAATACACATAAGTTTTTAGTTCGTAAGAATATTTTATGCTGAAATATTTTTTTAATCTAAAGCATTGGAGTGTTTTTAGGAACTATATCTATTCATATATATATATATATATATATATATATATATATATATATATATATATATATATATATATATATATATATATATATATATATATATATATATATATATATATATATATATATATATATATATATATATATATATATATATATATATATATATATATATATAAAAATAGATATAGTTCCTAAAAACACTCCAATGTAAATATATAGTAATATAAATATATAGAAATATAAAGTAAACTATTTATAAAAAAAAACAATTTTAGAATTTTTCTATTTTTGCTAAACTATCAGGTGGTTAAGGCGGTATGGGACACAAAATCATTAAAAATACAACACAAATATTATATTGCTTTAAAAAAAATAGTTCAGTTTATTTAGAATCTAACGCTATCAAATATATATTTGTACGATAAAACTAATTATATTTTGAGAATAAATATTAAGCTTTAGTACACGATAGTCTGAATATCTAACTTTGAATTTATTTTTCTCAGTCAAACTTCAAAGAGTATTAATTAATTGATTTGAAAACATGTTAAATAAGATAATTGAAAATATATTTAAATCAAATGTAAAAAGAATTAAAATAATGTTTACGTAAATGTTGCATAGATAGATTATTTATCGGGATAATAAATTCCTTTTATGTTATTCAATTAGTTTCCTTAACAATTATAAAAACAATTCGTAAACTATTTCATATTGCATATAATTTAATAATGGTTCCACAGGATAATGGGAAACATATGTCGTGCAAAATGATTTTGACGGTAATTACAACTACTTTCGTAAAAAATTTATTTTATCAATTATTCCTGAACTAAATGTAACATAATATTTAATTCTCTATTACTTGATGCTTATGTGTCGAATATCCTGCTGTACATAGCTATTTTATTTACGTAATTAAAAACGTTAGCGGAATATTTATTCATCAAAATAATTTACATTTAGATACTATATAAAATTTATTATCATCACTCCTGCGAAAAAATGTATATAAAATTAAATTAATTTATTTTATATATATATCGTGTAATATTTACTGTTTTCTTTTATTCTTTACCAGATTGACGTAAAAATCCTAACAAGTATAAGCAAGTGTAATTATTCATTTAAATACACGTTTATATATAATTCAATAGTAACTTTAGCAGAAATGCGCAGAATATGCAAATAATATTTACTGACAGATCGTTATAGATGTTCCTGTTTTAACTCAACCTTTTAACAATTCGTCTGTTTGTATATTTATTTGCTGATTACTCTTTTACAGACGATTTTCTTCAAAATTTGGCTTGAATGTTGATTGAAATTATTAAAATCGACATATATGTTTTTAAACCAACTTCAGCACCAACCAATACCGCCAAATACGCCAAGAAGAGTCAGGTTATCATATCGACCTGATTTCTGTTCTAATTAAAATATTCGGTTAATTTGTGTTGTTGTTGAATAAGGAATGTCTTTAAAACCACTTTGTTTTAAAAACATTCGGTTATTCGGCCTTTAAATATCCGGAATTCTCGATCAATCAGACCGTGGAATTATATGGGAACAGTCGTGAGGTCTACTATTCACAGTACTATTAGTTTTAACATTTGTGAGTTTATTAATGTATATATGTTAGTATATTTAATTTGTCAAGATTTTTCTCAAATATAAACGAATTATATTATATTATTTTTTTAATATTAGTCTGTAGACATATATTTTTATATTTATGTATAAGATCTTATTCAAAATTATATTACTTTACTTAATAGAAGCACATTCGAACGAAAATAGAATAAATGGAGAATTTGTCTTTTCAATTAGCTTTAAAATCCAATTTTCAAGAGTGATTTTTTTTATTATAATGGTACAAAATAACCCTTTTTTCTCGCATTTTTCAATTTAAAAGTAATCAGCTATTTTAAAATAAAAACCGTTTCTTTATATAAAGACCACAAAGATAAAACGTTAATAAGTGTTTCAAGGCAAAACGATTAAATAAAAACAAGCAATCAGAAGGGAAAAAAGGCATGATAAAATATCAAGCTAAATGCAGCTGCTGGTGTTTTACTGTCTAATCCGCTTTTATAACCAGATTCGAAACACTTTTGCAATAGCGATTTGGTCTTACTTCACTGTAAATAAACTTTTTTTTGTTTAAATACTTCATTATTTTTGTTTCGTTTTGTAATAGAAAGGGTATTCTGTTTTACTCTTATAAAACGTATTTGTTGTTATATATATGTTATTGTAAAACTCAGTTTTGTTGTTTGCCATTGTACATGGATAGAAATTTTAACTTAATCTATTTTTACCTGACAAAAAAATAATTATCTTTAAAAATTAATTTTACATGTGTCGTGTCTATTATATTTTTAAAAGGTGTGTGATCTTACATTAACGTGCACCTGCTTAATTTTATATATACTGTAGAACTCTAATTATCCGGATCAATTCGGACCATTTTTCAGCCGGATAATCAAATATCCGGATATTTGATAATTCACAATTTTTTTTTTATTTTGTAGTAAAAAATGAATTTGCTTTAGTATGTAATGTAAATTAAAGACTATTAAAAACAATATTATTCATCGATAATAACATGTGGATTTTGCTAAATTATTCTTTTTTTTTCTCTCAAACCGTCCGAAAAATTGGGATCCACTTTATTTCATCCGGATAACTAGAGTTCGGTTAATTGGAGCTCTATTCTATTCTTGTCTGCATAAAAAGATTTCTGTGTGTATCATCACCCAGAAAGGTTTATTCTTAGGTGATGAAATGTTTTGAAATATCGGTTACCGCGTAAGGGAGATTCTTTTAATAAAATCTAAAATAAAAATTGGAACACAATAGAACTTCAATTATCCGGATCAATTGGGCCCAAATTCCATCCGGATAATCGGATATCCGAATAACTGGATAATTCCCAAAATAAGTTTATTTCTTACTAAATAAATGAATTTTGCTTTAGCATGTAATATAATTTAGTGGCTATTAAAAACAATATCATTCACCGATAAGAAACTTTTAAAATGTGGATTTTAATGTTGTTTTTTCTCTATGCATACTGGATAATTGGCGATCCGCTCTTTTTGATCCGGTCTAGAGCTCAAATAACTGGAGTTCTATTGAACAGTAGAACTTCAATTATCCGATCTCCAGTTATCCGGATCAAACAAAGCGGATCGTTAATTATTCGGCCCATTTGAAGAAAAAACCAGAAAAGGCACATTTAAAAATTTCCTTATCGGTGAATAATATTGTTTTTAATTATCACAAAATTACATTACATACTAAAGCAAAATTCGTTTTTTTTACTAAATTTTTTTTTCTTTTTGTGAATTATCCAATTATCCGGATATTTGATTATCATGATGGTCTCTGTCCCAAATTGATTCGGTTAATTGAAGTTCTACTGTATTAACTAATATTCTATCAGATAAAGGTCAAAATTTAAAAATGCACTTTCATTCTGAATGCAGAAAATATAAATATTTCAAAATACTCTTAACAACCTTGAAAAAGCAAAGTCGTAAATGATAAGTTTTGACTTTACATATACTGCCGTCGCATGAAAGAAAATAAAACTTCAAAAAGCAAAACTTTGCAGGAAACAAGAAGAACCAAATTTATCACCCGCTTCAAAGCTTTAAAATTTTAAAAGACTTTTTTTGTCTAAAAGTAGTTGTTTGCAGGTACACAATTTTATTTTGGTGATGGTTATATTTCCTTTTAACATTCTAACATAACACTCTAGTATGGATTTAGCACCTTTCTAGTATTACTAGTGATACTACTAGTGACATAGGACCTTCTTTTTTCATAAACAGCCTTCACCTAGAGTAATGATCAATATAAATTTCACTATATTTCAATAATGGAATTTTAACATTTTAAAAATTGTATTTTTAATGACAAATCGGATAAACTTTAAAAAAATGAATTTTTAAAAATTGGGATTTAGGGAGTACAATTAGAAATGAAATTTACAATGCTAAATATATACAGTACATAAAATCAAATCACAATCATTAAATTCTATTCAATAATTTTAAAAACCGCTGCTGTTGACGAAATCTCTTTGGTGCATGAGTATCGTTCCTTGGGCTCAGTGGATTTAATTGTTAGTATCTGGCATCAAAGGTGGCATGTAAATTGTTTCCGGATGAAGACATATTCATGTTTGTAACACGTTGCTTAGGGATTTGAATTAGAATTGGGAATTTAGACTCGCAGTTAAATTTTCTCGAAATGTTAACTTGAAAGTTATATTTAGTTTAGTTATATTTAGTTATTTTATTAATAAAAACTATATATATATATATATATATATATATATATATATATATGAGAGAGATCCATCTATGTTGAAGTAGATTAAAAATATGCATAATTCCAGAAAGTAAAAATACAAATTATACTGGTAATTAAAAATGGGAACCTCAAATCGTTAAACAACCTTTAACAATTTGAGTAGTATTTTGTAGTACTAGAATTAGATCGATTTAAAGAAAAAAACTCCAAACTATTATACATTGCAAATGCTGGCGTCGTGGGTTTAATTATAAGAACTTAAGATTTAGATCCATAAATTGATTTTGAAATAACGAGTTGTATTTTTATAATCACGTTTATGTTCTTCAAAAGTATTTGTTTTACACTAATTGAGAGGAAAAACTCAACTTCTTCAGTAAAACTTAATTGGAAATATTTATTACTACCACCATCATTTTAAGACGTTTTGTTATTTAAACTTCTCTCCAATTTCCGTAAGCTACTCATCAGTGTAAAATATACGCAAATTTTAATTAGGGTTATTTAAATTAAATATTGAAGGAAAATGATGCTAGTAAATTACTTTAAGATTAGTATTGGATAATTCTTTATTTTAAACAAATAAAAATAAATAAATGTCGACTAATAACGGAAAATACTGTATCTGTAGGCTAAAGTGAAAAACGTAATTTTGCATTTTAAATAATTAATTTTAGAAATAGAATTTTAATTTTATGATATTTGAAATGGTAAATTGGTTTGACGCTCTTTAATAAAAATAATGTAGATATATCTTAGAAAACACCAGCTCTAATAGTTTAACGTCTATCATAAGGTTTATCCGAGTTCTTTTGTTATATATATATATATATATATATATATATATATATATATATATATATATATATATATATATATATATATATATATATATATATATATATATATATATATATATATATATATATATGTATATAAGAGAGGAAGAGAGATAAAGACAGAGGTAAGTTGCCTCTACATAAAAAAAAGGGAATATTTATAAAAATCTTCTTCTTACTAAAGCCCAGCCTACATTTTATTTTAGTTAAAATCTAAAGCTATACATCCAAAAACCTAATAAATTATCATATGGTTTTGTAATATGTAAACGATGCAGATTCCTTGACAATAAATATGTATTGTAAGTCTATACAGGATATCCTTGAAGCATATAAAAACAACTCCCATGTCATTTTACTACATACTAGTAAGTCAACGTCAATTACTTTATACGCCTACCAGGTAAAGAGCCACCGAAAGCAAATCCTTTGAGTCCTCCTATCCCCAGACATATATCCGAGGATGCATCCAGGTATTACGACATCATACCGAATGCATCGGTAGATACCAAGAGAAAAAAGATTACTCCTCATCAATCACGGGCACCAAGCACTTGAAAAATAACATAAAAGGATCTGCGAAATAAAAAAGGAATCGTTAAGTTCTTTCTTAGATCTGTTATTCTTTGTGGCGCCTTTAGGGGAAGATCTATCATTGTTGTCTGTTTTTGGCGAAATTTCAAATTAGACTCGGGGGTTTCGTGAAACGATTCTTAAGTATATAAGAAAAGACGAATTATTGTATAAGGTGTATGTCTATAGTAAGATATATGTTTATGGTATATATATATATGTCTATGGTAGTTTCTTCCATATTAGTTAGACTAGTTATATGGTACCAGATGACTGGGAACTCGTTTAGGTGAATTGATTAAAAAATAGAGTTGCCCTTGTCGGGTTTTGCACCCTCGACTATTTGTTCCGAGTTGCAACACTACCGACTAAGCTGCAAAAGCTTCGGTAATTCCCCCCCCCCCCCCGAGTTCCTTCTTTTCCTGATCCTTACTTAACGCATGCGCAATTCTCTCTAACTGCGGCTCTACGATTTCTATTAGATGGAGACTTTAAATAATAATTAAAAATTAACTAACTAAATTTTTTTCATTTCAACTCTCAGGTTCACAATTATACTTTAAAATATTCATCATTTACGTGCAGATGAAGCATGTATTTTGTGTGCCACAGGCAGACGGACAGACATAATCTTTCTTTTATTATTATAGATATAAAAATCATGAAACACCTTATCAATTTTACTATTTACTTTTAAAATAGTTCCGAGTATCTGTGAACTACACCGACAAAAGTTTATTAGAGGTAGAGGTCATCAGCAGAAAATATATTGAAATGTGATGGTACGAAAAACAAGCGATATTAGAAGATGTATGTGAAGACACACAATATAAAAAAATACATTACAACACACAACAAACAATAAAACAAACATGCACAATATACTACACTTAAGCTGACAATTAAATGCAAATAATTCCTATGATATATTATATGCAAATAATTCCTATATACACTATGATTTAATTTTGTGGGGTTTCGTAAGTCAAAGTACGATACGTCTTCTATCACTACTATGCCCGAATCACTAGCAACGTTTCGGTAATGTGAAGTAAGCAATGAAACATAAGTATTATAAAAATTAACTGTTGTAACAACACAAACATAATGAAACATTTACACCAAGTTATTACATTGAGTGTAATAAAATCTTCAAACATCTTCCGATGGCGATCCAGTTTACAGAAAATAAAGTAGATAAAGTTTATTTTGAAGTTTTCTAAATCCTATTAAACCTTGTAAACATAATTTTGAGATATCATGAAAGTATTTAAATTCTACTTAAAATACCTTAATAAAATACAAATTTTGTATTTAATACATATATAATATATTTTATAACTAAAAAATATGTCAATTAAGTATCCTTATTCTATACATTGCTGTAAAACTTAAGCCATATTTAATAATAAATTACATAAATAATTTGGAAATTTATATGCAAGTAAAATAGCATATATGATTCATATTATATGTTCATAAACTCTGATAATACTGATAAAGTAAAATATAATTTGATGCGATGGATTTTTTAAGGCATGTGAAGTGATAAAAAGATATAATTTAAAATTCATACATATTTAAGTTATTCGTATAATTTCTAAAATATATATTAAGCAGCGGAATTAAGTTATTATCTTACAGAGAAAGAAATACGTATAACTTACTTTAAAATAAAGAATTTACAATACTATGTATCAGTAGATTTTTTAATAAAAATCAAATTAAATTATTGGTGTTCAAACAAATATGCCCCACATAAAATTTTGGAAAAAATAGACCGTTCTGTCTTTTCAAAACTTAATTATTTTTAATTGTTTAATAAAAATATTTTTTCGTATATAAGCCCTAAATCGGTGTCTTAAGTCGCCAAGCATTTTGCAATGATATATTACAGGACTTGAACAAAAGAAGAAACGTTAGTACTTGCATTTCTTTTAAAAGTTGTACAGCATTTATACCATCCGGCATTCCGAAAGCATAGGTCCATTTTTTCACGTCATTTTCTTTTAGAAACGGATTGTCGGAGAAGAACTGCTGACACCGATTTCAGAAATTTCACGGAAGCCTTTTGTTCTGAAGACTGTTTCCGCTTCAGATAGGAAACAATAATAGGAAAGATGGATTAGATTGCATGTATCAGGGCTCAGCTCACATAAGTAAGGTCATACTGTATGGCTTATTTTATTATTTTATATGTTCATGCTTCTTTAGTACATAGTAGAGAAATGTATTTAACCGATGTGATCACTAAGATGTAGCCATTATATGCATAGCACTAGTATATTATTGTAGTACAGTAGAACTTCAATTATCTGACATCCATTTATCCGTATAAAATAAAGCGGATTGCCAATTATCCGGGTGAGAATAGGTTTGAGAAAAAAAATCCGTAAAATACAATTTTAAAAACTTCTTATCGGTGAATGGTATTGTTTTTAATATTCATTAAATTACATTGCATACTAAATCAGAATTATTATTTTTACTAAGAAATTACTTTTTTTCGTGAATTATCCAATTATTCGGATATTCGATTATCCGGAGATGTTTTTTAGACGTTTCCGGATAAGTTTTTGAAACTTAATTAAAAATTTAATTCAGTAAATTTTAAAAGAATATTAAAAAATACTATAAATTATTTGTTACAATATAAATGTTCTCAAATTTTGAACATATTTATATTTTTAGGGGGGAATAGTTTAAAGGAATTTTTGTACCATGCTTCAATTATTAAGCATTTTTGAAGTAGCATAACATTAAGAAAACGCATTGAAAAACTATAATTTCAGTCGATTTCTTAAAACTGCATAAATGGCCTAATTATTTTTAACTTTCAATTGAGTTCAACCCATTGAATAGTTAATTTTACATTGAATATTTGAAAAAAAAATTGATTTTGTAAAGAAAGAATTTCATTAAATATTATTTCGAAATAATTCTAGTTTATACATTAACATTATTATTTAATTTTGTAACAAATTATATAAATTTATAACACATTATACAACATTTTATAAATAGTTGTAACTTTTACACAAAATAACCAAATTCCTATTTACAAGAATATAGAATTAACAATAAATATTTAACATGTAAATAATGTTTTGAATTGTACACATGAGTACATTAAGCATTAAGTTATATAACAAATAACAATTTCTAGATTTTAAGCACATAATTTAAATCAATTGCATAGTCGTATGTTTTAATAAAAGCAAAACGTTTTATAAAATAATTAGTTTATATGTTATTTAAAAGTAAATTTAAAGATTAAATTAACTGAGATTTTATTTGACACGTTATTTACTGTTTTTTAATCAATAACCAATTTCTAGATAAAAGTTAACCTATGTAATTTTTTAAGAGAGCAAAACAAATTTATAGTTATTTTTTTAACACGTAGTACTTATACAAATATAAGACTTACTAAAAAATATATAAAAAAATATTGTAGCATTAGGTCATAGACCTCACACTACAATATTTTTTAACTTAAATAAAATGTTCTTTTGCAAATGGATTGATCGATGAACACGTTATGTGTGGCTTTTTCATTGAAAAGATGATGCACATCAGTTTGTTGACTGAGATTTGGTCAATCTTTTGAAGAATTTATGATTGCTTCAGAAATTTGTTTAGATTTATTTATTTTATTTTCATAACAAATAAAAATACACAACAAATTAAACAATATTACACATTTGGCAAAAGTACAAAAATATATTTGGACATTTAACAATTTCTTAAGAACTGAGTTGCTTGTTAAATTAATACTTTCAAGTTTAGTCACAGAAGAAAATAAATTGATGAAAAGTATTAATCTATAGTTTTGACAACATTATTTATAGATTTTGTAAATACATTTGCTCTATTTGGCATATAGAAGATTCTTTAAGTGGGAATGGGACACATTATCATAAAAAATATCCAAATATATTTTATTGCGTTAAAAAATAGTTCATTTTATTTTTAGTCGAACGACACCAAATTTATATTTCAACGTTAAATACATCTAATTATTCTTTTCGAATCAATATTAAGCTTTGCTACAAAATTGACTGAGTACAAAACTTTGAACTCATTTTTCTCAGTGATGACTTTTTTCATGTTTGGTCAAGTTTGAAATGATATAAGTTCAGACCAATTTGAAGAAACTGCTTCAAATTTGTTACAGTGTATTTTCAAACATATTATTTTAATTTGTCTTTAGGGATTAAAAATATATAGATTATATATTTTTTAGTATTTTTAAAAAAATTGTTTGAGAAGTAAAACTAGTAATTGTTTGTTTTTTTCAAATATTTTCACAAAAATTCTATTAAAAATAACAAAAATCTGTAAAGTCCGTTTGTTAAACAGAAGTCGTTTGTTTATTAAAAAGGCAAAAATATAGTTTTTCAGAAAATGAAATAATTTCCTGACTTATTACAAAAATCAGAAAGTTCACTTTTTTGTAATTTTTATTTTTAAAAAGAAAAATTATATAGTTTTAAAAATGTTTGACCATGTGGTTATGTTATGCTTTGTGCACATATGTAGAATTTTTTTTAATGATATCTGTAAAATTGAAGACAAAAGTAAAATGTGTTTTAGATCCTATAATGTTAAAATTCAACACTATTCAATTATGTAAACAGTTAAAAAAGTTATTAACAAACAAATTACATGTTACTTTAAAAATTTTAATTTGATTTTAAGTTAAGATTGTTGGCGGAAGCATTTAAAATGAAACTTAAACAAATTAGAAATTATATACGGTTTACATGTAAATGTTAATGAACGTATCACCAACCGATATTGATGTTTAGAAATCTTTTTTACCTTTCTACAGCTTATAAGCTTTTTAGATACAATGATTGTTTTATTTGACATAAAAGTACGAAATTTTAAACTATTCTTTCTTATAGTAAATTTCTCAGACATGCTACTAGAAATAATTTAAAGTTTTAATTACATGTTTTAACTCTGGGATTTCTTGAATTAAGTTTTCCAAAGTCACCAATACTCAGGTGAAAGACTGGAATTTACTGTAATACGTCATCATTGTTTGTTATTTATTTGTTTATTATTCCCCAAAGGCAAATAAGAACCCAAAGTAATCTCTATGAGTGCAAACAACAAAGAATCCGGAGTCGCAGTGATTTCATTAGATAATTAGAGGTTCGCGTGATGACTGGAAAGAACAGATCGTTAATTAAGGAATAAAATTAAACTGGTAAACAGTATTAAAGACTTACTTTTGTGATGAAGGCAGTAAAATTTAATTTTTGCATTGAAAATTTAGAAACATATTTAAATAATAAATATAATTATAATTAAATTAGTGGAGTTGAAAAAACTGTTAGTTACAGAAGATCATCTGACATAACCTGAACGGGAGTCAGTACAATGTATCATGATCAGATTTAAAGTTCATCAGTCACTTATTTACTCCGGTGGATAATTTTGGACGAAATGTGACAGTGTGCTGTCACACGTTGCAATTTTTATATAGGGATCTGACCTATACTGTACTTTGTGCAATTTGGTCAGTTGGCTAGACTGACTGTCGTCGGTTTTATTACTGTGTTACAATGTGGGGAGAGTTACATCACTGAGCTATTTTATGACCACACCAGGATTGGTTGGGATGGGTTATCCAGAAGGGCGGAGCTAATTCCAAGTGGTGGGTTTGATAATTCATGCAGAATTTTAGCCCCCACCCCAAGAAAACACCATGGGAAATTCAAGATTTTCCACCCCACTTACGATTTTGCCTCTGACCAAGAAATACGAGTAAATTTTACTCCAACGACTCCCGTCCTCATGCGAAGAGAAGGAAAAGTCCCGATGCCATGCTAAGACGGCAGAGTCACCACTTCATGACCTACAACGGAAGATCCATGATCCCAGGCACAACGAATGACAACGGATCACTACGAGCCACTGAAGACCCACGCTCCTGAAAGCCGGTCCACTACGAGCCACTGGAGACCAACGCCCCGGAAAGCCGGACCACTACGAGCCACTGGAGACCAACAAGTTCCGAATCCATGAGCAAAGAAGGAAAAGTCCCGATGCCATGACCCAAGAAGGCAGAGTCCCCACTTCGTGATAACGCCCCTGAAAACCGGTCCACTACGAGCCACTGGAGACCATTGAATCACCGCAGACGGTAACTCTCCTCACCAGTTCACGTAAGAGTCAGTTTAGCATAATATTACACATAACCCCCCAACCCTAAGTATCTACTGCAATAATGAACTTAATTTCTTAATAAAGCACCGCTTAAAATTTATGTGTATGATATGTATTTCTTCCACACCAACATTATTTATAATGCAACTAAACAAAAAGTAACACAACGCAAATCAAAATGTACTAACCACAACTTTACGACAGATGGTTGCCGTGCCCACTTTACGACAGATGGTGCCGCGACAACCAACTTTACGACACGAAATATGTCATTTGTTAACAAATCTGCCAACCCACCGATCATAAGATTGCTACACTACTGTTAAAAATAGGTACTCAAAAATAAGTAAAATGTACTGGACAAAAATGAGTAAGATGAGTAAAAATGAACAAAAAGAGCAACATCTTACCTAAATAGACTGACTTCATAAATCACCTTCTTTAAATATCGACAATTACAACCGAAACTTACCGGGAATAGAACCCATATCCTCAGGCACCTCAGTCCAGTGTATTATCCGTTGTACTACCTTGGAGACGTGAAGAAGTTATAAACAGAATAAACGTTTAAAAGGTGTGCCAAAAGAATGGGAAGTAAGATAATTGAAGTGTAATATCTCAGTTTATATTTCAGAAATCGACATCAAATAATATGGACAACCATTTTCTGAACAACTAACTATTTTAGGTGTGTCAGGTCACTTTGTTAAGATGGCTCGCACAGAAGCTGAAATTAGCAATATTAAATAAAATTGCTCATTTTTTAGAAAGTACAGTTGCTTACATTTGAGAACGTCATCGCTCATTTACAATACGATTGTGCTCTAAGAAAAACGAGTATGTACAGGTACTCATTTCTAAGTAATTTTTTTACAGTGTGCAACTTAATTTGTCAAGTCCTCATAGTTCTTCGGAATCATAATCCTCCTATTGCTCTTTAAACTCATTACCACTGAGATATCGGAATTCACATAACTGTAGATTAAAAAAATGAACCTTCATCGATCATTATATTTGAAGACTGTTTTTCATAAGTCAAAATGACTATCAAGTTTATTAAATAAAAAATAAATTACAAATTATTTTCCAATTTAATCACAATATTTTCTTAACATAAATCTTATTACACGATTTAAAATATGTTTATATTCTACGATAATATGTGGAACTATAAGAAAATTGCAAAAAATAAATTTCCTACCATAAAAAACTCTTCTAATTTAACAAAAATGCTTACTTAAGATAAATAATAAAGTGAAACTTTGAAAACTCCAGAATATAAATAAAAACAAACCCAATTAAACAAGAGCAGTTAAAGTGAATTATTTAAGTGCACAATACTTGAGAAGCAACGTAAAAAAACAGTAAAAGTTTTTCGAAGTTTTACAAGAGAAATTTTAATGAACAATTAAATCTATTCTTTTATCAATGAGAACCGCATCCATGATTAAAATCAAAAATGCATTTGAATTTCTAAATGAGGTCATATTGTTTATATAAAAAATAGAAAGTGAAACAATTTTGATATTTTATTTTATAAAACTACTTGACCGATCAATTTTGTTCATGGTACTGTTAAACTGAAATTAACCGGACTCCTGTTATCCAGATCAAACAAAGCGGTTAGTCAATTATCCGAATCGGGATAAAAAAAAATACGAAAAATCTACAATTTTAAAAGTTTCTAATCGTTGAATGATGTTGTTTTTAATAGTTATTAAATTACAGTACTTACTAAACCCAAATTCGTTTCTTTACTAAGAAATAATCTTTTTCCCCGTTAATTATTCATTTATCCGGATGGAATATGGGTCCCATTAATTCGGATAATTATAGTTTTATTGTAGTCAATAAAATAATACCCAGTTTTTTTGTCAAAATCATTGAAGGGTAAATTCCTAGTGTACGGTGCCTCCTTGGCGCGATTCTGAAAATTAGCGCCAAGGCTTGGCAAAACAACGTCACACGGTGCGAAAAAAAAGTATGGTTTCCGTATATCATGATATTGCAAGGATCGTCATGAAATAGGATTGCCAAAATATAAAATTTATCGCTCACCAATAGCCGTCAAATCAACATTTGGCGGGGGCACCGTACACTAGGAATTAACCCATTCAAGTGCCAACAAAATTCAAAATTAGAATTCGCAACAGGTCGTCTTCATATGAATATCCTGAAGTCTAGATAAAATGTTAAATATAATAACTTTTAAACAAACTTGTATTTTTGTAACTGTTATGTCCATCAGAAAAGCATTTTCTAAAGCCTTTGAAATAAATAGATGACGCGTCGAATGCAGTGGAATATTCGGTGTTTTTATCATGTAAAAGATGCATAAAAACAGAAAGTTAATGCACATTTCTGTGAACGTGTTGAACAGAGTGGCCGAAAGATTTACAAGAAAAGAATCGATAAGCTCTTAATATTTATATTTTTATACGGATTTAAAGTGCTTACATAAGGAAAATAAAAAAAATACAATGGATCTTATTTAACTATTGATTGAGTATTGTATGCTAATGGATATTTAAAGCTTATTCGAAAGTATATCTTGGAAGAATGTTTAGTCAGTGAAAACATATTAGTAGCTCACATCCCAGATACAACGACAAAACATGTGATTTTTATTGTTGTGTTTAAGAACATTATAAAGACAGGTGTTTTGGAAGGCTTTTATCTTATTTTTAATGATTTAGAGGAGGTAAAATGGCGAAAACATTTTTTATTTCAAGTTTTCCTTAAAATTTACCAAGTTTTTTTTTTAATAGTTTTATTTAGACAAAATGAAAAATATGACAATGAGTTTGAAAATAAAAGAATGCACCGGGTTTTAATTCAAAACGCCAACAAATGATTTTATTCAAATATTTAAAAGTCATAGGGTTTGCATTTTTGCAGTATAAGCAATAGATTTATTTATTGCTTTTTAATTTTGGTATATTACAAAGTTAAATACATTATTAATTAAAAATAGGTTCATTTATTTTATTATATATCTTTCACCAGTGGACTTCAGAAATATAACGACAAAACTATAACGACAGAAATATAACGATGTATGGTAATGCGTATAGTGGAAACCGATGTCAAACAGCCAGTTTGTATTAAATATTAAACTGTTTAAGTTTACAGTGTAAAATTCTTAAGTAAAACGTTCATAGTTTACTTTTTACATAAACTTTAAACAGGTTTATTATTAAACAGACTTATCATAATTATCATGTTAAACTATAACAAAAAAACACATACAATCATACGATAATGGATTAAAATACCTAATGAGCCTTCATTTATTACTTCACGTCGTTCTTTTATTCTTTTGTATTCCGTCCTCACTTCATTTCCCATTATACGTTCTGCCACATTATCATAAAATCACGAAACATTTTTGAAAAGTTAAAATATAGTCATTAAAACTTCCACTTTGTGTATTTTGAGAAATATGCCACTACAAAAACTGTGAGTACTATAAATAACTCATATTTTGTGAAATAAAATTTAATGTTTATAAAATGTAAAAAAAAGTGCTTAAAAATAATTACTTGAGTATATTATTTTTTCTTTGAGTATAATCGCATTGTAAATGAGCAAAAACTCTCAAATTTAAGTAACCGTACTTTCTCAAAAATTACCATTGCGATTTAATATTGCTAATATCAACTTCTATCCAAGCCTTACAAAATTAAAAAAGTTGTTCATAAGATAATTTTCCACATTATTTGATGTCGATTGCTGAAATGGAAACTGAGTTAATACAATTCAATTATCTTACTTCACCATTCTTTTGACACACGTTTTTAACATTTCCTCACTTCGCCCTGGTAATACAACGGATAAGACACTGGACTGCGGTGCCTTAGGATGTGGGTTCGATTCTCGCTAAGTCTTGGTTGTAATTGTCAATATTTATTGAAAGTGATTTATGAGTGCAGCCTATGTAGGCCAGCAACTGCTCTTTTTCTTAATTTTTACCCATTGTAATCATTTTTAAGTACATGTCTTTTTCAAAATTAAAGCATGTATTCGGAACGATGATAAGCATCGAATGTATTCAAAAGTGAGTACATTTTACTTATTTTTTAATACCTATTTTTAACAGTGTATATAACACCTTTTTCACTTAGAATACAAATATTAAGTCTATCCAAGAACTAATTTTCCGTTTGAAAATCATGAATCGGGAAGTTTCTATTAGGTCTTTATAAATTTTGCCCTTAGAAACTTAAGATTCTAAGCGGATTCACAAACCGCTATATAAACCTAATCTCAAATAATGTCTTTCCAGTTGAGCCTTCACTCATTCGGATTGTGTGGAAATCTACGCTTTTAACATGGGAGTACTGATTGAAAATGTAGTCTTGTCATGAATAATCACAGTATGATAACGAATGGTTTTGAATAATTACTATTTGTTGATTAGGTCCCTCTAGTGTAAGTCTTATTTTGACTTAAGGTATCACTTTGAGTATTATAAAGGAGCGAGTGCTGCGCAATATGCAAATTGTTTGGACTTTGCGATTAAGATAGTAAGGTATTCTTAGTAAATTTCAAATGTTCAACAACATAGTCTTAATTTAAAAATACTTTGGTAAACAAATATAACTAAAATTAAATCCGAAGATATTTTAAACATAAATTTTGTTATTATAGTTATATTTTAAACGAATATGTTCGAAATAATTTTTCTAAGAACATTTGTTTATTTTTTTATACAGTATTGGATTTTTTATTTTCCTTTTTAAATTTGAATGCATTAATATCTTTATATGTTTGTTTGTTAATATTTGTATTGAAATTTCTATAAACCATGCACTGTTAAGTAAGTAGAATTAGTTAATTAATTTATTCGTTAATTTAATAAGTCGAAAATAAGTAAAATGTACTTATTTTTCAGTACATTAGATGCTAATCATGGATCCAAATAAATAAGTTTCAATTATGAAAAATACATGTACTTAAAAATGAGTACAATAAACAAAAAGAACAGATTCTGGTCTACATAGGCCGCCTTCATAAATCCTTTTAAATAAATATCAACAATTCAACGAAGACTTACCGGAAATCGAACCCAGATCATCAGACACCGCTGTCCAGAGCCTTATCCGTTTAACTGCTAGGGCGACTTGAAGAAGTTATAAACAATGGAAATGTTAAAAAGATGTGCCAAAAGAATGGGAAGTAAGATAAATGAGTTGTAATAACTCAGCAATCGACATCAAATAATGCGGAAAACCATGTTCTGAACAACTATCTTAAGTTTGCCAGGTCGCTTTGTTAAGATAGTTTGCACAGAAGCTGAGTTTAGCAATATGCAATCACATTACGCATTTTAGAGGAAGTTAAATTATTATTTCAATTTCAATACGTCATTGTTCATTTACGATGCAGATGTGCCTAAGTATAAACAAATATGTTCAAGTACTGATATTTAAGTAATTTTTTTTTACAATGTGATTTATAAATTGGTATTTAATTGGCAATGTATGTTTTCAAATAAAAACTCGTCTTATAGAAACATTGCGTTATAGAATTTTAAAATTAAATTTTAAATTTTAAAATACAATATAGAATTTCATTCTCTGCTGATGAAGGGTGACGTATCTCCCGAAACATGTCCAGATTTGATGGATTTTTATTGCGTATTTTAACATTGTATTTGTATTTTAAAATGAAGGTTTAATTATATTTTTATATGAATTCAAATATATTGACTCATGATATTGACTCAGATAAAAATACCAAAAATAATCACGAAAACTAACTTATAATGTAGACAAATTAACATATAACGTACACAGTTTCCTCGTAGATACATAAAATGACAATGTAGTATAATGTACATACAGTCATCACTATACATATAAAAAGTACAGGCTACAAACTGAACCACTGTATGAAAATCGTTTTCGAGAAAAATGCTTTTTTGAAGTTTATCAATGAGTAGAAAGAGATAAAAAGAATATTAAACCTTACTTTGAAGTGTAATAAGGAATTTATTTCACCAGTGAGAGCGACATATTTAGAATCTACACCAAGTTATTTTACGCCCTGGTAGTTCAGCGGATGGCATTCTCAGCAAATTTTCGACAAAAAATACGACGACGGAGTTTTCCCTGTATCCTTTAAATGTATTAATATATGCTAAATTTATGAACCTTCAATATGTGATAGTTATTTAAAAGTCAAACGTTTTGAAAAAATTGTATTTTTATAATGTATTTTTAATAATTTTGATTTTAAAACAGATTTCATGGTCATACTGTTATGGACCTTTCATAATTATTAAATTTTAATGTATGTACTTGCCGTTACCCGCGGTTTCACTCGCAATAAAAAATTTTACTCATTGGTTACTTCTCCCCATTTATTAATTATTTTTTATTTTCTTGAAGGGAATTTTTTTAAAATTTTTTTGAAAGGAAAAAAACTGGTATATTATTCACACTTCTGCGGGTACATCTCCGAAAGTTAACTTTTCCGTTCCTTTACTTATTGAAGCATTATTGTCAGAAGGAGTTATTTCGCCAATGTAATTTTTGGTCGTCAACTTTCAATTGCTTAGAATAAAAAATATATATTAATTTATTTTAAAGTATTTTATTGTTGCGAAATCTCATGATCTCAAAATCTTAATGTAATTTTTTTGTAACAATGTAGATACTATTTTTTAATGCCAATTAAGAAAAAATAGCTTTAAAGACTTTATAAACGGTTATAAATTGAAAACTAAACGGAATTATAAAATTCCAAGTTTCATTTTCACATCTACGGGTTGAGTAGTATATAAATTTTCAGACATGTCCGAGCAGTAGAAGATAGTGTTTTGCGTGCCACAGATCTGTATTTTATTGTTAGAGATTGCACAATGTAAAATTACTAATTATTTAAAGAACATTCCTTAAAACTTATTTTTATCTTAAATGTGAAATTTTGTTAAAGTTTATTATAATAACATTCTTTGTTGATTTACAAATTAAAAAAAATTGGATCGTAATGATTCAACTCAAAAGATTTTATAGGATGTTCTGATATTTGCTATAATTTAACATTAAAACAACTAACAGCAAACATCTATGAAATTTCTAAGAAAACTGGGTCGGTTGTAAGACGTACATTACCGCCTTAATGCACAACTTGCCAAAGTGCCTAATGCACTTCTAATCTCTCTTATAACGTTTGCATATTAATGTAAGCTACCTAATGTTATATCCATAATCATATCATGTATTCTAAATTAGCATATGCAAAATACTCTTCAATTTCTACTATATTTTAAGTTCAAAACACAGCGACATTTTACACTATCTTCTATTCCTGAAACGTTTTTTAAATATTTTTTGGTTATTCATTGAGAGAAAAGAATTACATTGAAATATGTGTTGATATTGAATATTCATAATATTTCGAAAAAAAAACTTTTTTTTTCTGTAAATTTCTTGACTATCCAAATATACATGTATAATTTTTTTTACAGTTTTTTACAATCCTAGAAAAACTGTCAAAACATATTTTTACTTTCAAAAATACATCTTCAATTGAAACCTGTTTTGATAAAGCATTGAAATGATGATAAAATGTTGAAATGAAAATATTTTTTATGTGTTTTTAAGTAAAATGGTTTTTAAAAAAATAATTATAGAAATACGCACTTTATATCCGTCTTTGTTCAGTATTTTATAATCTTTGGATTTGATTTCTTTTAGAGTTATGGCTCAAAGTATTTTACTAGCTAGAAAGACTACCATACAAAATAAATTTAGCTTTTTTTTGTGAAGCGTCATAATTGACATTGCATTTAGCTAAAAAAAATTAAGTGCTATATTATTTTGTGTAGAAGGATTGTTACTTATTTAACAGACAATTTAACATTCTGTTGGTTAGGTTCTGTTAGTTTTGTACTATCCCGTAAAGTCGCAGAAAATATTATTATTTTCTTATTTTATTCAAAGATTTGTGTCGTTCTGACAACATATTTATATTACACCATTTATATTTGGCTGTAAGCGGCTCTTAAGTTGAACGTATCCAAATAAAATGGCATAAATTCAAGCCATGCATACCAAGTATAAAAAGCAGAGAAAAAGTCTACGATTTGAGGGAATAGAAACGGAATATTTTCGCAAATACTTATATCTATACTAAACACTTGCGATTTATACAGGAATTTTGGAAGGATGATGTATGAAAAGATTTATATTTCATGGCAATCATATTTTATTCCGTATTATGATGTATTTAAATATGAAGAAATAGAATTCCGCAGGTATTTGTTTGCTTCAGAAAAGCTTGAATAGTATGGCAATATTGCTAAACTATTTCACGAAATATCTCACCGAAATTCAATTTTTTAAAAGGTATTTTTATTATACTATGAAATATTATATTATACTACTTATTATTCTATGTCTATTTACTATACTATATCATGAATTACGGCATACAATTTATTTTAAAATACGATATTTATTTTATATTGTTATAAAAACGAAAGTTTGTGCGTTTATGCGCTTGTCGTGTTTAATCTCAAAAACAGTGAAATTTGACACAGGCAAAATTGAAAGCATCCAGGATTAGTTTTAAGGATGATATTTTTAATGCTGCTATATTATGAAGTTGAAAAAAATGAAAAAATAGTTTTTTTAATTAGATTTCCAGTAGGAAGCACTAATGGAAACAACTTTAATTTGTTAAAAAAAAATATATTTCTTAATAACGATGTGCGAATTGAAAATATTTAAAAAAAAGTAATATGTACGTGTTCTAAAATGTTTATTTAAATAAAATAATCTATTTAAAAAAAATTATCTATTTAAAAAAATGAAAACCAACTTTAAGAATAATGTGCTAAAAAGTAAAAATATAGTTTTTAATTTTACGAAAGAGTTGAAAAAATTGAATAAACGAATTAAACGAAAAATAGTTATAGTGTTTGTATACGTTTCAATTATTTAAAGAAATAGCCTAAAGAATAGCGTGTTTGATATGAAAGTAAGGAACTTTAATTATTTAATTCTTTGTTTACTGATGTGTCCCTTTGATAGAAAGTTAAAACTAGTTTGATATAGGTAAGGTATTTTAAATCGATTTTGAACAATAGAGCAATTATTTTGCTTTCAAGAGAAAAATAGGAAAGGATTAAACGAAGGGAACGAACTAATGGGAAATATTAATATAAAAAGTTACAAACACGCTATTTAATAAGATTAATATTAACATTACTATTAAGTTTAAAGCTAATAAATATAATAGAGCTAAAAATAAAGCTTAAATATTAGAGTTCAGATTGTTAAAATGACATTTATTGAGTGAACTTATTGTTAAAATTAATACTTTTCTTGTACATTTTCGTGGACTGACGCTTCAGTCAGAAAAGGAGACCAAACTTTTCAAAACGAGAGAGTCTATTTTGGATGTTGGCAGTATGCGTGTCAAGAGAATTTCACTGAAAAATCTGTATCGCAGTGTTTCGTGGGGCTGGAGGGTATGTCCCTGAATTTACCAGTCCCTGTCCAATTGGTTACCATGAGTGAGTGTAATTCGACAATATTATTTGTAACATTGTAAATAAGTTAGAAAGTAATTGAAAATATGATTGACCGTTTTGGAGGGAAAATCATGCATTTAACATTTTAATTGTCAAGTAGTATCTTACATAAGTTTAGATTGGGAAAAGATATAACAAGCTTTCGAATATTGATACTGTGATTAGAAATTTCGTGATATATTTAACAAAAAATTTATGAAAACACCCTGAAAATAATTGTAGATTTAAAAGAATATAACTCACAAAAAAATTTATTTCAATCACAAAAATTTACAAAAAAAAACATTTATAAAAATAATTGTAGTTAAGTTAAGATATCTTTTGATGAAAGATTTTTAGTTGGATTATTTAAAAAGATATATGTTCTTAAATTTTTTTTAATGTTTTATTTATATAACTTCTTAAATTTATTCTTCCTATTTCTAAACAAACCATATATATATTATATATGAATATCGATATCAAATAACATCTCTTCTTATTAAGATATTTTTACAGCATAGAGAAAACTTTTATGTTTCTAAAGTGACTTCTTTAGATATAAAAATAAGAAAAATGTAACCCAATATATTTTAAAAAGCAAAGTTTTTCTGGTAATTCGGTCGCTAACAAGCCGTTATGTTTGTGTTCAGGTGTATTACGTCAATAAGGCTTTTTATGGGAAGGTACTAAAGAATGCCTTAATAGCAACCCCCTTTCTTCACCGCATTGCACAGGAATTAATCTATAACTTTATGTTATTTCAAATAAGAAAAGTGACATTTTTATTATTAATATAACGCGCATTTATATAACTTAACCTGTTTTTGTCTTTATCTTTTTAATCATCTAATTTAACTCCTTTCTATATCGAAATTCGTTTTAAACAATCCAACATCAAATGTTGATAATAATATTCAAGAAAATAAAAAAAAATCGTGTCGTAAAGTTGGTCACGACTTCATATGTCGTAACGTTGAGGTTAGTACATTTTATTTTGCGTTGTGTTATTTTTTTGTTTAGTTTCATTATGAATAATGTTGGTTTGGAAGAAATACATAACATACAAATAACTTTTAAGCGGTGCTTTATTAACAAATTAAGTTCATTAAGGCAGAAGAAACTTAGGTTTGGGGGTTACGTGTAATATTATGCTAAACTGACTCTTACGTGAACTGTGGAGGAGAACTACCGTCTGCGGTGATTCATTGGTCTCCAGTGGCTCGTAGAGGTCCGGCTTTCAGGGGCGTTGTCATGAAGTGGGGACTCTGTCGTCTTAGCATGACATCGGGACTTTTCCTTCGTTGCGCATGGAATCAGAACTTTTCGGTCTCCAGTGGCTCGTAGAGGTCCGGCTTTCAGGAGCGTTGTCATGAAGTGGGGACTCTGCCGTCTTGGGTCTTGGCATCGGGACTTTTCCTTCTTAGCATGACATCGGGAGTCGATGCAGTAAAATTCACTCGTCTTTCATGGTCAAAGGCAAAATCGTAAGTGAGGCGGAAAATATTGAATTTCCCACGGTGGTCTCTTGGGATGGGGGCTGAAATTCTGCATGAATTACCATACCCACCAATTGAGATTAGCTCTGCCCTTCTGGATAACCCCTCCTAACCAATCCTAGTGTGGTCATAAAATAGGTGAGTGATGTAACTCTCCCCGCATTGTAACACAGTAATAAAACCGGCGACACAGTCTAGCCAACTGACCAAATTGCACAAAGTACAGTATAGGTCAGATCCCTATATAAAAATTGCAACGTTTGACAGCACACTGTCACAAATCGTCTGCGGAAAGCAACCTATAAGTGAAGTATCTAGGTCCTCCTGTTTAATTCTCCTCCCATCTAACTCTTCAGATCATTACATTTTAACGTGTATTTTCCTGTATTTCGATTAAGCTAAATTAGACATATACTTTCAGCAACAGCTCAATTCAACCTTAATAAATTAAAAAACGAACTAGCATAATTTTCACAACTTAAAATCTTACTTCATTTATAAAGAAATGTATCAGAGACAAAATATAAAATTTCTATACATCAAATTGTAACACACTTTGTTTATAGATAACCGTAATTATATTTAATTATTTTAAATATAGTAATTTTGTACGGAGTGTTTAAAACAGCATTAATTGCTTAGTAGTTAAATAATGAAGTTATGAATGTCTCTTACAAAAATAAAATTCAGAAAATTTAAATAACGATGAACTGTAAGTTTGTTTTAATAGAAATATGAGGGTACATTTTTATTCGTTATTAACAAATAACGAAATCTCTCTACAAAACAAGTAAAAAAACTTTTAAATAAAATGTAAAAACTTAATTTTACGCGTGTTTTAATTTTGTCTCAAAAATAACAAATTTAGATTGAGTTAAAGATTAATTACATACGTAGAACATTTTTGTAGAAATTACTTAATTTTAAGAATATAGTGCGCATTTCTGTAATTAAAAAACAACTTTTTATTATTAGGCAAATCCAGAAATTAAAAATTGTTAATATAGTTTGATTTTTTATATTAGAATTGCTTTTAATTACAAAAATGGGCCTTTCAACACTTTCGTTTATTTATTCTTCAATTATAAATTGTATATATAGCCCCTAATTAAGATAATCCAAATAAATATGATAAATTCCTAAGGCTATCTTTAAAAAATCATCTTCACTATGTAACTTTTTTTAATAAAGTACTAAAATAATATTTGCTATATAAAAGTTGAAGAAATAATTTTAGCATACACTTTTTAACGTTTTTCTACTACCTAATACAGTAACGAGTGAGCTTCTTATTTGAGGCTGAGGTTATAAATAATACTTAATTTATTGATATTACGGAAGTGCATATCATAGACGGTCGACTCATATTATTAAACTATCTTATGAGGTATTCCAATGTGACGTATGTCACATTCATACAACATTTTTCAACTCATTTGTAATTATTTTGACTTTAAAACGACTGACACTTTGGAAACAACAAATCGATATCTGTTATTGATGTCTTGGAGATATAATTAATTTCATTGGAAGTTTTTTACGTTGCATGAACACAGACATTCAATTTTTTTTTTCAATTTTACTTGACTTGTGTGACTTACTTGTTTATAATATCTCAAGACATCAATGACATATATCGTTTCGTTGTTTCTAAAATTGCAGTCGTTTTAAAGTCAAAATAATTACAAATGGGCTGAAAAATATGTATATGCATTTTTTATTGAATTGACAACTTTAACTTTATCTGAATACACTCAAATTTCAATTCGGATATATGTAGGAAAATTATTTTTGAATCGAAACTATTCTAAGAATCAAAGATGTCATTCACCACCAAAAAGGCTTTAATTTATATAAAATAATTTTTAAGGGTATTTTTCTAAGCGTACGTTTTAAGGGAGACTGGAACCCCAAATCCTAATTTGTTTATTAATGAATTCAAATTTTTTTTTATATTCCTAAGGCTATCTTTAAAAAATCATCTTAACTATATAACTTAGAACATCTTTTTCTGTACAATAATCAAAAACAAAAATATATTTTAAAATTTTATTTTTGTTATTTTTTGCTTTTTTTTAAAGCTAAAATAGACTTTTTTTTAAAAACCCTACACCTTCTTCAATTTTTAATGTTTTTTAAATTTTGTAATTTATTAAATAACGTCAAGGTATGTACTACAGTCGTATGAATATACTTTTTGCAGATTTGGGTTTTAATATTTTTCAAAAACTTATTTTAAGTTCTAAACCTAAAAAAATATTCAATTTTTTATGTTAAATAATTCGTAAAAAAAATCATTTATAACTTAAATTAAAAAAGTTATTCATACGTTTATAAAACAAATATTAGAGCTTCAAAAACTATTCACAGTTTAGTTTTAAGTTAATTAGTTACAAAGCCTTAGCATTTTAATCGTGACCAAAATGCAAAAAAAAATATTTTGAGTAAATGACGATTGTTGCAGACTAAAAGTGTGTAGAAAGATGATAAATGGTATATAAACATCTAAAAAAACACATGTTCTGTTTCTTTTATTGTTTAGAAATTTTGTACCCACCTTCTAAAATATGTATAGCATCGTTTTATGAAGGAAACAAAATGTGTAATTTTTTCGGAATTTAGGGCTAGGGTCCCCCTTCATAAATTTTATTTCTCACATATACAATGGCAATTCAGATCACACACAACATTATTTTATATTTTTTTAAATCCAAATAATTAATCTCCAAACTTTCTATGAGTTTGCTACACTTACATTAGCAAGCTTTCCCCTAGACTTCGATGCAGCTTTCAATCAACGAAGAACCAGGAAAAGTTTACAGCTCTCAACTCAGGTGATTGTTTGTCTCTAAATATGTTGGGATCCCGTCAGTGGGCGATTGATTGTACGAGAAACGAAAACGAAATACAGAATATAAATCATTCCAAGTCCCAGGAATTTAAGCTATGGAATTCGAACTTTATTTTGGTCGAATTTTCCGAAATACTCTGCAATCCAATTCTGCATTCACGCTCCTTTTCATCCATCAACATGGCCACGCGGATATTCAGCGGATGTCAAAAAACTCAATTTCTTTGAAACGTCGAATCAATGCGTTTGCTGAGGAGCGTTGGTAAATACCTTCAACTCTGAATATATTGGGAGGCCTACTTCTGATTTTGAATTTTCGATCTTTTCGAAACGCAACGGCGCGAATAATTCGGAAATATAGAGATATGTGAATCGAAGAAATATCCTTTGTAATATTCCGTGGTGCAGTAACCCCATGTTTTACATTGTTTTCTTGTTTCGTCCTATTCAAAAAGATACATTGTTGTGCAAGATTAAAGCATACCTCTTATTTGTGAAGATATTTCCCGATCGCATAATCATAATTGAGTGAAACTTAATAAACAAAAATATCAAGATTATGAGGACTCGATACCCCAAAATTCTCTGAATAATTTACGCTTTACCATCATAAAAATATTTATTTTTATCTCAAATTATAGACAATAATTTTTGGGCTACCAAGTCCCCTTAATTCATTGTAAAAGCCAGATATATGTGGAATATACATTTTTTTTAAAAAGTCACCGTGCTCAAAGATTTGCTACTAAAACGGGTTTTACACATTGGTGAAAATAAAGCAAATAAAAGCTGAACTAAAACTTTAAAGTGGTATGTAGGAACCTCTTGCGCACACGCAAGCCGACATTGATTATTTATACTCTGGATGATTTTATTAATTACCTGTGTAGCCAACAAGTGCCAAGCCAGGCGTAGAATGGTTTTCAGTTCTTTAAGGATCAAAGGTGGAAGGCACTAACGATACAATGTGTCTTCAAATGTCGTCCTACACAAGATCTGTCTGATTCCGATTGGTTGACATTGCTGGTCAATCCATAACTATATTTTTCCAATAGTCATTGAGCATTAGGGTGGAGCGAAAAAACTTTTTTTTGAAATTCATGTTGCCTGAGACATTATTCGGTGCCAAACTCACTAGAACAAATTGTCACCAAATTTCAGCCCAAAATATTGCTATCTTGAGGTTCCACATCTCAAAAGAATGTTTATATATAGCCTTTTATATAAAAAAAATGTGCTTTTATTTAATAAATAATTTCAATTCATTAATGTGTTAATTAAAATGATATTTAACATTAATTGTATGATAATTAATAGTAATTAATTATGATTTAGTCAATAAATTACTTAATTAAAACTTTACTGTCAGATGTTAGCGCTATAAATTACTTTCGTACTCTACATAAAAAGCAAATTTACTTAATTTTAATAGATGGCAGCACGTGTTCTATTCTGATAACTATTTTTACCATGACATAGTTGTCACGTGGATTCCATTTTCTGGGACGGTTTTACCCACGTTTGCTGATTTAATAAAGCATTTCATCTGGATCAAAAATAATTTATTGTGAAAGGGGAATAAGAAAGATCCTTCAATCAAAGATATCATCGAAATTGTTTCTTGGGATATTTCAAGAATTTGGAAGAAAGCCTCCTTGCCAGTGGTATAAGTCATCAAGAAATTTTTCGACTTATAAGAAATTGCAATGAAAAGTATAAAAATATGAAAAGAATATCAAAATCTCGAAAGGGGGCTAACAAAATTAGGAAATATTTCTTCGACCAGACAAATAGTACTTTGTTTGATATTTCTTCATGCAAATGTTTGAATTATGAACAATGCAAGTGTTCTTTAAAGATTCCTCGTATGGAGCGAAATTTTTTAACAGGTCAACGGCATGTAAGAAAATGGCAATAGGGTCGATAGACATTTCTGTAAGCCGAAAATTGAAGAGTATAAGAAAAAAAAAACATAAAAGGCAAAACCATGAGGCCAAAGCAAGATAATGAAAAACTAAAGCTTTTTCTAAGTCTATTACAGATTCAGCAGCGAACGCCATTCTAGGATCTGATTCATAATTAGAAGATATCCCTGAAGATGATGACGATTACGTTAGCCTCGAAGCCAAACGTCTGAAAGCAACTGATGATAAAACTCCCTTAACATCCAAGACAAGTTAGATGAAAATATCCTTGCTGCATTTAGCGGTTGCTTGTGATAGGACAGGAATATCAGATAGGTCAGCTGCTGTCATTGCGTCATCTGTGCTGCATGATGTAGGGATTGTATCTAAAGATATTCCGGCTAAAGTTATCGACAGGAATAAGCTGAGGACAGAACGTCGAAAGTTACGGTCCCAGCTAGATTGTACGCAAATACCGCAATTTTTGTATGCCCTCTACTTCGATGGAAGACAAGACTATTATGCATGAGAAGAAAGGGAATTCTTATACTACAGGACTACAGCTGTAGTAGAGCATATTACGCTCTTGTCAGAACCTGGTTCTACGTATTTAGGACCGAAATACGTCTGGACCACAAGAGTTTTCCGCGACAATAGGCAAATCTATGAAAACATGCAAAACTCTTGTCGTGGCAAATTTTGTCTCTATTCCAGTTGCTTTTCCCGAAATTGACAAAAAAGAACTCAGTACAGACCAAAAACACCTCTTCGACATTTCTAGGCAGTATCATTGGGGGTATGCCTTCCAGAATTAGCAAACAGAAGACCCGGGAAGATGTCTCACTCAAGATGGCTCACTTCAGCCAACAAAAATCTTCGCCTTTACGTACCGACCGCCAAACCAATAATGATGCTCCATGAGCCTTTAAGCTCATGGTATAATATGTTATGAAAGTTTATGTGCCATCCTGGTTTGAAATAAAGAAAATCCCGAATGCCACTCATGGAACACGTCACCTTAATGGAATGATAAAAAAAAAGTTAATTATTTCCAGAAGACTTTAGACAATTGTTCACGAATTTATTCAGAGGAACTGTTATTTTGCTCATTCTGATAATATTCTGTTAGCGATGCTAAATGAACGAGCACACATTCGAGAACTTGGCTTCAGAAGAATACTGAAATCAAGAAAAACTTACTCAAAGGGGAAAATAAGATAATTTAATCTTCCCAATTTGAATTTAAAAGCAAATGATTCACTGTGACAATCCTTTGGAACCAATAGTTACCACGAACTTCAGCGATGAAGACATAACAAGATTGATCAGAAATGGTTCACAATTTGAACAGAGAAGCCATTCTCAAGCAGTGGTGAGGCATATGAAACTGGAAACACAAGCATCATTGGCAACATGTGGTGTAGAAGCCGTCGGGGATGGATACTTCGCAGCGGAATAAAGTCACGAAACGAACTTCCGAAATTTGACACCAAGATGAACTTTTTTGGACCTCGTGTGAAATCTGAAAATAATGTGTGTTAATATGTTCATGTTTATTTTTTAATAATTAGAACCGTTTTTTAATCTGAAAGTAAAATATTGTAAAAATTAAATTAAAATAAAAAAAATGATTTTTTTTTTACTGTTTGACTTTAATATTATATTTTATATCTCAATGTGGAACCTGAAGATGATGAACGATTCCGCTTAAATTTTTTCACAGTGATTTTTTCACCAAATGGCACCATTCGTTGGGTCAGGAAACACTAAAATTTGAAATTATTTTTTTTTCGCCCTTTTCACTCCACCCTATTGAGCATGTAAACGTGGAGAGGACCCCCCTTTTTTTATACACTACTTTAAGTCAGACCAAACTTAGTTCAAAGATGTTGAATCTGTATTTCTGAGCAGCACCAAACGCTGTATCGAAACTATGGAGGTTTGTGAGGCCATTAAAATGAGGAATCTCGGAACCAGACTTCCGGATCCTAGAAAGAGATCTTTTAAAGATTTTCCAGACTTTGTGTATAGCGTTATTCTTATCTTATAACAAAATGAGAAAAATCAAGAATATGCCCCCCCCCCCTCCAAAAAAATATTACTGAATTGGATCTATTTCAAAGAACTGAAGTGCTGGTTTGTCTATTCTTTCCAGTCCTTCATGGCTTCGATGAGGGTCTAGTACTCCTTAGAAATACAGATTCAACATTTTTTAACTAAGTTCAATTTATTTTGAAATAGTACGGAATTTTGGATTTTATTCATTCATGAGTGGCTATGCGCGTCCTTCCACACTTATATGCTCAATGACTATCAAGAAATCTAAGATATGGATTGACCGACAAAGTCTACCAACCAGATAGATCTTTGTAGGCCGATGCATTAAGACACATTATATCGTTGCTGACTCCGCCAATGAACCTTAAAAAACTGAAAAAAACTCTACGTCTGGCTTGGCGCTTGTGGGCTACACATCTAACTAATAAAAGCATCCAAAGTATGAATAATCAATGCTCGACTGTCTTGTATGTGTGCAACAGTATGCTACTTCCTACAAGAAAGTTTTATTTCAGCGCTTTAAATGCTTTATTTTCCCTAATGTGTGATAGCACGTTTTTATAGCTAACTTTTCCATCACTGTTTTGTTTTAAAATAATTATAATTTACATTTATCTTGTTTTTATGTTGCATAAAAATTTATTTACTTACTCGATTACTATTAGGCATTTGGTAAATATTGCAACAAATAGGAGGTATCCTTTAATTTTACGCACCAGTGTATATAAATAATCATAGTGTTTAAATCACATTAGAATATTTTGTTGTTGAAAGAAAATTGGTTGTAATTTAATTATTTTATTGTGTTTCTTATTATTTTACCTGAAAGTTCTACCAAGCACCTTCTTTCCAGACCAATACTATAATACATATATGTTCACAATCTCTTAAAAAATGACAATATTTCAACCTTTAGAAATTTCAAGTGTTGTTTTATTTTATTGCTACTTTTTTGTAATTTCAAACCATTGCTATACAAATGGCAGCATTTTCTATATTTATAGGTATCAGAACAATATATTAAAAATAGAGTATGAGAAAAAAAAATTGTTACAAATGTTTGTAATATGTGCTGCATGAATTGTTATTCGGGTTTAAAAACTTTTATATATATATATAAATAACAAAATGTAAGCAGTAACTCGTATGAGTTTACTTGCAATTGAGTTCATGTCCAAGTAATAAATAACCGTAGAGGAATGTTGAGAATTTCTCTTCAATTAAGATAACTCCCTAGAGTTCTGGTATACATTGAAATGCTACACTATCACATTTAATTAAATCAAACAATGTTTGTAATATTATTTTTTGGAAATAATTCTTTAATAAACTTTCTATTATAAAACAATGACAACAAAATTATTTGATGTAACCTATTAATTCCGTTCGTATATTATATATCTAGTAATAACAAATAGAAAAGTGATGTGTATTGCAAAATACTTACTTACTACGTCTTCTTTAGCATATAAAACACAATAAATTCATAAATAAGTATTATTCATCTTCAAGTTGGGCATAATGCACGTGTCACTCGGATTTGTAGAACTCCATTCAGTATTTTAACAATTTTAGAAATATTACATAAAGAAACACCATAAAAAACATTACCAATGTTTAAAAAGTCCCATTGTAGCTTAGTGGGTAGCTCGCGACTTCCGAAAATTTGATTCAAATTCCCGACAGGACCACTCAATTTTTCAAATAAATATATCCAGAAGTGCATGCTGCAATCATCCTTCTTAGAACAGAACAAACTCCTAAATAACCTTTGTGGCATATTTCTTTCTTAACAAAACTGTTTAAATGGAATCAATTAAAAGCAAAAAAAAAATCTTATAACTTTATTTCCATAAAAGATGTTACCAAAAATTGCACTTTTGGATAAAACATCTGAATAAAATACAATAACGCAGATATCAAACTATAAAATAATAAAAGATTTTATTTTCAAAGAAATCGTAATTGCGTTTTTTTTCATGAATAGTAGAAACTATAAATCAAAACAATAACAAATTAAAAACATCATTAAAAAGATTCCATCCACTCTTTTTTTCCCCTCGATACCATTAATTTGACTATTTATTTTGTACAAATGATAGTAGTAGCTTTTTGTAAAAAATGCTTTCAAAACATCATTAATTACTAAAAAAAGGATATTTCTTAAATATGTTTTTTATAATACGTAAAATAGTGTTGAACGTTGTAAAAATGTTATAGGAAGCTTTAATAGCCATATAATGATTTTTAAACAAATATTATCTTGCATGTAATAATGTTAAAAAGTTAATATTCAAAACCTTTAAAGTTTTAGATTATATTTTTAAATAATAATTTGTTGTATTATAAATTATAATGATACATATTTATTTTAGTAGTTTTATGTATATACGGCTATAGAAATGCATACATGTACGATATTGTATGCTTATTTTAATCTGTAATGATAGCTTTTAATTCCATTTAAAAATTAGTAAATTTTTGCTCTTTGAAACACATAGCTTTAAACGTGTACTTAGAGTGTACCATCTATAATTTAAATAATTTGACTACTAAATTAAAAATATATTTTTTTAATAAGAACTCTATTAGCTATTTTCTAATATTTCTAATAATTCATATACTCGTACATCTTGATTATATGTTATTATATATTATGATTATATGTTATTATATATTATGATTATATGTTATTATATATTATGATTATATGTTATTATATATTATGTTTATATATTATGTTTATATGTTATTATATATTATGATTATATGTTATTATATATTATGATTATATGTTGTTATATATTATGTTTATATATTATGTTTATATATTATGTTTATATGTTATTATATATTATGATTATATGTTATTATATATTATGTTTATATATTATGTTTATATGTTATTATATATTATGATTATATGTTATTATATATTATGATTATATGTTATTATATATTATGATTATATGTTATTATATATTATTATTATATGTCATTATATATTATGATTATATGTTATTATATATTATGATTATATGTCATTATATATTATGATTATATGTTATTATATATTATGATTCTATGTTAAAATAATAAATATATAGTACATTTTATAATTTAATACTGTTGAATTAAACAAATGCATTTTTCAAAATATTTCACTAAACTGCTTTAAAAGTTCTCATTTGATATTTGTATTTCAGAAGATGAAACTACCCCCCCCCCCCTCCCCTCCCTTTCCCATTTATATATGAAAGCCATTATTAGTTTAAACGAGTCTTTACAATTTTTAATATTTTATTTGATAAAGTAAGTTTTGGAAATGAGCTGACAATTTAACTGTTAGAAGCAATTTTTTGCATTTACACCCAGTTAATTATCTAATTAAGACTCCTTTTAATTAGCAACAACTTGAGTGTCTTTTATCAAATTACCCGGTTACTAATAAGCATTGATGGAAATTAAATGTAAAATAAATCATTAATGTCAAGATAATCGGTCTTTCGCTTGAAGGTAAAGAAGAAAATGTGTTTACCATTAATATTTAACTTAAAATGTCTTTTGAATAATGTTTTGGAATTAATAAAAGAAAATCGCATTTTTCAAAGATTACTTTTTAAATAACTATTTAATGTATGCAAAATCATTTTTTCGGTTAACAGTACTTTTTCTAAAAGTAATTATTGTACATTTTCCGATACATAAATATTAAGTTGCTTTCTTTATTTTAAACTAATAGTTTGACTTAATTCCAGTAAAAAAAATAAGCATTTTTATTTGTTTTTTTGAAAACATCATAAAACACAATCGATTTATTTAATAATTCAGTGGAATTATATATTTGAAAAAGCAAAGATTTCTGCAAAGCAGAATTTTTGAATCAAAATTAAGGTACGATTCGCTTATGAGTAAATATACTTTCATTTTTTTATATTAGACAAAACGCATATTTATTAAGATCTACACTGTTTAAAATAAGTACTAAAAAAGTAAAATTTACTTAAAAATGAGTACATTCGATGCTTATTAAGGCTCCGAATACATAAGTTTCACTTTAGAAAAAGACGTAATAAAAATGAGTACAATGAATAAAAAGGGTAGATGATAGCCTACCTTCCTATCACATTCAATAAATATCGACAATTACAACCAAGACTTACCTGGAATCGAACCCCGATCCTCAGGCACCGTAGCTTAAAGCCTTACATAATAAATTACCAGAGAGACTTGAAGAAGTTATAAACAGAAGGAATGTTAGATAGATGTTCCAAAATAATGAGAAATAAGATAATTGAGTTGTAATAACTCATTTTCTATTTAAACAATCGACAACAAATAATGTGGAAACCCATCTTCTGAACAACAACTTTAAATTTGCCAGGTCTTTGTTAAGATGGATTGAACAGAAGCTGAGATTGACGATATTGAAACTCCCTGCTCGTTTTTGAGAAAGTACGGTTACTTAAATTCGACTACGTCATCGCTCATTTACAATGCAATTGTACTCAATGAAAAACGAGTATGTCCAGGTACTCATTTTAGTACCTTTTTTAACAGTGTAGTTTTAATACTTATCGTTCATAATTTACGGTAATGTATTTATATTTGCCTTATAAAATATATTCATAACATATTTTAAACTGTCAGAGAGAATATATTGGAAGACTTATATAATGGAAAAATGCATTCGTGTTGTAGTGACGTGACCGCTGAGCAAATACGGGAATTACGCAAACCACCCAAACAGAATAAGAGTAAAAAGTAAACGTAGCAAGAGCTAACTCTTCCGTCGCTTATCTCGAAAATGTCAGAGAAAGGGAAGACCGCCTCCGTAAAATATAGTCCAGCCCACGAACAAATATTATAGAAAGATAAAACCAACATTTTTCTGGAACTCTGCCTACGATATATTTAATTATAATAAAAGAACTAAGTTCAAAACCAACAGACAAATGGCCATTTCAGTCTGGTTAAAGTTAGTGACTATGGAATTTTTTTTATAATTCGACCTATTTTCTTTGAAAAAAAGTACAATACGTACTTCAGTATTGAATGCATCTAAATGTTTACAGGCAATTTTAATTAACTAAATACCGTAATAAGATAGATATGAAAAAATATCGCCCAAAGAGTGATAAAATGTTACATTTTATTAAGTAAATATAACATTAAGTAAATATAACATTAAGTAATTATAACATTACGAAATTATAATATTAAGTAAATATAACATTAAGTAAATATAACATTAAGTAATTAAAACGTTAAGTAAACATAACATTAAGTAAACATAACATTAAGTAAATATAACATTAAGTAAATATAACATTAAGTAAATATAACATTAAGTAATTATAACATTAAGTAAACATAACATTAAGTAAACATAACATTAAGTAAATATAACATTAAGTATTTTTAACATTAAGTATTTTTAACATTAAGTATTTTTAACATTAAGTATTTTTAACATTAAGTAAATATAACATTAAGTAAATATAACATAAGTAATTATAACATTAAGTAATTATAATATTTAGTAAATATAACATTAATTAAATATAACATTCAGTATGTCACATTTTATTAAGTAGACTCATAGAAAAGGATTTTCAATATTCTTACTTTTATGGTTAGGCAATGGGTTTATTGTTTGCTTGTCGATTCATACGATTCAGTCATATTTTCTAATACTTTTTTCCGCCACTTTAAAAACTTTTTGAAGTTCCATTTAAAACAAAAATTGCACAATGAAATTATAAAAACAAGCTTTCCACCTGGAAGAATTATGTAAATATATTCACAATCCATAGAAACATAGCCAATTATTAGAATATACTTTTGGGGACATTCAATTTACAATAACAGATGGCTTAGTGGTAAAAAAAATGTTTTTGGGAGTACGTATTGGGGTGAACGTAATAAAAAAATATTAATAAATTAAATTCGTTTACTTTAGATAAAATTTATTAAACCACATAAATACTTATATTAAACAATGGACATTTTTCAGCATAAAAATAAATATATAAATATAAATATATGATATTATTCAGTTATAAAAATGGATAAAGTAACAAAATATCAAATGTAAAATTTATAATGTTTTAAGCATTTATCACAATTATTATTTTTTATCGTGTCCAGGGTCGCATAAGGAATTCATTCTAGATTTCCAGCGCTTCCTGTCACCTGCATAATTTCTTGTTTCTTACCAGCTCGCCCATCTAGCCTCGTTTCTCTCGCCTTCCATCATTATGCGCCATGTCAATCGGTAGCGAACCCGTTGGCGAGTCTCCTCCGGCGTCCAAATGAGGGCAACACTTGGGTTTCATTTGTGTTAATTTTTTTTCCCAAATTGATTTTAATTTTGGTTTTATGCAAAAGTATTTCATTCAAAATGATATTCGGGCAAAATATTTTCATAGTAACTTTAAAACATTTATTTTGAAAACCATCCAGTTTTTTTTGTCTTTGATACTATAAGCTTCTACGTTTCAGAGCCATACGGAAGGACAGATCGTACTAGCGATTTATACAGATTAAGTTTTACCTTTAAAGCCATGGTCGGTGGACTCCAAAGTTTATTTATACTATTTTTAAAGCAGTTACGAGATTTGATAATTTTGTTTCCTGTGTACTCAATGTTCCGCCAAGATATGAGAATACTCAATCTTATCTATAGATTCAACTTAAAGGCTTAATTTATAAACATTTAAATTCAACATAATTGTTTAATTTTTTATAAATCAACATGTGCGTTGGATAACTATCGTATTAACCCCCATAATATTAAAAATATATAAATTATTTAAAAAGTTTAACGGTTCCACTCATAGATGGCAGCACTACCAACGGCTTGTTTAAAAACTGCTTGGAAACTAATTATTTTAAATGCATTTTTTAAAAAAAAACGTCACTGCGTCCGGAAATTCATGTTAAGATTCATCGTGTGTAAGACGGACCTTTACTACTGAAATAATATACATAATTCCTCAGAAATTATTTAAAAATATATATATTAAAACATATTTTTCAAAATTTTTCTTAACAATACGATACTAAAAGATATCAAATACACAAACACATTCCAAGTATTTTTATAAAGAATCACAAAACTTACAATTCTTTTGTTTGACTAATATGGAATTTCTCTGCTTTACCGAGGAACAAAACTATCTGATATATGTGTTATTCCTAGTAAGTAGAAGAAAAAAAAAATTCTTGGAAGTCTCTGTTCCCACGAAGCACGGAACCTATAAATAGCGTTCCAATCGTTTGTCTTTTCCTCTGATCGCCATTATCATCTATTTATTATCCCTCGTCTGTTGGGCAAGAAGCAATTTTCTCCCATACATTATTTTAAAGATGTCAGCTGCCTATCAGTTTTTCTTCTCTGCTTGGAGTTATTGAAGAATTATGGGTGCATCGACAAGAAACTTTTGTGTAAAATTGAAGTTTATTAAGCAGCAGTCTTCGGGTATAGGATTGGACTTATGTGTGAATTTATCTATTTGATACACTATATTTCTTAATACATACGTCAGCGTCGCTAATTTAAAAAATAAAAGTTCAAGATTTTTTTAATACAACTTATATATTCATATAAATATATACAATTCTACAAAAAAACAACATTATAACAATTGAATTGATAACCTTTCGACTTGACGCGTGATTTGGCGGTTTTAATTTAAAATTTCTGACGATTTCATTTTGGTGTTTTGTTTGGCGCGCTGTTCAGTCGGTTAAGAATGATAATGACATTGAATTCAGTTTTATTAATTTTATAAAATGTGGGTAAAAGTAAATATAAAAGAAAATAGACGTCTTCTTTATATTGAAAATGAGATTCATATCTTAATTTCTTGGTAACATAAGATTCTTACTTTGTATGAGAAAAATTTATTTATCTAATTTTATAATATTTAATTATCTAAAACTTAAATTATTAACGTAATTCATACAAAATCTCTTTGAAATATATAACTATCCATGCTTAAACTTTTAATAATAATGAAAGAAAATTGTGAATCTATTCACTAAAAGACCTATAACCTGACAATACTAAAGCCACATATATTTTGTTATTTTTAAAATAAATTTGATATTCCAATTTAAGAATCTGAGAAAATTTTATATATACATCATGTTTAAAATTAAACTGTAATTAAATTTAATCACAGATAATTTTTTAACACAACATTGTAAACATCAAAATTATAAAAGAATGTGTTACTAAATTTAGAATAAAAAAAGTTGATACAATATTTAATAAGCTTTGTAATTAAATATATGTACACTAAATTCAGTAAAAACTTTTTCATTACTGGTATAGCTTTCTAAAAATAGAAATATAATCTAACTAAATAGTTGAAACATAAACTAATCAATAAGGAATAGATACACAAAAGTCCTACTAGATAAAAAAAATATTGATTACATATACTAAAAAATTTATATATTTAAATCCCAAAGGCAGAAAACTGCAATAGCAAATGAGGCATAAATTGCATAAATTTTGCAATTAATTGATTCAGAAATACTAAACAAATGTAACAACCTACAAAATATGTAACTAATGCCAGACAATTTTATTAAAAAAAACTATTTGTTTTTTTAAACCTACTCAACATGAATTATAATACAGATAATAAACAATTTTCTAAAATAAATATATTTTTCACAAGGTATACATAAAAAGTTTCTATTCACAATAAAAACCACTCCTCAAAGTCTGATTTGAATAAAAATAATGCAATTAATTTCAAAAATCTAAATATTTCAGAATTTAAAATCATTTCGCGGATTTTCCCATTAAAACCATCATAAATACTGTAATTCAAATGCTTAAAAACTTTATTCAATGTTTTATGGTATTTTAAATATAAATTTATGGAAAATAATTATTGGTTTGAAAAGTATAGATGCACTAACACTGTACAAACTTGACGTGAAAGTCCAGGAAGAAAATTGTTATTACTGAAATTTCTTAACAGCATAGGAGCTTAGCTTAAGGTAATTTTCTACTATCACACAAATTTACACTTATCCTTTATATTCTTCCACCTGTAAAATTGTCAGTTTCTATGGCAACCGCCACATCAGGATTCAGTCTAGTGGTTTTCTCGTTGTGAAAGGACCAATCTGCATTGATGACATAAACTCGCCTAATAATAAATTATTTGAAAAAGTATCATAATTTTATACCCCGAAGAAAATTTAATATTTAATTAATCTTTTTGTTTTAATATGTTTAATAACTCTCAAAAATAAGTAAAATATACTCAATTGTTGCTTATTTTAGAGTACATTGTAAACTTATCATCGTTCCTAATACATAAGTTTCAATTTTGAAAAAGATATGAACTCAAAAAAAATACATTGAATAAGAAAAGAAGATGCTAGCTTAACAAGCCTGACGTCATAAATCACTTCTAATAAATAACGACAATAATAACCATAATCGAACCCAGATCCTCAGGCACCACAATCCAGATAATTTTCCGTTAAACTACCAGGACGACTTGAAGAAGTTATACACAGAAGACATGTTGTAAATTTGTTCCAAAAGGATGGGAAGTAAGATAATTGAATTGTAATAACACAGTATCCATTTAAGCAATCGGCATTAAATAATGTGAAAAAAAACAGCTTCTGAACAACTATTTTAAGTTTTAAATCTTTAAATGCATATACTGAAATTTTTAAATGCATTTATATCAGCTTGCTGTTTTCGTGAACATACACCTACTTAAAATACCAAAACTAAAACAAATGTTTGTGAATCATCGTGACATTTTTTGTACATGTACACAAGGGAATATTAAATAGAATTAGGAATGAAATTAGAAAAATATTAAAAACAATTTATTTATAAAATTAAATATTTAAGAATTAGAGTTTTTTTGGAAAAAAATGGCGGATTTTTTACTAATTTGTTATTTTCCTAAAGTAAAACACTTATACAAAATCCGATCTCTGAAGTTATTAAAAATAAATCAATACAACTTACAAAAAAAATGCAAAAAATTAAATATGAAGGAGAAGAAACATATTGAAAAATGCATTAAATCTTCAAATAATTTAATTTTTGAAAAAGTTTGAAGTAATTTCAAAAAAAAATTCTTCTAATTCTTCTTTCATGATTAGTTTACATGTAGCCATCAAAAAATATTTAATTTTATATCAAATTTTAGAAAATAATTTTTGAGGCACCAAGAAGTGAAGATTTGGTTTAGAACTGTAAATAAACTAATTTTCCTCTTGTATTATTTATATTGAACTGTGTCTAAACACATATTATACATAAAATAACTAGAAATTATTAACTAAGAACTAAAGGTTAATTTCCTCAATAAAGTAAAGTTATTATGCACTTTATATCGGAACCGAAAAGATCTTGAAAGATTACTTGGGAAGGTCAATATCACTTTTCTGCGTACGCTTTGAGTCTGAAGTGTTAAAGGGTCCCTAAAACGAAATTATTTCTTGCTTCATGGATCATTAAAGAGTCATTTTATAGTCTGGGCTGTTTACAGGATATTGCATTATCGACTTGGTGCGGTCGATAGCGAAACAAGTCGAAGGGGTCTGTAGTATTTTGTGGTATTTTTATAACAAACTTCCGATAGTATTTAAAACTAAAGTAAATGCTAAAAATATTTGTTCTGATATAATACTTCCAAATCATTTTATTTTATACGTAAGGATAAATTTTATTATATTATAAACAAAAAAAATTGAATGTACCATCAAAAAAGGTATTTAAAAATTAGTACCTGAATATACTAGTTTTCCTTTGAGTACAATTGCATCGTAAATGAGCGATGACATACTCAAATTTAAGTAATCGAACTTTCTCAAGAACGAGCAGTGAGTATCAATATTGTTAATCTCGGCGTCTGTTCAAGCCATCTTAACAAAGCTACCTGACAAACTTAAAGTAGTTGTTCAAAAGATGGTTTTTCACATTATTTGATGTCGATTGCTTAAATGGAAAATGAATTATTATAACTCCATTATCTTACTTCCATTTCTGTATGGCACACCTTTTTAACAAATATGTTTATAATTTCTTTACGTCACCCTGGTAGTAGAATGGATGAGACGCTGGCAAGAAGGTGCTAGACATTTATGAAGGCAGCCTATGTAGGCACGCATCTGCTCTTTTTTTTAATTCATTTTTTCTCATTACACTTATTTTTGAATACATGTTTTTTAAGCTATGATAAGCATCGAATATACACAAAAATGAGTACATTTTACTTATTTTTGAGTACCTATTTTTAATAGTGTAGAATCTGTCACATATATCACACGAGCCTTTTAAAAGTTTTACAGTATGTTTGCATGTAAATTTAGAGATCGTTTTTACAATATAAAAATAAATTATTCATAAAGAGGTTTCTTTGACTTTTCCAAACACTTATTTAAAAAAATGATTTGTGGAGAAGTCGGCATATAGGAAAATAAACCGTTTTATATTTCGAAGACGTACATAAAAGTGTAAAATCTATTAAATATAATCAATTAAAATAAAATTTTAATACATTTAATATTAATAAATTTTAAACTCATATGATTAAAAAAACTAATTTTAAAATCAATATGTTAATCACTTGTGTTATTAACCAAATATTAATGTGAAGTGATATTCATAATACATGTAACATTTTCGTTTCGAATATGTAAAACTGAATGTTATTCATATGATAAATTTGATAATACTTACAAAAAAATGACGATTATTGTTTTAATATTTTTATAATGATGCTATACTTTTTAAATGGCTCTCTTGACAAAAAAGTGAATATCAATTATCACATCCGCGTACAAAGGCATCGAAATGTGACTTCATAACAAAAAAAATGACAAATGTCATTAATTCGCACGTGCATATAATTTCAAATACTATAAATTGCGGTGGTACTATCAATCATGCGTGAGCCATCTGGTTTCAAAACCAGATATATTCATATTTTTCATAAATACTTTGTTTTATGATATTTTTCACAAATTTTTAATGCTTTACATTGCGAAAAGTGGTATCGAACAAAAGTGTCTAAATCCAGTCTAAAAAAGCTTTCAAAGTCATGGGTTTAGATCCAAACATGCGTGGCCGTCGATCGTGATTGGCGGCTCCTGTAAAATTTATGAAAAATGGATATATCTGGTTTTAGAGACGACTAGACTAGACGGCTAATTTAAAGGATTTGTTCTTTTTTTTACAAGCTAAAATGTATGTCCTATCAAAATATTATAATTCTTGTTTTTGGTTTCAGATATTTTATACAATTTTTGTAACTTTTGGAACATTCCATCTAACGCCTGCAATAGAAAACAAAGGTAAATATGTTTGTAATATAGTGTGATTAAATTGAATTATTCAGCGATGCGTTTTCGAATTTGAAATATTTTGGAATAAGATAGTATTTGTTTTAATTTAATATTAAGTCCAGTTCAATGCTAGGAAAATGAAAAACAGCTAAAGAAAGTTTAGAGGTTTAACAGTTTGAAGAGTAAAATTTACCTACATTTAAACATGTATAGCGACATTACATACTTTTTGTGTGTATTAATCTATGAGATTTATTAAAGGTTTGGGGAAATTATGATAATTTTAATCTAAATAACAAAATTGAAGCTGATACAATAAGTATTCTTTTGTTCATGAAAATCAAAATATTTTAATTGCTACATGTTTTTCTCAAGGTAAAATATAAGATACACTTTTCTAAAACGGTTTTCTATATACCAGATTTTATTTTTGTGTAGAATGCATTATAATTAAATTATTGAACCTAATTCACTTCTTTTTTTGGACTAGAAAAACATTTCCATAGTTTTTTAGAAAATGGATAATTTTTGTATTTTTTTACTAATATTTTCGCACGCGTACATTTTCATTCAAATAAAATAATAAATAATAGAATAATAAAACAACTCAAATTTAGGTTTAACATGTATCTTATGCACTAAAATAATGGTACATACAATTTTGTTCTTATTGGAAATATACTTTTGGTGAAAAGTGTACCAAAATATGAAAAAAGACCATTTCTTAAAAAATATATATAAAACGAAAAAACACTGGTAATTCTAGATCCTTCCCGTTCAAATATTTCTCAAGTATTTAATACCAATAAGCGACGAAATATATTTGCTTTATTTTAAGCAATAACATTTTAAAATGTCTTAATAGTGACTGCTTCCAAGTAGGGACCTGTCCACTTTGGTTTTTATATTAATTTCGAATTTTATACAACTTAAAATGAGAATTTTTTCAAAAACCTTGTATCAAACGATAAGTAATGACATCATAAATGAATTCCATAATCTATAAAACTGAAATTGCAATTTTGGAACATTTGTGTCCTTAAGCTAATTACTGAAATAAAAAATAGTCAAGAAATTAAAGCAATAATTAGCCTATGATTTTTTTAAAAATTAATAAATGTTTAATCCCATAACGCTTAATTTTCATTGAGGATTTGCAAACAGTTGAGGAAATTATATCGTTGTTGGGATAGTGAAGAATTTTTTTTAAATACACAGTAATTAAAAGAGTTTGTAAATCGAAATTTGCACGCTTGAAAAATCATCAAAAATGAGTTTAATAAAATTCAAATATTTAGTTATATGAATATGAAATTTTAAAATGATTTGGGGTGATTTATTATTTTGCATTTAATAATGTGCATTTGTATGGATAAAAATCTATTTTAATTGATTTTATTATAATCTCTTAAATATGCCTAGAAAACAAAAGTGAAGAAAAGTATTATTTTTCAAGTGTAAAATATACATCTAAATTTTCTTTTATAATTTATCCAAATAAAAATATTTTATTTTTTAAAATCGCTAAAATAAAAGTGAAAAAGATAATCAGTGAAACGCAGAAATTTTTGAGAAAAACTTTTTCGTTTCCGCTATTTTTTATAGCTGTTCCGCTATTTTAATAGGATATGACAACTGCGTTGGTGTTCCTATAATTTGTATTTTTATACGTTTGCCTTTATATCCAAATTAATGATCATAGAAGTGACTAAGTTTAAAATCTTTAAGAAATATAGTCATCGCAGTTATTTTAAACATTCTATAATTAGTTTTATAAAAGACAGACAGTTATTTGTTGTTCTTATAATCCCTATTTTATTTATTAATATTCTGTATTATAATATTTTAACTATATTTGTATTCAATATTTAATTTCCATTACTTTAACTGCATGGTGATTGTAAATTGTCATACAGCTTTGGTCTCACTAATTTGCATTGTCAAAATAATACGTTACGCACAACTATTGAATTTGGCGTAATATATGATATCACAGGATTTCTGTGTTCATTTGTGTTTTTCATTTTGTGTTTAATCTCAGTATAAATGACCTGATCGAACGATTTGGATTATTTTTTTTAATTTTTCAGATAAAATCTCATTTACAAAAATGCCACATAAACTTAACTTTAGATACTAATTTTTTAAAAAGCTTATGTTTGATAAAGTTCATAACACTTAAATGCAATGCATTTATAATATAAACAAAAACAATAATAGGATTAGATATGTTTTATTTAAAAAATGAAGAAAAGGATCAAGTATACATTAAAAAAACCAGTGAAAATCCACCAACAAAAGCAAAAAGATTAAAGCCTTAAATTTCACCTTTTTTAAGATATGGGGGCGCGCAGATGAAATGTTATAATTCAAAAAATAATAATAATAACAATAATAACCAAACTACTCAACTTACTCGGGAATTTTGAGCAACTGTAATTGCAAGTTGTAATTCCCATCGATTTCTCTTCACTTTATTGAAAGGCCGTCATTTTGCCAGGTTAAATGATAAAAGTTTAAAAATAGTATGCTGCAGAAATAAGAGACTTCAGTCAATATTACCTACTAGATTTATATATATATTTTTTCAAATTAATTTTAAATACTGCTTTGATGTTTGGGCTGATATTTCAGTAATATCTTTTGAATTCTCCAAGGTGGTATAAATTTAACCAACCTTACAATATTCACACAGAAAGTTTGTTAGTAAAAAGAATTCTTGTACATTATAAAACTTACTCGGAATTGTTTAGTCAACACAAAGGAAAAGCTTTTAATTATATTGACAAATGCCTAAAGGCATGAATTTGTGCCAATTGAATTTGTGAATTGTTGGCATGAATTTGTGAATTTGTACTAACTCTTCAGTGCAAATTTTAAACCTTCATATTTATGTGTTAGAACTTCTTGTTACTTTATATTTGACATTTTGCATTATAATCATGAAAATATATATGTCAGCAATAACTAAGTGACAATTTTTATAATACTCATACATTTAATTGACAATTAAAGCAATGTTTTGTATGGAGAATAAAACGTTCACTAAAAACAATGAAATATTATGGTCAGTTTTTAAAATAAAATTACCGTATATTTATCACGTATATTTTACTAAAATAAATTTATTTTAAAAACTACCCAGCTCTCCTTGAAGGTAAAAAATACGTCTTTTAAAAATTACCTTATGCAAGACTTGCTGAATTTATTCTTTTTTTAAACTTTTAAACGTCATATTATTTTTTATGTTGCATCTAAAAAATCTTGTTAACTGTCACTCTATATATTGTATACTCTGTATATTAAAAAATTAAATAAATTCTTTAAAAGCAATTTAAAAAGTGTATATAACACCAACACCATTTTTTGAGATTAACATTTTTGTGATATTACATAATGTTTCGCGAATTAATTATAAAATTTTTATTTGGGATTCTTTAAGTTAAAAAAAATTATCCAGCCGGTGCGTAAATTTTATAATTATGTTTCAGGTACATTTTAAAAATATTACAAGTTTCACGGTATTGAATTTTTTGATATTTTTTGTTTTCCTAATAGGATTAAAAAAATATTTTTTCTTTTTTAGTTTTTTCATATTTAAACTCTTTAATAACACTGTTTTAAATATTTAAAAAACATTGAAAAATCTTTATTTTTTTTTAGTTTTGTTCGGTTTGGGATTATTAGCACTGTGTGTTTCTGGTATGTGTGTCATGTCGTCAGCTTTGCTGCTAGTTGGTTTATGCGCAGTAAGTATCATTTTAAAATATTTTAAATTTTTCTGTTTATTCTTAAATTTCGTTTTTTGTATTGTATATGCTATGTAATATGATTAAATACTAAAAATAATGTATGTTTGGTTTTGGGCAAACTAAAATTTCAAAAACAAATTCAAATAATAAATTTTAAAATATTAATTTCAATAGAAATTTCAAAAATAATTTGTTTTTATAACTTTGGAAAAAATAAAATTGTAAATACAACTTTTATGATAATTTCAAAATTTTATATTGAATTTTTATAGAAAATTTGAAGAATAAATATTTTTTTTGATAAAAGCAGCTCTTGGTAGTTTCTAAATACGTGCAAACCAATTGAGTTGCATCTTCAATGTTATACATAAACATTGACAAAAAACGAAGCAATACAAACAGAAGAAAATATTTTTTAGTTATAAATCGTGTATAGTTTGTTTTTCTAATGTTTTCAGATATTTAGGAAACATATTTAAAAATCTAGCAAATGAAAAATTCCATATTTAAATTTATCTGGTATCCTAATCTAAGATAAATTTATTATATCGATCCCATAAAATAAATAAAGCAATATTGTATAATAACTATAAAGATATGATTATCTCTTAATCAATAAATATTTTTCGGAAATGCAAATTAGTCAATTCTCTAATAAAATATTGACAATTTTGTTTTTATAAGAGAAAAATAAAAAATGTATGATACAATTTAAAAATAAATTTTACAATAATCGGGTTTAAAAAAAAACATCGATTCAAAACTTTGTCGATTTATAAAGCCATTAATATTTCAACATAAGTTAAACTAGCTTTGCAACAACGTATATAAAATGTGTGAACTCGTGAATTTTTTATACTTGCTAGTCCAGCGGTCAGGGTATAAAAATTTGACTTTCCCTAAAAAAGATCACGTTCATATGATATTTTTATATGTGGTGTGTACAAATACATCGACCCTCTTACATATATTCCAATTTCCCGACTTTATCACCCATGTGCTTTCGCCGCCATCTTGGTAAAAGCTCCACAAAACAGAACTTTTTTCTTTTCCCCCTGAATAACTATTTTTTAGTGCATTTTAAGGTGCAAACATTATTACTAACTTTGAAGAGATATTTACAATTTATTTTTATGAGAGAAAAAAAAATGTGTGATACAATTTAAAAATACATTTTATAATAATTATGCTTCAGAAAAAAAACCCGATTCGAAACTTTATCGATTTATAAAGTCATTAATATGTTTACGTAGGTTAAACTAGTTTTGAATTTTTCTATAAGTCTTCTATAAGTTTCCTATAAGTGTTTTCCGTATAATTTTTCGATATTTCCTAATACGGGGTCGTAAACTTAAATTATAATTAAAAAAAATTCCGAAAAGTCACATACCACCCGCGTTTTATTTAAATAACTCATTCCTTTTTTTTGTATTAAAAGCAAAAGAACAGGTGTTTTATTATACTTAAAACCTTTGTAATTTTTTTCCAAAAAAAAATGTCCAGAAATGGAGCAATATATCTCGAGATCATACTTTGCCACTAGGGTCTTATCTTTTCCTTAATATGTGTTATCGTTGTAAACACTGTTGTATGGTAAATAAATGCTTTGAAAAGAATTAGCTTACGAAGTTTTACAAATTTAATACATGGTAAAAAAGATCATGGCTACCCTTAGGGTAAAAGTTAGGGAATTAAATTTTTATTTTTAATAATTAAATTGTTGCTATTACTAGTATATCGGGAGCGTATGATTGCTAGCTATATTTCTCAATTTCTGAGCACCTTTTTAGAAAACTGCAAATGTTTTATGTCTAACTTGAAGGACATTTTATCTTCTACAACATCAATTTTAATGCTTTTTACTAATAGATGCAGAGTGAATGAGTTATTTGAATAAATTGTGCGTGGTATGTGACTTTTTGGCAGTTTTTTAAACTTAAGTCGATTTTATGACCCCATATACCTTCGTAAAATATCGGAAAATATTACAAACTAAATTTATAGGAAATGTTATAGTCTTTAAAATTACTACTTGTTGTATCTCAAAAATGCACTGAAAGCGAGTTATTAATGGAAAAACGAAAAATATGCCTAATATGTGCACTTTTCCAGGACGGCGGCGAAAGCACAAAGGCGATAAGGTTGGAAACAGATTATTCATAAGCAAGTCGATATAAATAAAATTTCCAAAAATCAGGTAATAATGATCTTTAGCAGAACAAAACTCCACGATTCCTGGGCTATGATCAATAAGTAGTAATGTAAATTTGTATTTTTTTTATTTAAAATGGGTCAGATCCGATCATAATACGATAATTACAATTCATTTTATGCGTATTTGATTTATTCTGAAAACATTTCAAACGTTGACATTTGAGTCATACAAATATAATAAACATAATAAATTTTTTGCGAGATAGTATGTTCAATTCTGATTGAATAAAATGCAGATAAATAACGCTGAAATTCTATTAAAACTTTTTTTAAAAATTCTAATTTCCGATTTTTCTATATCTGAAAAATCGAGTTTAATATTTTTCATGAACATTTTTTTATAACTTTTTGAAAATATCTCGGATTATATTTCTTTGTTAGTAAAGAGGGTTCTCTTACATTTAAAACTTACTCGACGTTTTTTCCTTCTACACAAAGGAAAAGCTTTTATTTATATTGACAAATGCCTTCAGGCATGAATTTGTGCCAGTACAAACTCGTCAGTGCAAATATTAAAACTTCATATTTTATATTAGAATTCTTGTTGCTATATATTTGACATCTTGCATTATAATAATGAAAATATATATGTCGAAAATATATATGTTGACAATATCTAACTGACAACTATAATAATAGTCATACATATAATTGTTCTTATATTAATAGTTATAGTACTTGTTTAGGTAAGTATCAAATTTTAAAGTCAATATCTCCTGATTAAGAATATATAACAAGTTTATGTTGAACTATCAAGTTCTTTCGATTATATGTATAGCTAAAACAACAGTGCTGGTAACTCTAATAAACGGGTTACTTTGCCGAAAATATACTGTTTAAAAGTAGCCAAAAATGCTTGAGTTAATACCGAAAACTCGCAGTAGTAAAATTGACAATAAATGTGTTCAGGAAAATAAGTCATTGGCATCAACTCTACCAAAATATGTGGAAAACCAATATCTAAAAGAGAATTTGAAGAAGGAAGTTTTGTAGTAATTGCATGAAGGGATTACAGTTTCCAGGATTGGTTATGAATGAAGCAGAACTGACGCTATTTCGGATTTCATGAAGCTTTTAAAAAAATGGCTTGAAAGTGTCCAACCGAAAAAGACATCCATTTCTACAAATGTTCTGATATCGCAAAAGTGATCAGGTATCCAAAACTATCGAGAAGATTACTTTTTCTGTGAATGTTGTCATGACAATAATTGAAGGTTGTTTTTGAAATTATAAAAGACTGATACAAAAAAAAACGATAATACTTAGATAGTTGTATAAGACATTTAATAAGACTGATTCTGTTTTATCTATTATCTTCATTGATATGTGAAAAAAAGTTATAAAGAAATACTAGTGTAAACTAGGAATAAATAAAGTTTTTTTTTATTGTGAGAGTTTTCCCTCCGCAAAACTAGTAGGTTACATTGCTCCAAGCACTATTAACAGTGTTTTAAAACATGAATACTTGATGTGGAATAAAATTACTCGTACTTATGGGATAATTTAGTGCAAAATAAAAATTAATAAACTATATAAAATATTATTAAAAGTTTGTTTGTTATATCAAATCTGTTGGAGAAAGGTATTAACTATCTAAAAATTACCTAAAAGCTCATTACCTATATTTGTTTTTTTCTTGCATAAGATTAAACAAAAATCTTTATAAAAGTGGGAAAAAGTAACCCGTGTTTACGGTATTAAGAAAGTTTTTTTATATTATATTAAACGTATATAAAAGTAAAAAAAATTAATTATCAGTAATAAATAAAATACTAACTATTTTTTAATAGAAATGTTGGGGATTATATATCAATGTTCACCGCACTTTTTCATATATTTTTTGTCAATGAAATTCCGGTTTTATACAAACTATTAACTACAAGTCATATATTGTAAAATACTTATTAAAACAGAATATCATGGCTTAATCTTATATGATAACAAGCAATTCTATAAAATTACACATGTGTAAATGTAATACTTTAATTTTGTTGTTCTCATTTATTTATGGAACACTTTTATTCATTAATTAATTGACATTGCTCAATAAATCCTAAACATGAAATATCACTGAAATAAATTGTTACTGTGTGTAAATATAAAAGTGTAGAAAAAGTCATAACTTACTATTGAGAAAATACATAATACATATTCTATTTAAATTAGCAATTTTGCATTCCCTGACGGCTGATATTTAATCAACTAAGACTAATTTAATACCATCAAAGTCCTTTTAAATCTGAGAGCAGGATGATCTATGATTGATATTACAAGCACTTGCTCATAAATTATAGAACAAAATTCTCACTATAAATTTGTACTCTTAACATAATATTAATAATGCAGTTTCGATATTGAAATTTCATAAATATCCAGTGGGACTTCAAATGTTTTGAACAAAAATATTTATAATAAGTTTTTCCCAACGGAATAAAAATTTGTTTTCAATAGAATATTTAAAATTTTAATTACACAACAACATTTCCATTTGTAAAGTAAATATTTCCAAAATTTTATATGTAATAAGAATTTTTCTCCATTCCTAATAAATTACTATAATTACAGTATAACACTTTTTCAGGCAGGTTTTAGGCATTTTAATATACGGTTTAATTAGACAATGATACTTGGATGATGTCGCCAGATATAAGACCTCTTATAGTCATAACATAAAAGTTGGATCTGACAGACCATCAAAACGTTAAATATTGTAAAATTAATAAAGGCACAATGACAAGATAAAATCCATTTTGTAATGATTGATATATCAATGCATTACATTAACTATATAACTTTATTTGGTACTTAAAAATATGTAAAATGTACTTACTTTTTATTACATTCAATGCTTATTATAGCTCTTAAAATATAAGTTTAATTTTTAAAAAATAAATGTGCTCAAAAATGAGTATAATGGAAAAAAAAGGTGAAGTTGATGCACCTACGCCACCTTCATAAATCACTTTTAATAAATATCAACAATTACAACCAGGACTTAACAGGAATCGAACCCATACCCCCAGGCAACGCAGTCCAGCGCCTTATCCGTTGTACTACCAGAACCATGTGAATTAGTTATAAACAGAAGAAATGTTGAAAAGGTGCGGCAAAAGTATGGGAAATAAGATAATTAAAACTCAGTTTATATATAAGAAATCGACACAAAATAATGTGGAAACCCATCTTCTGAACAATTATTTTAAGTTTGACAGGAAGTCGTTTTGTTAAAATGTCTTGAACAGAAGCTGAGATTAGCAATATTAAATCATACTGCTCATTTTTGGGAAAGTACAATTATTTAAAGTTGAGTACGTCATAGCTCATTTACGATGCAATTGTACTCAAAGAAAAACGAGTATATTCAGGTACTCATTTTTAAGTATATTTTTTTACAGTGTAAGAACAATGATAGTTCCTCAATAAAGCATCGAAAGACAGGAATCTATGAAACATGAAAATTGTGTTTCACTTTACTGTAGAATCACTCAGGATGAGCCGTCACCATTCTTTCCATCGCCATCTCATATTTAAATTAAAAAAATTACAATATCAAAATGTAATCCTATATAAAACACCTATTTCTAATATGATATACTAATATCAGAAAAAAAATTAAGTCATTACGTAGTTTACATTTACAGAAACGATTTTGAAATTCCTATACTAAATATCATAAATGTAGTTAATCTGTTGATTGTGTATTATCAATACACAATTATTAAGAAAATTAAGTTATTTTCTTCGTAAGACAAGAGGAAATTCAAATTTCATTTAAACTGTTGATTTATTTTAATGGAAATTTTAAAACAAATGAAATCAAATAATCTACTGTACGTTTAGGCAACAACATAATAAAGTAATAAAAATCAGGGCGGTGCTCGTAGAACGCGCAAATCTTTTCAACAATCTCACTGATCGAAAAACTCAATTAATCTGATCCATAAGCACCTTATTCCTTCCATTCACAAAGGAATTCTTGTCAAGCAAATTCGTTCCATCTCCAATCAATATGATAAAACCTTTCTTTGGCGCATGCTCAGACACCTTTGCGTGCATGAAAAATCAGTATCGTCCAACTGACGACTGTCTGGTCCAATTCATCTCTATCCCTTACTTAATCAATCAAACTGTTTTATTTATGGCTCTTTTTTCTGTCCTTATCCATCAAGGAATTTCACACATTAAATCATTGTAAATGGCTCTGGGATGTTCTGGAGTCGGACAATGACCTCAGATTCTATTGAGATTTTCGTGCTCAGTTTGTCGGTTAATTAATTGCTTGTAATCTCTATAAAATAATTATAAAATTATGTTCATTTAAGGATTATTTTATTTCTATTAAAGAAATTGACACTTATATATTTACTTTCTATTTTTTTTTCAAAACTCCGTTTTTAATATAGAAAATACATAATAAAAATATTTTATCAAACTATAAATTGCTTGGTAAGGTTTCCTCCTTATTTTTATCTAAAATCTATTATATTTTTACATACACATAAAACCATTATATTGTTACATACACATAAAACTATTATATTGTTACATACATATAAAACCATTATATTTTTACATACACATAAAACCATTATATTGTTACATACACATAAAACCATTATATTGTTACATACACATAAATGTATTATATTGTTACATACACATAAAACCATTATATTATTACATACACATAAAACTATTATATTGTTACATACATATAAAACCTTTATGTTGTTACATACACATAAAACCCTTATATTGTTACATACACAAAAAACCATTATATTGTTACAAACACATAAAACCATTATATTGTTATATACACATAAAACCATTATATTGTTGCATACACATAAAACCATTATATTGTTACATACACATAAAACCATTATATTGTTACATACACATAAAACCAATATATTGTTACATACACATAAAACCATTATATAGTTACATACACATAAAACCATTATACTGTTACATTGTTGTTATATGTATTGTTTCTATTATATACATATATTGTTACATACATGTAATATTGTTACATACATGTAATATTGTTACATACATGTAATATTGTTACATACATGTAATATTGTTACATACATGTAATATTGTTACATACATGTAATATTGTTACATACATGTAATATTGTTACATACATGTAATATTGTTACATACATGTAATATTGTTACATACATGTAATATTGTTACATACATGTAATATTGTTACATACATGTAATATTGTTACATACATGTAATATTGTTACATACATGTAATATTGTTACATAGATCTATATAACAATACACATAAAGCTATTATATTGTTACATGTATTGTTACATATATATACATATTGTTGCATAGATCTATGTAACAATATCCGCAACGCATAGCATATATCCATATCTATATCAGAGAACTTTGAATAATTGAGTTTTAAAGGTGATATATTTAAAAAATTACTAAGTGATATTGAATAGTGTATTAAATTTTTAAATAAACCCGATGATATATTGAGTTCGGTGTACAAAGATTATTAGCAAATTAACATTTGTATTATTGTCGAACTATTATGAATAATTAAATTGTTTAAAAAACATGTACCATACACATTAAAAATTAATCTAAATTAAATTGTATATTTTAAAAGTTTCGCACCTTGGAAAATGCAGTCTACTTACTAAAATCTTAATTTTTTTAAAACGATTACTCTGAAATGTTATTATGAGTAGTCAATGAAACATACCAATATATACAACACAAAACTGCTTAGTTTGACTAATTCAACTTAAATTAAAATTCCAGAGTAAGATTGATGACAATACATCCTGAAGAATTTTACTGAACACACAAACCAATGATGTATCTTCCTGATTCCAAACTTCCTGATGTATCTGAACTTTAAAATTATTTTAAATTATTATAATTGTTCTTACCGTTTGTTGAAGCATTGAAATCAGAAGAGTAACTAATCCCAATTTCAATAAAATGTGGATTCTCATATTTTCCTATGGCACCTTTAAATGTAAATATATTATTGAACTAATAAATAGGACTTAATTAAACAATCGGACAAATTTGTTATTATTCTGTTATTTAAATTAAAATAAAATATGTTAATGAACTAAAACTTTATTTTGCTGATTTCCCAATAAAATAAGGATAGTAAAAGTATGTTTTTCTAAGATTATCATAACTGAACAGGCATTTGTAAAAAGGGGATATATTCAATAGGCTTAACTTAGAACATTTACCCTTTTTTTACAAATACCGCTGCAATTGTCTTAAATTTCAACTACACATAAATATACTAGTTTGACTTTAAATTGCTGTGCAGTTCCAAATTTAAATTGTCCATTTCAGTTATTTTCTTGAAATGGATAGGATTATTATTATTTTGCATAAGATAAGTCTTGAAAACGGCACTCCACATTTTCAAAAAAATTATAGTTGTCTGGAGTTTACCAGCTTAAAATTGAAAACACAATAATCTTATATGATGGTTATAAATTGAATAGGGCAAGAATTCATAATAGAAAAAAGCAAGGAAGAACGGCGGTTTTCAAATAAATAAAGCATTCGGATAAGACAGTATTCGGAACGATAAAAAATATTTTAATTAAATTTTATTTAGTTCCAATATGTTATTGAACTGAACCTTTATTTCACTGAAATCCCTTTTGAATGGGACAGTAAAAGTATGTTCTTATTACTATGATCATGGATAATACAAGTTCTTCGAGTTACAGTTCAACATATTCAAAATATAGCACTGGATATTTTATTTTATTTCTCTAATTCATTGTAATAAAGTTAAGTTTTTTAAAATGATTATATGATTGTTACATTGTATAGGACAACAGATCATTCCTTGTGCCCTGGTTGGTGTGTGTGTCCTTAGCTACACTTTTGGACGTTTTTCTGTGTTTTTATTTCATTGCGAAAGATGTAAGTATTTTTTACTGTTACAATTATCCTTTTAACAACAAAATAATTTCATTTTTAGTTTAACTCTCTTCAAGAATTTTTACGATACTTTTTTATAAACTAAACAAATATAGTAAGATTTGTGTTTTTACTTAAGTAACCTTTAATTAATCCATCTAAATTCTGTATAGGCCTATTACAAAACATTTTAAACAGAGTAAAGTGAAGTTTAATATTATTGAACAATAAATAACAAAACACATAATGTGCCATTGTAAATAATTTTTTAACACTTAAAATCAAATTCAATGTAAAACCTAATGAAAACTTTTATTTATTTAATAATTACCATTATATCAATATGTAAAGGTACCTCTAAAATAACTATCGAAATTCTTTTTAAAAACTACTACTTGTTTATTTGAAAATATTAATGCAGATTTTAGTCGTATATATTTATATACGTTATTATAATTTACATGAATGTCAAATGTCAACTACTAAATTTTTTTTTATAAATTTAGTAATAATATTAATTTAGTAATAATAATCAATGTATTAAAATTAATGATCAATGTATTGACAATCCGTTGTGTTACAGGATGGTGATCAATTTCATCTAATTTTGTTCGTAACAGATTTCCTTATTTCTGGCTTAAATGTAAGTAATAATGCCTGTTAAACAAATACTAAATATATAAAGTTCTAAAAGATAATACTGCAAATACATAACGTTTTTTAAAAAATACTTCATCTTTATTTTTAACGTTATTATATTCCCATAAACTTATTATTAATATAAACTCAATATAAACATAAAATGTTTATCCAAAACAATAACCAAAAAGGTCAAGTGTTGGTATAATTTTTTAAAAATATTTTTTTGTTTTCGTTTTAGAAAATATCATAATTAATGATTTAATTAACCTTCAAAATGTTTAGTTATTTGCATCTTATTCTAATAGGAAGGGGAATTTAAACTAGATTCCGAAAATATTGATATTTATCTTCACACATTCAGGTAACACAGTCGTTCAAACTTAAATCAGTAAGATTCTAAAAATACAAAAACTGCTAGTGACAGTGTCAATATTGGAAGTTTTCTAGCTTTGTTTCATGAATATGGAGATAAAAATCAATTTATCTTTTACCTCAGAACAGCAAACCAGTAACATTGTACAATTGTGTTTACCATGTTGCGAAAATAAAGAATATTGTTAAGATTAACGCGTTTTAAACCTCTTAAAAACTTGAATAAAAACAAATGCAGCCATCAAGTAAGAAGTTACGTTCAAAATATAACTGAAAAATATGTTAAATTAAATAAATAACGTTATTTTTATGAACTTACTGCTTTTTAAAAAATAATGTAAAATTTTCACTCATGCTTGTACGAAAGTGAGCATGTAAAGAAATGTTAAAAAAATTATTTTATTGTGAATTTTACATCGTTTGATATAATATAGTGTCAATCACATTGTTCCTTTTCAATATTAAAATTAATTTAAATTTAGTAATATGTTTTTTATTAATTAAAACTGTTTCTGGGGAATAACTAAAAGTTTTTTCTCCAATGTGTTCAATTATTATTAGAATTGTTTAAATAAAATAACTTCATAAATCAAAATATTGGTAATCAGAATCGTTGAATTAGCGTGTAAATTGCGTTTTTTTTTAATTTTCCATTTACAATTTTATTACATTTAATTAAAAAAAAAAATTATTTTCAAAGGAGTTTTAGTATAAGTTGTAAGTCATATAACTTTTATAGTATTCTTTTCACAATTATTGAAAATACTGTGCAAATGAAAATTTCGTTTGGCAGTATTATTTTCTATTCATATTTTCTTTTTTGATATACATATACACAACGCTGTTGCTTTCCGTAAAATAACGTGAATTTAAAATTTCAAGATCAACTCGCTTTCCATTCACATCATTTAAAAGTGAAATACTATACAAATATAGAATCGCATATCTTGCTTCTCAGAAAGAGATTGAAGTAAATATTTGCTTGTGAAAAGAATCGCTGAAATATTTTAACTGAATGTTATAGTTTGTGTTTAATACACAGAATAAAATCAATATAGAAATATTTGTTGCAAGTGGTTTAATACTGCTATCTTTAAATTTAATTTTAATATATTTTCAACCAATTTCTAAAATACCAATATATCTTTCTACAGAATCCTATGTTAAAACCAAACACCCTGATTTCTAAGGATATTTACTCAATTATTTAACGCGTTTTCCTTTGGTTTAGTTTTCTTTTATTTAGAAAATACAATAATATTCTTTTGAACCATACATTAGTACTTTAAAATCAAGATTATTATAAATCATACTCTCGTCATTTTCCATAAATTAAAAACATTATATTTTTACATAAAAAAATATTTAAAATTTTAAATTATTTTTTTAAATTAAGTCAAAATTATTATTTTAAATTAAGTCAAAATTATTATTTTAAATATACATAATATCTTATTATTTAAAAAACATACTTTGTCTTTTAACTTGCAAAATTTTAAATTTGTGTTTTCAGTAAGATTAATTTATTTTTACTTGGGTTCGTATCTGTTATTTAAAATTATGTTGTTGTTTATTGTATCACCATACGTTATTTAATATTATTAAATTTAAGTATATTTAAGACTAATTATATGTTTAAAAAACAAGCAAACTTTATCAAACTTTACCACGATATTTACTGAAATTTGATTGCAATATTTTGTATCATAAATATTTACATTTTCAATTATTGTGTTACAACTTCAGCCGTTATTTATAATGCAAACTAAATAGAAAAGTAACAGTTGTTACTGGCTGCTTAACTAACAATTAAAATACAAAAAAGTAGGTATCGATAAACAATTGAACAATTTTACTTCATATAATATATATTATGAAATATAATGAGTAATTTTGAATTACAACAAATTTTAAAATTAATAATTCGTAAAACAAGTTATTCAATGTGTTCAATCTATATACTTCTTAAAAATATTGAAACTGTGTTCTTAAACCATTAAATTATTAAAACTAAAAATAAAACTACAATGCAGAAACTATGTTATTATCGAAATTTTTTAATTAAGTTTCTCAGAAAACATTGCAATTATGTAATTAACCTCAGGGCAAAACACCCGGGGTTAAATAATTCTTAAAACCACCATATAAGTTCCAAAGGAGGTTAGAAAAAATCATTTTTAATGACTAAACCCTCCGTATATATTTTTTAATTAGTAGAAAAAAATATTTTAATTAAAATAATTTGTTTCCATTTGCTTCTTTATTATAAAAACATTATATTAAGAGAAATAAATGTTTCATCATTTTAAACTACTTTATGACATTGCTACATAAAATCTTTAAGTTCTACAGTTTTTGTAAACTTTAAGTTGTAGGTGATTGATAATCTTAAGTTTTAAAAGATTGATATTATTTAGTTAGTAGAGAGTTAATAATCTTTAAGTTGTAGAGGATTGATAATCTTTAAGTTGTAGAGGATTGATAATCTTTAAGTTGTAGAGGATTGATAATCTTTAAGTTGTAGAGGATTGATAATCTTTAAGTTTTTGAGGACTGATAATTTTTAAGTTGTGGAGGATTGATAATCTTTCAATTGTAGAGGATTGTTAATCTTTAAGTTGTAGAGAGTTGATAATCTTTACGTTGAAGAGGATTGACAATATTTAAGTTGTAGAGGGTTGATAATCTTTCAGTTTCAATGGATTGATAAGCTTTAAGTTGTAGAGGGTTTATAATCTTTAAGTTGTAGACAGTTGATAATATTTAAGTTGTAGAGGACTGATAATCTTGAAGTCGTAAAGGATTGAAAATATTTAGGTTGTAGAGGATTGATAATATTTAAATTGTAGGAGATAGATAACCTTTATGTTGTAAAGGATTGACAATCTTAAAGTTGTAGAGATCTATCGTCTAAGAGGCTATTCTAAGTTATGGCTTTTTTAACACTCTGCGCGGCTAAAAGTTGGGTAATTTTTTTTTTAATTTGTATAATTTTACTTAATCCAATGCATGTATATTTTATATTTTAATTAATATTATTTTAATAGATATAGCTTCCAACCTATAGCACCTCAGTGCATCGAATGATATGATTTAACATCGAAAGTGTATGTGTATTGAGTGCTAAAAAAATTGGAAATCCATGGACGACTTGAGTCATTCATCTCCGTCAGAGAATGAATGGATGAAAACTTAAAAATACTGAAAATCAAATTATATTGATGAGTTACACTCTTTTTGATTTTAATAAATACTGATAATACAACGATAATAATTATTCTAGAAAACTGAACTCAGTATTCTTTTACCGAATACCAAACGAAATTTTGGTTATTAAAATTAGAAGAATATAATACTAATTTATGAAGAAATTTTTCACATTAATGATGTTATTGGCTGCGGTACTATGAAACAATTTTATTGTATTGTTATTTTCTGTATTATTCAAACCTTAGCACTTATTATACAAGAGTATTATCTGTATATAATTTAAAATATTCGTTATATTGTCGCTTAGCCGTGTCAGCACGACGTAAGCCTAATGTTAATCCTCACACAGCCTAAACAACTCTATGCTTTTTTCATATGTTGAAATATATTCTCTAAAATATGTAAGTTATCAAAACTAAAAAATAAGTATATTTATTTCATTTCTAAATATCTATTTTTTACCGTCTTAATCCATAATAAAATTTTGATATTTCAAATTACCAATATTTTAAAAGTGCATTCAAATTTAATCTAAAAACATGTCTATTAATAATAATATATATATACTAAAAGAATATAATACTAATTTATGAAGAATTTTTTCATATTAATGTTGTCATTGGCTGGGGTACTATGATACAATTTTATTGTATTGTTATTTTCTGTAATATTCAAACCTTAGCACTTTTTATACAAGAGTATTATCTGTATATAATTTAAAATATTCGTTATATTGTCGCTTAGCCGTGTCAGCACGACGTAAGCCTAATGTTAAACCTCACACAGCCTAAACAACTCTATGCTTTTTTCATATGTTGAAACATATTCACTAAAATATGTAAGTTATCAAAGCTCAAAAATTAGTATATTTATTTCATTTCTAAATATCTATTTTTTACTATCTTAATCTATAATAAAATTATTATATTTCAAATTACCAATTTTTTAAATTACATTCAAATTTAATCTAAAAACATGTCTATTAATATTTATTCATATTTTAACAGATATATTGTCTATTATGTGTCATTTCACAATATCAAGAATATTCTGCTGGAAGAGGAAGACCAGAAGATACTATACGAATGGAGGTGAGGATTTAAATATAACTAAGTTCATTCAATTACAAAGATAACACTAGATGAATAAAACTAATTTTTTATTAGTGACAATAATATGTGTGAAAATAATATATTACATTAAATGATTATTATTTAGAAAAAATAAAATTAATTATATTTTCACTTTTTGCTCTTTTTAAAAAAAATTATATGGTTATTAACTTACAATAACTTATTCACATAACAATGACAACTTATTCACATAACAATGACAACTTATTCACATAACAATGACAACTTATTCACATAACAATGACAACTTATTCACATAACAATGACAACTTATTCACATAACAATGACAACTTATTCACATAACAATGACAACTTATTCACATAACAATGACAACTTATTCACATAACAATGACAACTTATTCACATAACAATGACAACTTATTCACATAACAATGACAACTTATTCATATAACAATGACAACTTATTCACATAACAATGATGCTCAACAACTATAGGTATATTCTGTTGAGTAACCAAACTATTGTAAACACCTAATGTTTTTAAGTAAATGAGCTATGACGAAACACTATTATCCGTCAGAGAGTGCAAGAGATAAAAAGGAGGAAATGGGTTTCTTATAACGTTAGCGTTATAAGAAACCCATTTCATAGAAGCGTTTTGTACAAAACAGATATGAAGGGAAACTCGATTGAACGATGATGATTTTGGGTGCTGGGTGTCATGGAGGCATCAGAAAACCACTGCATTTGTAAAATGCTCAAGATCAGCTGTAGTGAAAGTGTATAAATCTTAGACAGTTAGTCAAAAAACTATGTCTTATCTTGCCACTTGCAGTCGCCAGCGACTACTGAATTCTCGTTCGAAAAGCAGAGTGTCCGGGCTTGTAAGTTACAACTAAAGTGTAACATTGTAGCAAATGACAGTAGATTTTAATCAAGGATACTCTCAAAGGATTTCTGATCTTACTATTCGCCGTACATTTCAGCGTATAGTATATGAAAGCGTATGGGAAATGGAAATGGTCATAATATTTTAGCAACTATGTATCAATCGATTTTAATTTAGCGAAGAAAAAAAAGCACATGTTTATATTTAGAAGACGATAATAGTTTGATGTGAAAAAATACGGAATAAAAATCAGACTTTTATATATCCTAATGATTACATTACGTGCATACAATCCATATTCTTCTTTATATCACGATTCATTAAATAATAGTAAAAAAAAGTGTTCAATAGAAAACGCTGTAACGCTAGTGATATATATTTTGCAAAAACGTGGCCTCTATTCAGATTTTTCAGATAACAAGTCTGATAAAACAGAAAAATAGGACGTTGCACATACAGAAGTTTTAATTTTCCAAATGTGATATTCCAGCATTGAAAAACAAATCTTTGTTCATATTTTTTACAAGAACAAAGAGAACTCCGCTGTTACGATTAGATGTGTCTTACAATTGCCAATTTTCTACTTTTAAAAGGAATGAATTCTCAGGCGCAAGTTCTGTAAAATAAGTTGTCCAAACTTCCTAAGAGAACAATATATATTAGTAAATCTGTGTTACAGATAGACACTGATAGAAATATTTTAAAATTAATCTAAATCCATGATTTGAAGTGTGTGTTGTCCACATGTTCTATCATTTTGTCCCAAACTGCGCCTTCTGAGTTGTAGAAGTTTAGTTTTCCACATCCTATACTTCCATACTTTCTCAAATTTAAAATCACAACTACAACCAGATAATGTGATATCCAATCTGAGAGATATAATCTTTCATATCCATTCGTGTGCTGTTAGTTTTCCTAGCAATAAATATAACTTTTACATTTTTAAAAATACTCTACTAATAATATATAATTAGAGAATAAAATAAAATTTTAAGCTACGCAGACATTGTGATATCTCTACGAAAATAATAATGATGTCTTTTGTTTTTATAAAGGGAATGTTAATTTTAATTTTAATAAATTTAAAATTTAATTTTATTAAATTTAAAATTTAATTTTATTAAATTTAAAATTTAATTTTAATAAATTTAAAATTTAATTTTAATAAATTTAAAATTTAATTTTAATAAATTTAAAATTTAATTTTAATAAATTTAAAATTTAATTTTAATAAATTTAAAATTTAATTTTAATAAATTTAAAATTTAATTTTAATAAATTTAAAATTTAATTTTAATAAATTTAAAATTTAATTTTAATAAATTTATAATTAAATTTTAATAAATTTATAATTAAATTTTAATAAATTTATAATTTAATTTAAATAACTTATACTCGCCGTGCTAAAAAAAATTTGCGATCCAATTATATGACACATTTACATCCATATCTTAATCGGAAGTAGAACCCGGGCACTCATTGTGTTTTTGATACTAATATGATAACCATTTCTTAGACATTTTATACACATTACTCATAATCTCTAATTACACTTCTTTATTAAAAACTCCATTGACGCAGTCTACAACATAACCCCTCCTATGGCTTACCTTCCAGTCACAGCCAGAGCTCCTTTGCTTAAGGTTCAACTGGCCATCTTTCCAGGTCCTGAACCAGCCGCCCACGGACCTGGACGAGATTAAAGAGAACATTGAGATCTCGTCCACCAACCACCTTAATGTGCCAGGTGTCGTGACAGATGGCAGCCGCAAGAATCACAAGTCCACCGACTCCCTTGACTCCAGCGCTAGTACGAGGTTCATTGTGGAAATATGCCGAACAGAGTCCTTTAGTGGTTGTGGTGCTTGTTAAATCTATGCATGTGGTTATTATTATTCTTTTGGATGGTTATCGAAGACGCGTTATGTGCAGCTGTGCTTGCGTTTATTGAAGCTGACATGTGTGTGCATGGGTATGGATGGATATGATGGTTTTTAAATGTTTTTTGGATATTGTTGAGATTTTATTATTTTATTTTTAATTAAAATTCATATTTAAATTTCACAAATATATAACAACTCAAAGGAGCAGTTTTGTTTTTAAAATTTTCATTTAAACAATTTAGATACCAAAATTATCTATATTTTTAATTTAAATTATTGGGTTGATTTAGCTGGGAAATTTTATTGTAAATAATTATTTTCAATATTTAAACGAGTAAATAAAAATTTTTAATGTATTAATAAAAATACATCGCATATTTAAAAATTTTAATATTTCAATTCTAGTCAATAATTATTTTTAAATAAGCTTCATAAATATTTTATAAAATATTAATTACTAAAATTATAAATGCATATATGAAGGAACTCTATAAACCTCGACATAACATATTCTATATATTAATTATAACATGTAGTAAGAACAATTACTAATTATTAATTATTCTTATAATTTTTTTAACAAAAAATGATCTTAAAGTTTGGCATTGTAGAAGATTTGATTATTATTATTTTTAAAAAACAGTTTTAGTATTTTAGAAGATTGTATTATTTGTAAGCTGCTAGCATATTTTAGAAGATTGTATTATTTGTAAGCTGCTAGCATATTTTAGATGATCAATATCTGCTTCATTTTTCAATAATTTAATTACCAATGATTTCGATATTTTAATTTTAGACGTGTGTTTGTCAATTTCTACATGATGCTTCTTCATACACCAAATTAAAAATAACAGCAACAAAATATTTTTTTTGTCAATGTTACTTGAAATATTCAGCCGAACTATAATATACCTTAACTTGGGATTACTTGGCCATAGAATGTTACTTAAATCTAAAACAAAAATATTTTTTAAATCACTCTGCTGTCATAAAAATATAGACGTAATTTACCTTCCTTCCAACAATCATGTCTATATTTTCATTACAGGAAACCCCGGAGTGATTTAAATTGTTTTTTATGGTTTGGGACTGAAGTAACCCCCCCCCCCCCGGGGCTCAAGTAACCCCAAGTTACGGTATTTATAGAATTTGTTTCACTAAAAATTTATAATAATAACTAATTAAAATATATAACTAATTAAAAAATTAATTTATGTTCTTTGGCTATTATTAAGAAATATTTAAAACATTTAATAAAACTAAGACATCATTATTTTTAAATTTTCTTTTACAAGTTACTTATAGCAAAATAATGTAATACAAATCAAAAACATATAGTACGTATATTAAATTAAATGTATTGTATATTCGTTGCAAGTTAATTGCTGTTTTATGTGCGAAATGTTTACTATAAAAATTCATTGTTGGTTCGTTTTCGTTTCGTTCATTGTTGATTCGTTTAGATGGTTATAAAACGATATTATTTTAACGTGTTCCCTCAGTGTATAAACGTCATTGTTAAATGTTTTCATACAACTGGATTGTAGTTATCTCTGCCTGCATGTTTCGATGTTATAAGTATATTTCCTTTGATAACAGCTTTGTTAAAGCAATTTTTTTAAATAGCTTTAAAAAAATCAACTGTAATATGACATCAAAAATACATTTTTCTTTTCTTTGGGAGACTAATTTTAAATAACTCTGAAATTATTAAATACTCTTTATGAAAATTCAGTTCCTTTTGTAAAATAAAATTTTCCCGGAAATATCATTTTCTAATGCAGATACGCTTTACATAGCACATTTACACACACGTCAAGGTTAAGTTACGTAATACGTAATACGTATAAAAAATACGTAATTAATTATTTTATTTCTTAAAATATGTGTACACTTATTAAGACTTGAGTGATATCTGGGGGTGTATTTCAATAGATATGTCTAACTGTGACCTTACAATTTATTTTTCTCTTAAAATCTCTAAAATATATTTTTTTGTTTGCTTTGTATCTCAATGATATAATGATGTATTAGGATTCTGAAAAAATTATAATAATATTTTGTTCATTAAACTAAATACTGTGGCTGTATTAAGACATTACTTTTTTACATTTCCTTTTCCAAGATATTTTAAAACAAAGCAATGAAATGCAGTAAAAAAGCGAATGGTATGTTACGTAATGAATAATAAATTAAAATAAAATAGTATTATTAATATATTTTTTAAATAATTCAAATGAATATTCAATACGAACTCTATCCTGAAATAGATGTATTGTAATGTAAAAGTTTGAACAACACAGTTATACTTAAAAAAAATTCCACTAACCCAAAATATTATTAGATCCATTTAAAAATAACGCATTTTAAAGTATTTTAATAGAGTTTTAATAGATTTATAATAAAATATTTAAATAAAACTGCTTAAGTATGATGTTAAAATATATTTATATTTTACCATCTGTAAACATGCTTAACATTTTGTTTGTTATTTTCACAACATTTTAATGTACTCGTTGTCCGTAAAATAGTATGATAATGAGTACCGTATATACTCGCGTATAAGCCGAGAAATTTAAGTCAAAATTTTCATCAAAAAGTAGGGGGGTCGGCTTATACGCGGATCATTAAAATTTCTAATATAATTTGCCTAAAATGGGAAAAGGAGAGAAGTTGAAATTAGAGGATTCTTCTGAAAACGCCCCGACACATTTCCGAGATCGAGAATGTGCGTCACGTGCTGACTGAAGACCGTTCTGCGCATCGCGGCGTAATCGTAACGCAAAATTTAACTACTCGTATAAATAATCAGTTTAACTTAATAAAAAGTATATATTTTGATAAATATTTAATTGGTTTGTAGAATTTATAAAGCTAGTAAACGCTACTTTAATAGAATTTTGGATGGAAGACTAAGAAGTTGACATCGTGCGTAGCGAATGACACCACTTTAAAGTCAATGTCTTTCTTGCTCGATTGTAATAATTAAACAAAATTTATTTCCCCAATGCAGATTTTATACCTTGATAATATTATGTACAGATATTAATAGTTGTCTCATTAGTATTTTGGATGGAATTGGCTTTAAAGCGGTAAAATCGGGATTGCTAATCGGTCAATCATTTATCAAGTCATTTATCTCGTAATTAAAAACTAAATATTTTAATAAGAAGTATATATTCATCCATAAAGTAGTAGTATTTCCTTCCGAGATGGATAAAAAAATGCTCATCCGTATTTAATAGCGGAGTCAACGATGTTGACAGAAAATAGTTGACGTTTTCTAAGTTTTTAAATGTTTACAAAACGATGTTAAGGATTAGAAATTGCACATTTCGGTAATTAAGTTTGTGGTTTAAAATATTTTATTTGATAATAAGGGAGATTTAATTTAAGAAGTCCGATGAAGGTTTGAAAGACACCAGAACATCGCGAGTGGTACATACTTTTAAGCCCGATGAATCGTCACGAACTTCGAGGAAGGCCGTTTCTCCAGCCACTTTCTTTAAACTTTTAATTTCTAGGCTTAAATATTTATTTTTCTAATTAAATTTAACTTTTTTGTTGAGGATTTGCCGATTTTAATCGGAATTTTTCATGCACGAAAATACAACTCGGCTTATACGCGAGTTTTCGATTTTGGTTAAAAAATCGGTCTAAAATTAGGAGGTCGGCTTATACGTGAGTATATACGGTATATAAAAATTATTGTATAATATATTTATTTCAATTTACATATAAAACACATTAACTATGTTACCTGTGTTGTTTTCAGAAAACACAACAAGCGTTCTATCAACTGATGACGCCATTGATGTTGCATGAAGAAAACATTACATTACAATAATCCCCAGAAAGACCATTTATTATGGTGGCTCACACGCACAATTCTGTCTGGAAGTACATATGACTAGTGAACAGATGTGATTACCATTTGTGGGAAACAATCAAATCAGAATAAGATATTATTTGTTAAATATCTATATAACTCCCTCTGTGTTACAGTTACGGAAAGAAATGTGGTGCTGTTTGTTAAAGATTGTGAAGAATTGTCCACTTTAAACTTCGTCTATTTGAGATTGTTAAAAAGGATGGATATCCGCAGCTTATGTATATGCCAAATCGAGTTTTAATTTTGTGTAAAGAAAATATTATAAAAAGAAATATATTTGCATCTGTGAAATCTTAACTATTTATAAATAATTTGATTTTTAAAATAAATCAAAGTGTACTGTATAACAAATTATTGTGTATGTATATTAAAGCTTTTTATTGTATTTGTGTGTATATAATTTTTGTGGAGTGTGTAGTGTAAACCACTAAGCAACGCTAAAAATCTATCTTAATTTCTATTAAATATGGTTGTAAAACAGAAGACATTCCAATCTCTTAGAAATTTTACAATCTTAAAGTAAATCAGTTAAAGCAAAAAGATAATCGTGTTATTTAAAATTGAAAATATAATAAATTCATTATATAATTTGCTGGTAATTTGGCATGAGATATAATTTTACAGCAGTTCAACATGTTTTTGCATATTTATGTTTAGTAAAACAATGTGCAAAATGCATTACTACAGCTATTGAGTATCATGTGGGATGAGGATATTATTTCATGTTATTTTTTTTAAAAAAAATCGATTATTACAGCCAAGAATTACTTGGAATCGAACCCATATCATCAGGCACAGCAGTTCAGTGCCTTATTCGTTGTACTACCAGCATGAAATGAAGAAGTTAGAAACAGAATAAATGTTAAAAAGGTGTACCAAAAGAATGGGAAGTAATATAATTGAATTGTAATAAATCAGTTTCCTTTTCAGCAATCGACGTCAAATAATATGAAGAACCATCTTCTGAACAACTATTTAAAGTGTATCAGGTCGATTTGTTAAGACGGCTTGAACAGAAGCTGAGATTAGCACTATTAAATCAATCAATCATTTTTGAGAATGCATGATAAATTTGAATACATCATTGCACATTTACGATGTAATTGTACTCAAATAAAGACGAGCGTGTTCAGATACTCATTTTTAAGTATAGTGCATACATATAAAAATAGATGTTTTAATATAGTATTGACAACCAACAAATATTGTTATAAAGCATTTATATTTAGTTGCTTGAATATCAGACAATATAATGATTTACCTTGTTCAACGCAGAGTAATTTATTTATGTGATATGCCCCGTATAAGTAGATCATTAATTGCATTCATTCACTTAATTATTGAGTGATGAAGGTATTGCGTAATATGTCGTTGGTATCTTGATTAGCCTGAAGCAAAGAATTCCATGAGGTCATTGAATAGCATTCCATAAATAATTTGTACAATTCGGTTGACTAAAGGTCATCTTTACTGTCTAGCTAGTTAGAAATACATAATGTATTCGTTTGCTTATGGGATAATCGCTGGATTTTTTTTATGTGGATAACTTTTAGTACCACAACTATAAAAATGAAATGAGTAAATTTTGTTATTGTCCTCCAATAATTATCGAAGTAATTGTTAAATCTTCGTCTACAAAAGAAGGCCGGAAATTAGAATAACCTTCAGTTAATTTCGTGTAATTTCGATTGAAAAAAATTCCTTCTTATTGACAGTAATTTTGGAGATCGCATTGTTGTGTGTTTTATTTTCGTAACATCACTAATATAGCAGAAATGGAGCATTGGTCTTTGAAACATGTAAATTATGAAATAAATAATTAAAAATAAGCACACTCAACGCTGTATCCTAAGATTTGGTTCGTGAACAGTTTGTACGCTCGCCTTCAGATCTCTTCTAAATTATTGTAAGTTTAAACTTCTTGTTATACTTTTGCTCGTCATAAATTCTTAATCTTCTCTTTCAACCTGTTTAAGTTTCTTATGCAGTAATTGAACTTTAATGTGATATTTCAGCTTCATAGTGAAATATTAGACAAATTATCATTTACGACTCCACATAATTTTCACACGAATGGTTTAAACTGTCAGCCATACAAATGGAATTTTAGAACTCGTCGTTTTCTTTAATTTAAACTCGAGTTTGCCACGACATGTCAATTAGAATTGAATTTACAATAGTTAAACAGGCCAGCAGTAAACAGCCCAAAAGTAGACAGATTTTCACCCTAAGTGGTACTATCATATTTTTTTAATTAAATTAAGTATTTGCTTTGCTTTTTTCTAAAAAAAGCTTATGATGAAAGTAAAGAATAAGCTACAAAAGTAGGATTTTAAAAATATTATTATTTATTTCTAGAAATATTTCATTCTTTATAAGGTATTGTTACTTATGTATAATAAGTTCATCATAACATACTCTTAAGTAGTGGTGGCATAAAACTACAGACCAATATATTTAAATATTTTAATTCAATACAAATACATAAAATAACTTTTTTTCGATGCTTTTTGAAAACCTTAATAAGTTTAAATTAATTTTATTAAAATTATAGGGTAAGTTGGAAAAAGTGGGTCCTGAGGTAAAATTTGTTTTATGCAATTACATATTGAATTACTAAATGTGTTAAACTAAGAATAGAAATTTCGTATAGCATTAACAATCTTCGGCAAAATGGCAGTTATTCTACGAAAATACTAATTTCGAAGCTTATAAATGACAAGAATTAACTGAAATATATTCAACATTGTTTATATATTAATTTAAAAAAGTTACATATCTGGTACTTTTAAAATAAACTGTCAAAAAAAGAACATATTTTGATACAAAAATAGTGAAAATGTGCTTATTTTTTAGAAGTTAAATACATTGTTTTAAATTAAATAAAATATCGTATGCGGTTCAAATTACATATATACGTCATTCGTTCCTGAATCAAAACAAACCAGGAACAATATTAGCATTTGTTCTATTTCGATGAAAAGAAAAAATATACATTAATGGGGTTTTTCAAAATAGAGAATAACAGATTACAACTTGCTTTTAGGAATAAATACTGTCCATTGGTAATCAATATATTGATTTCTTAAGGTTAAAAGGTTGTTATTTCTATTTTAGTCAACTTAATAATTTGGCTTAAATTTTTGTTCTAATAATGCCTTTTTATACGAAAAATTTCATAATTCCCACAGGGTGCCCATCTTACCTCATATATGACTCGTAGTAAGTTACCTTGAAAAATAATTAATTATTAAAAATATTTATAAACCTCAGAATTAAAAAAGAATATGCCATTATGTTTCCAAAAAATAAGTGAACAATTTTATAAAACAATTGTAATTTTCCAATTTTTTCCAATGAGAAATTGGACTTTGAACGTCAAAAATCGCATTTTAAGACCCATTTTCCCTTACCTCACCCTACACCCAAAAATTGCATTAAGCATTAATTAAAAGAAATATATATATTATAAGTTTTACAAACAATTAACTGAAATAAAATTATAACAGTTATTAAAATATTAATCATAGTTGTATCATTAATTATTATTTAAAATCGGATACTTTTAAGTTGATTCAGACTTTTAATATAAGTTGATTTTTTCTAATTATTTCATTGCAACAATCTAAAACATACACATTTCCCTTGCAATAACGAAACTTTTTGTTTTGAATTTTGAAATGTTATTATATAATGCAAATGCCACCAAAATCTCCTGTCAATCAATTTATCTTTTTACTACTTCAATTTCAATGCATAAATGCGTCGCAACTTAATTCGTATCTTCAACAAACCGATAATTATTTTTCTGGGTACAATTGCACTTTTGATGAAATTTTTGGCATTTAGAATTTTTAAATTGGAAATTTAGCATTTTTGACGAAATTTTCCAGAAACTGCTTAGTTTGCAAACATGCAAAACCTTGTTTGAAATATAAAATTTTGAAACATGATTCTTAGATAAGCTTAATAACGTAATAGTATTTTCTTTTAAATTGTGTGATTGGATTGCATTTGGAATTACATCCATTGAATTTTCTATCTTTTATTAAAATATTTTAGAATTAGATTCAATGAGCAATGACAGTACTAAAATCAAATAAAAACAGCGTTGAAAGCTACTTTAATTTTACATTCATTTCAGCAATGTTTGCATAATCTATTATAGACAGTTTTGTTTGTGTGTATGAGTTTTCTCGGAAGTTTACTTCGACAATAAGAGGAATAGCAGAAAGTACCAAAAAGAAGCAAATAATTATTAAATAGTTTTGTTATTTAACCATTTATAAAATACTCACGATCCTTAAATCTATTTTTATCTAAGGCAATTCAATAGAATCGTAAGACAAATATTTTATTACGACGTTTGAAAATCGTTGTGAAGCAAAACAAACCGAGATGCATATTTTCCAGAAGAATAATTTTATTCTGCTTTAGAAAAATGTTATAATTCCATACTTTATTCTCCTGTATCTGCTGTTATGCAATAATACTATAAAATGGTCTAAAGTGACGGGCCTACGGCTCTATACTTCTTCATCGAAATTGCGCCATAGGCTAATTTGAACCCATTTCCATCATATAGAAACAGTTTACTTAGTGGGGTGGGTGCTATTTTAACACTAGCTGAAGTTTATTTCCGGGGAATTGGGATTATATTTTATTACCGAGGCAGTGTTTATAATTTAATTTTGTATACTAGTATATATTTCTGAGTTATATGCTTGTTACATAAAGCACATGTAAAATGCTCGAAGGGTTTTACATTTCGACCTTCTCTGACTATTTCGTATTGGATTAGACTCTTGGAATCTTAGTCTCATTCCAAGCTCTTCCTGTAAAATTGTGATTTTATTTTCTCCATAAATGTAACTAGTTTGTCAATTAGATAGAGAATAGAATTCTGGCTGGAGGCGGTAGACTCAGTTTTATTTAACGTTGTCAGGACTGGAGAAGCATATGTCAAAAAGAGTCTGATAGTAAATGTGTATATATGTCTATTTTTATTAAGTGGCCTTTTAGATTTACGTCATATTAAAAGGTGGAGATCTGTGATAGCGCCTTTAACTTTATTTTTAACATTTTGAACATGATGTTTTCATTTTTGATAATTATTAATTATGAGGCCAATATATTTAGATTGATTTACTAATGGAATATTTCACTTAAAATTTCAATGACTACTTCAATAGGACAGAAAGTTTTTGACGACTTTTTTCCCCTCACCAACTGGATGTAACGCAAGAGTAAAACGCCATTAAATACTTTCTTTAAAATTGAATTTTGTCATAAATTATATACTATATTTTATTTATTTAAGCAACCAAATTTTGTATAATGTTCTTTAGAATTAGTTATCCGTTTGTTTATGAATTTAAAGAAAAAAAGCCCCATACCTTAAACAAACTACCAAATTAACAACTTACACTTTAAATCTAATGGTTCAGTGATTATTATTTTGATTATTTAATATCCTTTCAAGAATTAGCTCAAATGTTTTTCATATATTTTTTTTATCTTCCATATACTATACCAGTCATGTATTCTATTGGGAAAGACTGAAGATCAAAAATGTTGTCTTAAAAACTTTTCATGAAATATTTCTCAATTTATCTCTTAAAGAAAATCCAATATAACTTTTGACGCATTACAGCTGTCAAAAGAATTGTTTTATAACGCTATTGAGACCGTTCTTGCTTTGCAAAATTGCTACGCTTTAAGAGCAATATTGTGGTTCTTCTATAAATGTCGCTATAGTAGTGTTGTTTTTATAACTCTGTGGACACATTTATTACTGTATGCTCGGTTATTTACTAACCTAAGCTACATGGTCAATAGCAATCCCTACAACGCAATCTCTTATACTAAAAGAATTGAATAAAATAATGTTGATTCAAGAAAATCCATTTTTAAAGAACTTTTAAAATACTAAAAAAATATACTTACCTTTTAAATAGGTTATACAATAGAAATGTTACATTGCTATGTATAACAAAAGCGTTTTATGAGTAACGTATTGGAAATTTTAAATAATATAGTAAATTATTTTAGATGTAATCGTTTATTTGAATTCAGTTTGTACTTTTTTTTCGAGGCAAAGTAACCACAAAGTTACCGTAGCGCCAGGTAACACGGTACTTTTATATAGATAAACATTACCAACTTTATAATTATTATAATTTTCTATGTAGACACAGTGAAAATATTAATGTTGAAAAAATAATTCATGTTGATACAATTCACTTTAACCAATTTTTATAAGGAATGTATAAATTTTAGTTCAAATATCTTACGGTCTTTATTTTACAAAAACATTATGCAACATATGCAACTTTGTTGTGGTTGATACATTTAGTAAAAAATGCATAAACTTAGCTCATATACCATTACACATTAAACATTTCAGATGGGGTTGTTGAAAAAAATTTCATGATAAAATTTCAGGTTTAAAAGGTATTAATTATGATGTAAACAGTAATTTCAATATTAAAAAAGATAATTCAGAATATGTTTAGTCAGAATTTTATTGTTGACGAATTAAAACTTATTTTAAAATATGCACACAAAAAACAAATTACAGAACTCAAGGTAATACTAATTTATTAAAAAATTATCAGGACATGAGATTTAAAATACTAAGAATTCTGAAAAAATAGCATCTCAAACCTAAAAATTTAACCCGCGCTTCCAAAAATTTATTTTAACATAATCGTTTGTACTTCTTAGAAATTCAAATTCACAACTTTAAATGTTAGAAGGGATTTTTATACCCATTCTAGTATATATGTGACAATTATATATATTTAGCAGTTTATATAAATGTATGTAAATTTCATTATCATATTTTTTTATGTTCGAATTACTTGCGGCATTTCAAAATATTGTGATGTCAGACAAATTTTTAAATTTTTGCTATTTTATCTTATTGCCTCTGTTTATTACATTTCGGCCACTGTATAATAAATATTTAACTTTAAAATGCTACTTTAATATTTTAATAAATTCTTCTATAATTTAGAATGCTGTTATTCTTAATAAATCAAACGTTATTAAAACATTTCGCTGCATTACCAAGTGATTATTGTTGTAATATTTTTTCACAACTTTGTGGCTTTTTCAAAAATTATCTTGAGCTAATAGTTTAATTTATATTAAAAAACGTACTAATATTTTTGTTTGAAACAATAATAATTAGAATAATAATTTTTGACATAAATTAACTGAAAATAACAGACAAGTTGATACAATCACTCTAATTTTATCCTATAATTTGTGATGCCATAATCATATTTCTAATGGAATATCGATTTTATGTAACAGAGTTCAATAGATACTTCTTTCTTACTCTAATGTATATACTTGTTAGTTAAGTAAAAACACGCCTTATTTAATTATTGTACACACTATTCATAAAACGGATTATCAAAGTAACAATTGAATTGGCATGTATGTGTCAATTTTTTTTCTAGACAACTATTTCTTCAATAAAACTAAGATAAGTAATCACATAACGTAAATGCAGTTTATAGGAAATCAATTTTATCCCGGATATTTCACTTGGTGAAAATTGTCCCTTTTCTTTGGTTATCTAAAAAAATCGATATTAAAAATGTTGGTACGATTCCTGCTTAGAAAACAGAAATATACTTTGAAATGTCTTGTTCTACATTTAAAGTGTAATTGATTTATTATAACCTTTAAAAAATAAATTACTGATAAAAATGTATAATCGATAAAATTTAGACGTTATATCATAAAGAATAAAGATGAATAGTTGTTATATATTTGGATGTATGAAGCTTCAAGAAACACATCACACACTTCAAAACCTTTTAAACTCAACTAGTTAAAAATTAAATTAAATTTCAACTAAAATCATATTTCGTTTTTTAAAATTATAATTTTTTATTTAAATAACTTACAGTAAAATTCAAATTATTATATGTGCATTGTGCAGTACACTTTAACATTTAAGCTCTTTAATAGTTCGAATAATTTAGTTAAATGTTTATACAAAAGTTAAAAATATTAAGTATAAATCACAGTAAATCATTTTAAGTTATCGCAATCTCTCTAACGCACAATGAAACTTGGCTGTCGTATTTTATTTTAATATTAAGGTTCAACGTATTAGAAGTGGGCTTTTAGGGTAGCTTGGAATGGTTACCAAAATAACTACATAATTTAATGTAATTTATATCCCTACATATAATTGTAAACATAATAACTAATAATTTATATAACTGAAAATAATAATAATCTACATAATGTCATTCTAAATAGCAACTTTAATAATACCTCGCACAAGGTGTTGCAAAACAAAATAAAAGGTTAAACACAGCTACTCATTTTCACATTCCAATTATATTATAAAATATGTAAACAAGTAGTTATACGTTATAATTCCTTTTAAATATTTATTCTTATTAAATAAGAAACAAGTATATATCTTTTTGGGATGCATTTCTAATATCAGTTAATCATTTATCACAAATTAGTATAATGAGATAATTTAAAACTACTTAAAAAATATCTTTTGGTATACTTACATTAGTTTAAAATTTTAATAAACAACCTCACCAGTTAAAAGAGTATATTGAAAAAACAGAAAACGTTTCAAAATACTAAAACTTTCACGAACCCTTACCTCATTCATGAAAGAGTATAATTGTGAAGTAAATCTTTTAAATACATAACAAAGGGAAATTAGCATTTGAACTGTTTTTATGTTTTGAGAAAATTATTTATTTAAGACTTACGAGAAAAGCAAAACGAAAACATTTTTGTAACCGGTTTTACAAGACAATGCGCATGAAAGTTTAAACTTTGGTTACCAAATGTCAATTATACAGACATGAACAAAATTACACTTTGTTTAATATGTTTGACTAAGTTTTGTATTTATTTTATCTTGTAAAGGTTTGCTGTTTACATGACATCTTTTAGAAGATTCATAGAATTAAATCTTTAATAGTGTCTGTGGGTAACTGATATAATTACAAAAATATATTAATATATTTTTGTAATTTTACCCTTATACAAATCCGTAGCAGCATTGAAATAATATTAAAACAAAACAATTCAAAGAAAAATTCCTTATCGGCTAGCTATAAAAACTGTCGGCTGTCTAGATATATTTAGATAAAGATATAGATTTAAATAAAGATATAGATTTAGACAAAGATATATATTTAAATAAAGATATAGATTTATACAAAGATATAGATTTAAATAAAGATATAGATTTAGACAAAGATATATATTTAAATAAAGATATAGATTTAGACAAAGATATATTTAAAATATTTACAAGAAAAATAAGACTTAAAATTTTAAAGACCATTTAGTGCTGGTTCCGTGAGGAGTCGCTGTGGCGAGGGTTTTCTGTGCAAGTAATTCATTGTTTAACCAAGGAGAAGGAACTATTTTTTTGTATGTATGTTAATATTTGTCCCAAATCAGACTACGCAGCAGTCTTTTGCCAATACCTGTTAACCTTCGGTATAGATCGGGGGCCTAGGACTGCAGTCATAAGTCATAAGAAGCAATAAAAGGCAATTAATCTCGCGCCCTTTTTAAAGCAATGTAGATTTAAAAGTATCTTACATTCAAAATGTCTACGTTCGCCTTTCGGAAATTATATCAACTGTTAGAAACTACAAAATTTTAAATTACTTAATTTAAGAAACAAAAAACTATATATAGTATTTGTTCTTTATATAACTAAATGCATATAACAGTTTAACCTCATTCAATTTATATAATTTTACAAATTTTAAAATAATCCAATATTGTCAAATTTTATGCGGATTATCTTCATTTTAAAATTCCACAGTTTAAAGATTTAAGAAAATATATCAAAATACAATATGAGTAAAATGTTCTAAAATGTTAGAGAAAGTCAAATATTAGGGAATTAATGATCAGCTGCGCTGTTTGGATATATTTTAAAAATAAAATTAATTTCGTCTCAAAAGTTTTTTCTATAACCCAAATAAGATGATATATTTAATTTTCCATCATAAGATAATAAATCCCATTTCCCGAATATTTTTTAATCTTAAGTTTTATTAATTAAATTTTAGCAATTTATTCGCAGCCGGTCTCGCATTCTAGTATCGCTCACGATAATAATTTTTAAGGAAAATGAATCAATCCTGATATTTTTCACAAGTCTATAAATAGTTTATGTGAAGATAAAACCATAATAAAATATTCAAATATTTCATTGTTGTTATAATAGCTTATATTTTGATGAATTCCTAGAAGCCATGTACAAGAAGCTTGAGATTTGTTTCTGAGAATCATTCACTTTATCGACAGTGCTTATTTAGTTTTATCGCAAAATTAAATCAAATTATTGCTTGTTTAGGGATTTGTTTTCAATTTCACTTATCACTTCAGTAGGATTTTACCTTTCCTATGATGTTAAAAAGAAGAGTTAACATGGGTTTGCTTTTAACTTCGATAATCTCTGTGAGCAAGTACAATCACGTGAGACTTATCTTCATTGGATTATTTGTAGTACTTCGTTGAATTGACTTCAGTACTTATCTTCTTTAAGATCTGTAAAAGGAAACAGTTGTGTTTACTCTCAAACATGCGTCTTATTTTTTAAATTTTATATATAAAAAATAGCTATTGTTAATTATTTATGATTCTCTCTCTATAACTAGGGTAAGGCATGGTTTTAAAACCAAATTTTTGATTTTCGAAGTCCAAATTATCTCTAGAAATAATTTTAAAATTACAATTGTATTATAAAAACATTCACTTATTTATTAGAAACATAATCGTATATTTTTGTTCAATTATGAGTTTTTTTTAAAAATATTTGTAATAAATATTTTTTAAGATAACCTACCTCGATTCACAGATGGGGTAAAATGTTTTTTTGTGTGGAAATTTTCATGGAAAAGACATTATAAAACATTTTTTTAGTCAAATTAAAAACTTGAATAAAATGGAATTAATAAAAACCGTCAACGCTCTTAAAACCTCAGTTTATTTGATTATTCCAAGACTGTTTTTATAACAGTTTTTAAAATATTTTTCTGTAATCCACCAATATGAAAAATCGGCTTTTTTATTATTTGTTACCTTCCTTTCAAAAAGAACATCAGCCAGTGTAATTTTCTTTTCATTTTGATTCGTGAATCTTCGCTGCATTGACGCTATTTTTAATTTGTTCCGCAGTCGATATTTTTTATTTAATTTAAAACTTTTCATTTAATTTCGAATGAAACAAGTAAAAGGCGTTCATTTTTTAAAAAATAGAAATACATTCTTTTTGACAGTTTATTTATGAAATAACCCACCAGGTACGTAACTTCATTATATTAACATATTGCGCAAAATATATTTAAAGATATTGCAGTTAACTCTTGTCATTTATAAGCTATGAAATAATAATTTTTGAAGAATAAATGCACTTTTGCTGAATATAGCTTTACATATCGATTTCTCTATCATTTAACATTAAAAATTCGAAAACTCATTTTTCCAACTTTTCAAAATATTTAAAAAAAAAGCAAAATAAATTCGAAAATTTTCTAATAATTCCTTTGAATTATATTAAAAGATTTTTCATACAAACCTCAGGAATAGGTGTATAAAATTCGAATTTTTTAGTTTTTATATAGACGTTCTCATGCTTTGCACTGTCACATTTTTTTTTGTATACTCCAACAAATCGACTGTTGGACTTGAAAAACAACATAATTTTAATTTATAAAAAAGGCAAACAAAAGAAAGGTATGGAA